>JAZKJV010000261.1:0-412545 GCA_037367405.1 Ottelia alismoides
TTACTCGTTATGTGTTCGTCATCGTGCCCACACACACTGCTGAAAAATGACTTTTCTGCATGGATGTTCCCGTCGCTTCAACCCGAGACCCAAAACCCGTTGGTGCAGGGCTCAGGATTGTGTTTTGACACGTAACCAAGTGACCAACCAGAAAATTCGTCGTATTAGGCACCACGCACGCTGGGCCCGTGATCTAACATCATAACATCCCCTACCTCCACCTGGCTTGAGGCCATCACAAAGTAGAGCAACGAGCACTCCAAATAGCGCCAGCACCTCTCGAATGATTCCAAACTTTCAGCACCTTAAAGGGACCCCTGATATCTACACGTGTCTTGGTATTGCATGCGTCACTTTCGGCGTCGCACTATCCCAGAATAGAGTCTTACGCCATGGTCGAACCTGGGAAGGTCCGATCTCCCCTTTCAGCAACATCTTTCTTGCTCGCTCGAGAGCCCGCGAACACATCAAGCCTCCATCAAATGTTACAGCATCTTCAACGAAGTTGAATCGAATAAAAGCGATAGGTCGTTATATGCCAAAATGGTGTCACCTGTGTATGCTTCCGACACCAGAAATCCCTCCCTCGGGACCTTTGGTAGATCAGCACCGGAGCAGCCTTCAATCTCCCAAAAACCACACTGCATACAATCTCTTCTCCGATGCCCAGCCTTGTTGCAACGGAAGCAAATGAGATCTCCAATGCAAGACTTTGCAAAATGCCCGGCCTCACCACAGCGAAAGCAGCGCACCAAACTTGAGATCTTCTTGTCTTGTCCCCTACTTGAAGCCACTTTAGTCCACACGCCCTCCCGAGCGGACTCATCATCCGCCATTTCCATATCTCCCACTAACTTGGTAGCTTTCGACTCACCAACCTCATCCCCGATTGACCCTGCCTCGGCAACATCCGGCAGGACCTTTCGCTCCTCAAACCCCTCCATCCCTCCTTATCTCCCCCCTGGGCCGATTGTGTCAATTGTTGGAAATCAACTTAAGTGATTTTTACACTTGTGCTCTTCATGCAGTTACACTTATGCTCCTACATTTTTTGCAATAATACTTGTGTTTCTACCTTCATCCACCATTCACAGTTGTGTGGTTGCATGGGGCAGAGAGTGTTGCAAGGAGGAGGGTCGGGGTGAAGTGTGAAGACACATTCTTCACCACTCTTAATTATGTAGAACTATATCATTTGTAGTAATTGATAAAGAGCGAGCAATCAAAATAATCTCACAAGAAATAACATGAAATTAATATATGTGGTCGATTATTAATTTTACTTGGACAAGTCCCAAGGTCGAACTCAGGGAGGTAGTACGAGGGTTTATAATTAATTTTTAAAACAACTTAAATTAGGGTTTCAAAATATGAATTTTTATGGATTCTTGAATTTTTATTAATTTTTGGATTTTTTGAATAAAATATGCAATGAAGTTAAAGTTAGTATGATGAATGATTTTTATATAGTATTTTTTATGTAGAAAAAATACTATGCAATATAATCAATGCAATATTTTTTGGATTTTCAATGAAATATTGTGAATGAATTTAAAATGTACATGCAAGGAAATGACTAAGATAATAATATGCACCTGAATTTAATCCCCAAGCCTCATGAATTTTAGAGAATAATTAATCAATAAATCAGAAATCATTTTCCCCTATTTCCCACAACATGAGAAATAAAATTGATTTTAAAGAATATAAGTGCTCACAATGGATGACTGAAATTGTTGTTCATAGTGTCTTTGAGCATAGATTATAGTATTTCAGATGACAGAGAATTGAACAAACATTAAAATGGCATATGGTTTGCAATTTTTTGGACAAGAAATGCTCAAGATAGAAATGAAAAAGTCGAGGAACATGAATGTGATAAAAATAAATAACACTTAATAAGAGAGGTGTCCTTGTAATTTATTGCAGCAGGCCAGAGATCTCTGCAATTAACTAAAAGGCACGAGTGATGCATCTCATTTCATCACCTTTATTCTATCATTTTGGCCTTAAAAACCCTATCTAATGCATGTAAATAGCATTATTTTATGCATATTAACATTCATTATTTATTCCAATTATTATATATAAAATTCTTCTCTTAATAATAAAATTATATAATTATGAAAAGAAAAGAAAAAGGATAAAATACCAAAGGTATTTTATGTCTCCAAACCCCGAGACCAAGTCAAGAATTGAGTTGGTTACCAACGAATACAATATGTGGGAGATAAGGCCAATAGTACAATAAAAAGTAATTCTTTTATTTCATTCATAAAACATCTTTTGGGACCCATTTTTTCTTTCTTATTTATTTAATATAAAGAAACTTTGTACATAAAATTGTAGATAATAATGTATAGAAAAAATATAAAATCGATTTTGCACAAAAATAATATACAGTGTACATTTTATACACAGAACAAAAGCCAAAATCCAAACTTTACAGACCTATATCTCCTAAATAAAAACTCAAAATGCATAAAAATCACTTTAATTGCATATAAGTTTTAATAAGCTATTTAATGAAAGCGGATTCATATTTTTTGGAGTTAATATGTGAAAGTTAGATTTTGGACCCCTATTATACTATATAACTGAATAAAATACTCATTTTATCCATTCTTTATTATTTTTACATTTTTATATTTTATAATTTTGTAAATATTATTTATAGTACATGTACATATTTAGAATAGAATAAAACCATAAATAAAATACAAAATAAAATAAGAATATAAAATACATAGACAAAATACCTAATACTTACACCTATGTAATTTATTCCGTTAATTATTTATGTGTACAATATTCATCAGCAAAAATATAATAAAAATATATTTATGTACATAAAAATAAGTTATAAATATATAAATATGATAATAAAATAATAAAATCAAAAATATAAAAAATTAAAATAACCAAAACAAAGATGAATATACATATAAACACACCCTTAAAAATAAAGCTGTAATAAATAACACAATAAATAAATAAAAATCATATTAAAATACTACATAAAATAGTAAATATTTTTTTACTTTACAATAAAAAATAATAAATCAATTACTATTTTATGTTAACCATTTTCGACTAAATCCTTCATTTTTATCCATTAGTGGCTTACATGGACCAATCACATCACTTCCTTTATAGACATAGTCAACTCAGCCTACAGGTCTCTGAACCCTATCAAGAGTGTCATCTCCCGCGATTTTCGCCTTTTTTCTAGGCCTCTCGTCCATCATTGCCATTGATTAATCAATCAAAGATCAACATCTACCATCGATGATCCACACCAAAGCCCTAAATCCTTTGTACATACCTTCGATTCGTCCTGAATCACCATTCAATAAGGATCTTTGACTTTATCTATATAATAAACCTCCGCCACCTAGCTCCATTTTGATCCTTCTCTAAGCCCTTGAAGCCCCCCCATTGTGAGTGAGAGAGTGTTCCTATTAACAGCTGAAGCATCCTCGAGCTTTAGGCAAGTGATCGGGCGAGGCGGAGCGATCCAAGGAGGCCCCTCCGGCCACCTCTACTCCCTGAGCAACCCTCAAGTACGAGATGTGTCTTTTTAGTATCCTCAGGTAGCTATAGCATGTAGCTTTCATTCTATGCATTTTATTCGTGCTTTTAATCATGTCAGTAGAGTAGAATAGGTTAATCATCTAGAGCTCCGACCATGTCCTCACCGTGAATCACCCGATCTCAACCCGCCTTTCCACCCCACGATCTTGCCCTTTTGCTTCTACGCTACTCCCCATGCTCCAGTCATCCAGATCAACCCTGTGATCTGGAGATCGATGCTCCTCCACCGTCGTACGTTGGAGCATCCCCATTCCACTTGTCCAGAGCGTATCACAGGTTCAACAACAGTCGAGGCATGCGCCTCATCCAGTGAACATTTTTGTGCAGGTGCCAAGGTGAAAAGACCCCTTATGGGACATGATCATACCTGGATGAGGTTCCCCAGGTGCTCTTTCTTCCCCATCATGCCAGGATCCCATTGCTAGGTCTTGGATCTTCTGGAGCACATTAATTGACACGAACAAGCTCCCCAGATGTGTAGAGAACAAGAATTGCATCAGAAACAACTATTGGGAGGAGGAATCAACATATTGAAGTTCAGGGAAGGTCACCTTCTTCTCTGTTCTTCGCGCATAGCAGCTACCGTCCGATGGAAGGCGTGCCCCCATTTCTAATCTTCGCTATCTGCTCTGTGCTCGCCTCGACCGTTCAATGGAGTCCAAGATCATATCAGAACTGATCATCAGTGAAGCGATTGCGAGATGGCAGTGCGACGCATGGCAAGTGGATCGTCATCAGCCGCACGATGGCGCACTAATGGGGGTAATTTACATATTTTGCCCCCATGCTTTTTGTATTTATTTATCAATCTTCTAAGCAAAATATGTTGTGTAAATACAATTATTTTTCATGGAGACCCATGTACTTCTTACATATTA
Organism: Ottelia alismoides; assembly: GCA_037367405.1. Classification (NCBI taxonomy): domain Eukaryota; kingdom Viridiplantae; phylum Streptophyta; class Magnoliopsida; order Alismatales; family Hydrocharitaceae; genus Ottelia; species Ottelia alismoides. Next base: position 4,473 of record JAZKJV010000261.1, read on the forward strand.
CACTTAAGTCTATGTTAGGTCACCTCACGTGTCGCCCCGTGAGGTGGCCATTTTGCAAGTATACCCTTACGATTCTATGTATTTTTATTTAGTCTAATAAATTAAAATAATATGTTATAAATTTCTGGGAAAGTTGCATGTTAGCCCTTGATGTTTATTTTATTTGCAAAAATACCCCTCCCAATTCATGTATTTTGGTGCTTTTATTTCATTTATTGAAAGCCCCCCCATGCTCTAAAATTATGCAAAAATAAGATTAACGCTTCACTTTTTATTTGGTCAACTTTGGCATTTTAAATATTTATTAAAATTCACATGAGCATATTTTTGTCCATGTCTAACTCATAAAATACTAAAAAATAGGAAAATAATTTGAAAATTTCCAAAAAAAAATATATGTTGTTTATTTTTTCATATTTTATATATATACCAAAAATATCTAAAAATAGAAAAAGAAAATAACTACAAATTAAAAAGCTCCAAAATTCAATTAAAAATATTAAAAATCACCAAAAATCCCAAAATATATTGTTTTAGTATTTTATTTATATTATTGTCTACCATTAAATTGATTTGAAAAATTTTGGATTTATTTTGCTTTTTTAATCTTTATTTCATTTTTAGCCTATTGTGTAATCCCTGATTTGGGATATTTTTGAATTTAAAGAAGCGTAAAATCTTGTAAAAATTCTAGAAGAATCACAAAAACATTAGAAAGATATATATATATATATAATCAAAAACATCTTAATTGATGTATTCTATTTATTTCTACTAGTATTTATAACTATATTACTCTATATAGAATATATAGCATTATATAGTCTATTATATCTTAAATAAAAGAAAATATAAAAATCTAAAAAATTAAAATCTCAATATATATATATGAAATTAAAAACCCATAAAAATGTATTAAAAAAGAAAAGAAGACATGTTTATACATACTACATATTGATTAGCAATAATCGTAGGCTACCACGTTTTGCTCTATGTGGTTCGACCTCTACATTCTTTCCCGCTATACACTTAGTTTTGTAGAGAATAATAAATTTTAACTCTTCATTTTTGATATTCATTGCTTGATTCATATCGTGGGTAAAATGTTGGTTAATCGGGATTTAACGAGTGGTCAATTCACCGACTGCATTTTTGCCTTGTGAAACCATACAACCCCTCAAAAGATATTGGTTATAAAATGGCATCGTTGCCAGAGAACAATGTGTGTGGCCTATTTTATGTACAATCAATTGTAATCCATCATTCCCACCACCACCCCTAATCCAGGAAGTGGATGGCGTTTGGTGCAACGATGCACAATTGACTCGTCCTATGGGACAATATCAGGGCCAACCAACAACCAACCAACCTTACCACCAACCTTAGGGTGGTCGTTTTCCTCAATCCTTTCAGCCTCAATGATGAGTCCATGATTCTCACTCTTTATTCTTTTATTTTAGTTAATTATCTTGGCAAGGCATCATGTAGATAAGTATAATATACAATAAGTTAGCATTAAGCATGCATTTGTTAACTATATATATTTAGCATGTATTTGTGCAAAAATAAAAAAGATAAAGGAAAGGAAAAGGAAGGAGGTATTTAGAATAAATACAGAGTGACCCGAACCCCAAGAGAAGGTCAAACTTTGACATGATTGCCAAATAAATAAGTAGAGGGAGATAGGGGCCTAGATCTATATTGTATATACCATATAAATAATTATTATTGAATAAAATAAAAATAATATATGCTTCTTGTCTCATTGAATATCATCCTATGAATAAAATAAAAATTAGAAAAATAAAATAAAAGGAAAAATAAAATCATCTCTCACTTGTATAAAATACATGTATACCTACATCGTTCTTTATATATTATATACATGTACATAATAATAAAAATAAAATAAAAAATGTTTTGTACTCCAAAATTATGTTGTAACAATTATAAAAATTGGGGTATTTGTGTAAAAATAACAAAATACAAATAATTATACAAAATACATAGGTATATTATACATGTATTATACTGTATAGAAATTAATTTATTTTTTGTAAAAATAAATAAAAATCACAGAAAATTCCTTGAAAAATAACAAACATTTATTATTTTAAAAACTTTTTGATTTAAAATCATTTATTATTATTTATTGAATTTGTAAGTATTTTTGTACATTTAAATTTTCTGATTGGTCCACGCCATCTTGTTGACTCGAGTCAACGCCTTCTTCCATGTTTGACCTGACCCGACCCGCTCGCCGGACCAATTTCTCCCAATTTCTCCAGTCAGGTCATGCCACCCTCGCCCCTAATCTTCGCCCGTGTCTTCCTAGTGGATCCATGACCTTTGCTGATCCCTCAGAAGGTGTGGATCTTCCTAGGGTTACAAGCTCCTGCCCGATTCTTCCAGCTCCCTGGAATTCCTATAAAGTATCTTCTTCCGCCTCCACTAGGGTGCAGCTCGTTCTTCGCTCCACCTTCCAGTCCTAGCCACCTCCGGTTGAGTGACAGCTTCCGGAGGGACCCTAGATCGAAGTATGGTGGAGAGACCACGTTTCTTAGCCTCGTGGTCGGTGTACGCCGTTGCGATAAGCCTCCGGCCTTCCACGGCTTGGTTGAGGCCCAATACCTCACCGAACGCCTTTGCTTGAAGCTCCATAGTTCATCTAGAACTTTAGGTACCGCTCATTTCTCTCACATTTTCCTATTCGACCCATTCACTTCATCTAGCACCGCTGCACCTCCGCCCGTTCCACTCACCAAGTCGGAGCACCCATCTTAAACCATCTGTTCCTATCAACCCTCCGCTCACCATCCACCTCACATCGTAGCCTGATCACCCTTAGGCTCATCCCTTAGGTCGAGATCGAGGACTGGATCTCCTCTACCTCCTCTCCCGGAGATCGAACCCCGCTCCACCGTCGCTTCTTTCAGTCTTAGCTCAAATAACCCCGACCGGAGCATCGCTCCGAGTTGAGCTTGCCTTCGCATGTGTTTGCGCACGTTGGGACTCCCGTTCTAGCCTCCAAAGGGTTCATCGGAGAGCTTCAGGTCCACCTTCACCGCTACGCATTTCCAACCAACAGCTCGCCCATTGGACCCGTCCATTCTACACGGTGACTTCCACGACCTTGCCGGGCCCTTTCGATCCCTCATCGGATGAAGTTTGCCGGGGCTCCAGTTCTTCAAGACCCTCTCTGCTCCGTTAGATCGGCCCGCCTCTGCCAAATTCGATCTCAGCCGCCGATCCTCACAGCCTTTTGGTCGTTGGATCTCACGCCTGACGCATATGCGCGCCACATCCCCGACATTTCATGTGGCGTCAGATCTGAAGCATCAAAGGATCTGAGCCGTGCGTCCATGCCGGTCCAGAGTCCACCACGCCTCCCGCACGCGTACTGCATACGCTCGTCGAGGGTATATTGCACTATTTCCCAGCGGTTTGCATGTTTTATTCTCTAGTCTATCAATAAAAGGCGTAGTTCAAACTTTTTGTATATTAGACCTTGATGTTTCCAGTATTTGCACTTTATTCCTCTGAGTTTGGATACACGTGCACGCGGACATGATTTTGGGGTGTTTTTGCATATCTTGTCATGTGTATTCTAACTGTTATTATTTTGAATGAAATATTTTCGATATTTGCAAAAATACCCCTAAGTGTGATTTAATCATCTCTCTCGATTGGAAAATCTTGAGGAATCCGAACATATTGACCCTATTTAAGAGATCTTCCCATATGAGGGGATCCTTGCTATCGTCACTCTCTCATGGTATGTTGATATTGTGAACTATCTTGTTGCCAATAAAGTTCCACAAGGTTGGCCCAGGCAGCGACTTGAGACCTTCCTTGCGAAGGACAAGTCCTACCATTGGGAGGATCCAATCCTTTATCACGAAGGAGTGGATAGCATCTCGCGTCGGTGCATTCCTCATGAGGAGCACCACAGCGTCCTCACATAATGCCACAAGCTTGAGGCAGGAGGACATCATTCTGCGAAGAGAACATCACAGAAAATGCTCCAATATGGCCTATGTGGCCTACCCTCTTCAAGGATTCTGATGAATTCGTGAAGAGGTGTATTGGCTGTCATAGGATGGGCACTTGTGGACAGTGTGATATGCACTTCTGTGAGGTTTTTGATGTATGGGGCATTGATTTCATGGGTCCATTCCCTAAGAGTCAGTACATTCTGTTGGTTGTGGATTATGTAAGTCGTTGGGTTGATGCCATACCCACCCGAACCGCAGATGCTAAGACTGTTGCAGATTTTTATGGAAGAATATCATTTCACGGTTCGGGGTGCCTAGAGTATTGATATCTGATGGGGCGTCTCACTTTATCAACGATAAGGTAAAGGACCTTGCTAGTGAGTTCAGTATAGACCATCGAGTTTCCACTCCATATCATCATCAGACCAATGATCTTGTTGTAGTATCGAATAGGAGATCAAGATGATATTGCAGAAGGTAGTCCACCGAGATCGAAAGGATTGTTCACAACTTTTGGACTCGGTCTTGTCGGAATATAGGACTTCCTTAACTCTTTATTCCTTTATTTTAGCTATTTATCTTGGCAAAGCATCATGTAGATAAGTATAAATGTAATAAGTTAGCATTAAGCATGCATATGTTAACTATATATATTTAGCATGTATTTGTGCAATAATAAAAGAATAAAGGAAACGAAAAAGTAAGGAGGTATTTAGAATAAATACAGAGTGACCCGAACCCCGAGAGAAGGTTAGACCTTGACTTGATCGCCAAATAAATAAGTAGATGGAGATAGGGCCTAGATCTATGTTGTATATACCATGCAAATAATTATTATTGGATAAAATAAAAATAATATATGCTTCTTACCTCATTGAATATCAACCTAAAAATAAAATAAAAATTAGAAAAATAAAATAAAAAGTAAAATAAAATCATCTCTCACTTGTATAAAATACATGTATACGTACATCATTCTTTATTAATTATATACATGTACATAAATAATAAAAATAAAATAAAAATTGTTTTATACTCCAAAAAATATGTTGTAAATAAACAAAATATAAAAATTGGGGTATTTGTGTAAAAATAGTAAAATAATAATAATTGTACAAAATACATAGGTATATTATACATGTATATAATACATTATATTGTATAGAGATTAATTTATTTTTCGTAAAAAAAACAAAGAAGAATTCCTAAAAAAATAACAAACATTTTTTATTTTGAAAACTTTTTGATTTAAAATCATTTATTATTTTTTATTGAATTTGTAAGTATTTTTGTACATTCAAAATTTCTGATTGGTCCACGCCATCTTGTTGACTCGGGTCAACGCCTTCTTCCATGCTTGACCTGACCAGACCCCGCTCGCCGGACCTATTTCTCCCAATTTCCCCAGTCAGGTCATGCCACCCCTCACCCTGATTCTTCGCCCGTGTCTTCCCAGTGGATCCCTGACCTTCATGAATCCCTAGGAAGGCGCGAATCTTCCTAGAGTTGCGTGCTCCTGCCCGATTCTTCCAGCTCCCTGGAAGTCCTATAAAATATCTTCTTCCGCCTCCACTGGGGTGCAGCTCATGCCTCGCTCCTCCTTCCAGTCCTAGCCACCTCCGGTTGAGTGACAGCTTCCAGAGGGACCCTACGGATCGAAGTTTGGTGGAGAGACCACGTTGCTCAGCCTCGTAGTCGGTGTACACCGTTGTGATAAGCCTCTCGGCCTTCAACGACTTGGTTGAGTCCATTACCTTGCAGACCGCCTTCGCTTGAAGCTCCATAGTTCATCTAGAGCTTTAGGTACCTCTCATTTCTCGCACATTTTCCTATTCGACCCATTCACTTCATCTAGCACCGCTGCACCTCCGCCCGTTCCACTCAGCAAGTCGGAGCACCCACACCTTAAACCATCCGTTCCTATAGACCCTCCGCTCACCATCCACCTCGCACCGTAGCCTGATCACCCTTAGGCTCATCCTTTAGGTCGAGATTAAGGACTGGATCTCCTCTACCTCCTCCGCCGGAGATCGAACCCCGCTCCATCGTCGCTTCTTTCAGTCTTAGCTCAAATAACCCCGATCGGAGCATCGTTCCGAGTCGAGCTTGCCTTCGTAGGTGTTTGCGTACGTTGGGACTCTCGTTCTAGCCTCCAAAGGGTTCACTAGAGAGCTTCAGGTCCACCTTCACCGCCACGCATTTCCAACCAACAGCTCCCCCATCGGACCCATCCATTCTACGCGGTGACTTCCATGACCTTACAGAGATCTTTCGATCCCTCGGCGGATGAAGTTTGTCGGGCTCCAGTTCTTCAAGACCCTCTCCGCTCCGTCAGATCGGCATGCCTCTACCAAATTCGATCTCAAACGCCAACCCTCGCATCCTTTGGGCCATTGGATCTCACGCCTGACGCATATGCATGCCACGTCCCTGACATTACATGTTGCGTCAGATCTGACACAGCAGAGGATCTGAGCCGCACGTCCATGTCGATCTAGAGTCCACCACGCATCCCGCACGTACTGCATGCGCTCGTCGAGGGTATATTGCACTATTTTCCCTACAGTTTGCATGTTTTATTCTCTAGTCTGTCAATAAAAGGTGTAGTTCAAACTTTTTTTATATTAGACCCTAATGTTTCCAGTATTTGCACTTTATTCCTCCGAGTTTGGATACACGTGCACGTGCATGTGATTTTGTGGTGTTTTTGCATATCTTTTCATGTGTTTTCTAACTGTTATATTTTGAATGAAATATTTTCAATATTTACAAAAATACCCCTATGTGTGATTTAATCATCTCTCCTGATTGCAAAATCTTGTGGAATCCGAAGAGATTGACCTTATTTAAGAGACCTTCCCAGATTAGGAGATCCTTGCTATCGTCTCTCTCTCTCTCATGGTATGTCGATATTATGAACTATCTTGTTCCAATAAAGTTCCACAAGGTTGTCCCAGGAAGCGACTTGAGACCTTCCTTGTGAAGGACAAGTCCTACCATTGGGAGGATCCCATCCTTTATCACGAAGGAGTGGATAGCATCTCGCGTCGGTGCATTCCTCATGAGGAGCACCACAACGTCCTCACATAATGCCACAAGCTTGAGGCAGGAGGACATCATTCTGGGAAGAGAACATCACAGAAAGTGCTCCAATCTGGCCTATGTGGCCTACCCTCTTCAAGGATTCTGATGAATTCGTGAACAGGTGTATTGGCTGTCATAGGATGGGCACTTGTGGACAACGTGATATGATACCGATGCAGCCCATTCACTCTTGTGAGGTTTTTTATGTATGGGGCATTGATTTCATGGGTCCATTCCCTAAGAGTCAGTACATTCTGTTGGTTGTGGATTATGTGAGTCGTTGGAATGAGGCCATACCCACCCGAACCACAGATGTTAAGAATGTTTGCAGATTTTTAAGGAAGAATATCATTTCACGATTCGGGGTGCCTAGAGTATTGATATCGGATGGGGGTCTCCCTTTATCAACGACAAGGTAAAGGATCTTGCTAGTGAGTTCAGTATAGACCATCGAGTTGCCACTCCATATCATCCTCAGACCAATGGTCTTGTTGTAGTATCGAATAGGGAGATCAAGACGATATTGCAGAAGGTAGTCCGCCGAGATCGAAAGGATTGTTCACAACTTTTGGACTCGGTCTTGTGGGAATATAGGACTTCCTTCACTCTTTATTCTTTTATTTTAGCTATTTATCTTGGCAAAGCATCACGTAGATAAGTATAAATACAATAAGTTAGCATTAAGCATGCATATGTTAACTATATATATTTAGCATGTATTTGTGCAAAAATAAAAGAATAAAGGAAAAGAAAAAGGAAGGAGGTATTTTGAATAAATAAATACGTAATGACCCGAACCCCGAGAGAAGGTCAAACCTTGACATGATCGCCAAATAAATAAGTAGAGGGAGATAGGGCCTAGATCTATGTTGTATAGTAAATAATTATTATTGGATAAAATAAAAATAACATATTCTTTTTACCTCATTGAATACCAACCTAAAAATAAAATAAAAATTAGAAAAATAAAATAAAAAATAAAATAAAATCATCTCTCACTTGTATAAAATACATGTATACCTACATCATTCTTTACATATTATATACATGTACATAAATAATAAAAATAAAATAAAAAATGTTTTATACTCCAAAAAATATGCTGTAAATAAACAAAATATAAAAATTGGGGTATTTATGTAAAAATAGTAAAATAATAATAATTGTACAAAATACATAGGTATATTATACATGTATATAATACATTATATTGTATAAAGATTAATTTATTTTTCGTAAAAATAATAAAAAACACAGAAAAATTCCTTAAAAAATAGCAAACATTTCTTATTTTGAAAACTTTTTGATTTAAAATCATTTATTATTTTTTATTGAATTTGTAAGTATTTTTGTACATTCAAATTTTCTGATTGGTCCACGCCATCTTGTTGACTCGGGTCAACGCCTTCTTCCATGCTTGACCTGACCCGACCCTGCTCGCCGGACCTATTTCTCCCGATTTCCCCAGTCAGGTCATGCCACCCCTCGCCCCGATTCTTCACCCGTGTCTTCCTACTGGATCCTTGACCTTCACGGATCCCTAGGAAGGCACGAGTCTTCCTAGGGTTGCATGCTCCTGCCCGATTCTTCCAGCTCCCTGGAAGTCATATAAAGTGTCTTCTTCCGCCTCCACTGGGGTGCAGCTCGTGCCTCACTCCTCCTTCCAGTCCTAGCCACCTCCGGTTGACTGACTGCTTCCAGAGGGACCCTACGGATCGAAGTTTGGTGGAGAGACCACATTGCTTAGCCTCATGGTCAGTGTGCGCCGCTACAATAAGCCTCCCAGCCTTCCACGGCTTGGTTGAGGCCATGAACTCGCCGACCTCCTTCGCTTGAAGCTCCATAGTTCATCTAGAACTTTAGGTACCGCTTATTTCTTGCACATTTTCCTATTCTACCCATTCACTTCATCTAGCACCGCTGCACCGCCGCCCGTTCCACTCAGCAAGTCGGAGCACCCACATCTTAAACCATCAGTTCCTATCGACCCTCCTCTCACCATCCACTTCGCACCATAGCCTGATCACCCTTAGGCTCATCCCTTAGGTCGGGATTAACGACTGGATCTCCTCTACCTCCTCCGCCATAGATTGAACCCCGCCCCAACGTCGCTTCTTTCAGTCTTAGCTCAAATAACCCCGACCGGAGCATCGCTCCGAGTCGAGCTTGCCTTCGCAGGTGTTTGCGCACGTTGGGATTCCCGTTCTAGCCTCCAAAGGGTTCGCCGGAGAGATTCAAGTCCACCTTCACCGCCACGTATTTCCAACCAACGACACCCCCATCGGACCCGTCCATTCTACGCGGTGACTTCCACGACCTTGCCGGGCCCTTTCAATCCCTCATCGGATGAAGTTTATCGGGCTTCAGTACTTCAAGACCCTCTCCGCTCCGTCAGATCGGCCCGTCTCTACTAAATTCGATCTCAGTCGCTAACCCTCGCAGCCTTTTAGCCGTTGGATCTCACGCCTGACGCATGTGCACGCCACGTCTCCGACATTTCATGTGGCGTCAGATCTGACGCAGCAGAGGATATGAGCCGGACGTCCATACCGGTCCAGAGTCCACCACGCGTCTCGCACGTGTACTACACACGCTCGTCGAGGGTATATTGCACTATTTTTCCCTGTTGTTTGCATGTTTTATTCTCTAGTCCATCAATAAAAGGTGTAGTTCAAACTTTTTGTATATTAGACCCTGATGTTTCAAGTATTTGCATTATATTCCTTCGAGTTTGGATACACGTGCACGCTCACGTGATTTTATGGTGTTTTTGCATATCTTATCATGTGTTTTCTAACTGTTATATTTTGAATGAAATATTTTCGATATTTGCAAAAATACCCCTATGCGTGATTTAATCATCTCTCCCAATTGGGAAATCTTGAGGAATCCGAACAAATTGACCCTATTTAAGAGACCTTCCCAGATGAGGGGATCCTTACTATCGTCTCTCTCTCATGGTATGCCGATATTCTGAACTATCTTGTTGCCAATAAAGTTCCACAAGGTTGACCCAGGCAGCGACTTGAGACCTTCCTTGCGAAGACCAAGTCCAACCATTGGGAGGATCCCATCCTTTATCACGAAGGAGTGGATAGCATCTCGCGTCGGTGCATTCCTCATGAGGAGCACCACAAGACATTATTCTGGGAAGAAAACAACACAGAAAGTTCTCCAATCTAGCCTATGTGGACTACCCTCTTCAAGGATTCTGACGAATTCGTGAAGAGGTGTAGTGGTTGTCATAGGATGGGCACTTGTGGCAGCGTGATATGATGCCGATGCAGCACGCTCACTTCTGTGAGGTTTTTGATGCATGGGGCATTGATTTCATGGGTCCATTCCCTAAGAGTCAGTACATTCTGTTGCTTGTGGATTATGTGAGTCGTTGGGTTGAGGCCATACACACCCGAACCGTAGATGCCAAGACTGTTTGCAGATTTTTAAGGAAGAATATCATTTCACGGTTCGGGGTAACTAGAGTATTGATATCTGATGGGGGGTCTCACTTTATCAACGACAAGGTAAAGTACCTTGCTAGTGAGTTTAGTAGAGACCATCGAGTTGCCACTCCATATCATCCTCAGACCAATGGTCTTGCTGTAGTATCGAATACAGAGATCAAGACGATATTGCATAAGGTAGTCCGTCGAGACCGATAGGATTGTTCACAACTTTTGGACTCGGTCTTGTGGGCATATCAGACTTCCTTCACTCTTTATTCATTTATTTTAGCTATTTATCTTGCCAAAGCATCATGTAGATAAGTATAAATACAATAAGTTAGCATTATGCATGCATGTGTTAACTATATATATTTAGCATGTATTTGTGTAAAAATAAAAGAATAAAGGAAAAGAAAAAGGAAGGAGGTATTTAGAATAAATACAGAGTGACCCGAACACCAAGAGAAGGTCAAACCTTGACCTGATCGCCAAATAAATAAGTAGAGGGAGATAGGGCCTAGATCTATGTTGTATATACCATGTAAATAATTATTACTGGATAAAATAAAAATAATATACGCTTCTTACCTCATTGAATATCAACCTAAAAATAAAATAAAAATTATAAAAATAAAATAAAAAGTAAAATAAAATCATCTCTCACTTGTATAAAATACATGTATGCCTACATCATTCTTTATTTATTATGTACATGTACATAAATAATAAAAAAAATAAAAATTGTTTTATACTCCAAAAAATATGTTGTAAATAAACAAAATATAAAAATTGTGGTATTTGTGTAAAAATAGTAAAATAATAATAATGGTACAAAATACATAGGTTTGTTATACTTGTATATAATACATTATATTGTATAGAGATTAATTTATTTCTCGAAAAAATAAAAAACACAGAAAATTCCTTTAAAAAATAACAAACATTTATTATTTTGAAAACTTTTTGATTTAAAATCATTTATTATTTTTTATTGAATTTATAAGTATTTTTATACATTCGAATTTTCTCATTGGTCCACGTCATCTTGTTGACTCGGGTCAACGCCTTCTTCCAGGCTTGAACCGACCTGACCCCGCTCACTGACGAGTTCGATGTCTGCTAAGTTTAGAAGATGTTTTTATATTATTCGTGCTTAAAGAATAAAGTTTCGTTCGTTGTAGGCGGCAATCGGAATCGGTCAAGAAAATAACCACATAAAATTTAATCAATTTTCAATCATGTGGTTTATGTTTATTTTACTTGGGCAAGTCCCAAGGTCGATCACAAGGAGGCAAAGGAACAATCTAGAATTATGTCTAACAAAATTCTAGCATGATTTTCGAGGTTATTTTTTTTGGAATTTTCAATGCAAATAAGGGATGCAAGATGCAATTTCGGCCTATTTTAGGGACTAAAATGCAAAGTACGTTCAAATGATTTCCAAAAAATACGAAACTTGGACACAATGTAAATTATGATGCAATGGATGCACTGTAATTGTTTTGGAATTTTTAAATGCAATATGAATTTTTTTATGAATTTTTAAATGCAAACAGAATGATTTCAATATTTAATTATAATAAATATTAAACCTACTTATTTTCAAAGAATAAAATTATCTAAGATCTATCACTAGGTGATTGATCTCAGAAAAATCCTAAACCCTGAAAATTAAGATCTAGTACCTATTAAAAATCAAATACTAAAATATACAAAATGCTTTTTACATGGCATATTCTGCAAGCAAATGCAAATCTTTTTGGGCACAATGTCAAGCACAATTAACTCTACAATATATGATTTTTCGGGGTTTTTTTAGAGCTATGGTTAATCAAATATGAATTGAAGAGCACCAACTAGGAAAAATATGAAAATTTTCACAAACAAATTAATTATTAATTAACCATCAATCGCAAAAACATCCACAATATGTTAGACTGTAGAGAATTAAATGACAAACATCATGCAATTTTTTAAATAATAAAATAATGTGATAGAGAGGTCCAACACTGAAGGGGAATACAGGGGGGTTGATGCAATATTTAAATAAAGAAGACAAATAGAGGAAGGGCTATTATGCAACTACTAGGGGTTTTGGGGATCCACTGCAATTTAGCCGGGCGGGCACGTATGTGGCGTGTGCCCTCTGGTCGGTGGGCTCTTCTACGAATGTGAGATCCTCTGGGGTGCGTTATGCAATCTGACCAGCATCACGTGCCAAGCATGTGACGTTGGAGCTTCTGGAAATAGGGGAACTTCTGAGGAGCCCTTTGCAAGATGTCCCCTCACTCACGTGCAGAGCACGTGAGGAGGGTCTATGGACCTGTGCCCCACCCGACGGATGGAGCTGGCGGAGACGTTTTTGGATGGCCGAGGGCGGTGGAATTGCAGGTGCACGTTGGCGAAGGTTGCGCAAGTGGCCGATGACAAGGGTGCTCTTCGGTCGGTGATGAAGTCGAAGATGAATGGGGCGTCGGTGATGAAGTTGTGGACGATGGACGTTGCGCGGTGATGCAGTGTCGACGGTGGAGGATGGTCGGGGTCGGAGGAGAACGACGATGGCGTTGTCTCAACGATGATCGGAGCAAGGCAGCAAGGTCAAGGGCGTTGACGCTGCAATGAGGACCGGCGATCCTCGGATATCACCGGAGAAGAGGAGGAGGGATGTCACCACCGCCTTCTTGGTGCTAACGACGGATATCGGGCCTCGGGTGCGGCGAGGCCTTTAAGTAGGAGCGAGAGGGAAGGTCGTTGGTAGAGATCACAGGGAGAAGTCGCGGAGCGGCCGGCGCGAGAGGGAGGTTGCGAACTGAGTGGAGGAGCGGTTGGTCGTTGGCGGAGATCACGGAGGAAGCGGTGACGGTTCAAACACAAGGAGAGGAAGAAGACAAGCCCTGGTCGTCCGATGGGCCGAGATCGGCTGGCCAGAAGAGCTCCACGTGGCGTGGGATTGGAGAAGGCGCGGGGCACGTGCGGCGCACGTGCCTGGGTGGCACGTGCTACGCACGTGCGTTCCCCTACATTATTAATAATTTTTAAATTAATAAATTTTTTAATAAAACGAATAAGAAAAACCTCAAAAATAGCTGACACATGGCGACTCCAAGTGCAGCCACATGTCAGCACCAGAAAATTCGAGAAATTAATGCTTTGTAAAATGTGAAATAAATAGCAAATGACCTCGGATCGAAAAAGTTTCTTCACAAAAATTGCTCGTCTCGATGAGGTCTACAACTTTCATGAATACATCAAAACCAAAATCAATCAACTGCACAAAGTGGTTTTTTTGGGGTATCCCATGTACATAGAATACCTGGATTTTTGGGTTTTGTAAAATTTTTTTGTCATTTTTACACCAAATAAAAATCTGGAAAAATATGGAAAAATCAAAGATAAATAAAGATATCTTAATCTATTTTTTTGGATTTTTATTAATAGGTTTAATATGTACATAAAATATAAGGTCAAAAACCGCTAAAATACACAATGTACAAAAGAGCCCCAAAATCCAACTTTCACATATGAGCTCCGATTTACTTGAACTTGGTCTTGTTTTGAAGGTAATTGAATGTATATAGTTTAAAAGTGAGTAGGATCAAATCGGACACTAGATGGGGAAGATATGTGGTTTTTAATCCGAAAATCTTGAAACTTGGGTTTGGGTTTTTGTTCCACTTATTTGGGTTAGTGATTTTTTTGTATTTTTCATTTATTCTTGTGACGAATATGTATACAATGGAAGTGGTTTTGGATCATTAGGAGTTAGAATGAAGGAGTTAAAAATCAGGGGAGTTAGGCTATTTACATGTCAATTTTGGCTGAGATTTTTGGCTTCTTATTTTGTGCAGAAATTATGGCTAAAATGCAATTCTTATGAAAACATGCATGAATGCTAATTATGCAGAATAGATGCAGAAATGTTGTTGATTTTGAGGGACTTGAGCTTAATTAATGAGATTTAGAGTGATGAATCTGAGATTCATCACTCACCGAACCTATTTCTCCCAATTTCCCCAATTGGGTCATGCCACCCCTCACGTCGATTCTTCGCCAGTGTCTTCCCAGTGGATCCATGACCTTCGCGGATCCTAAGAAGGCACGGATCTTCCTGGAGTTGCGTGCTCCTACCCGATTCTTCCTGCTCCTTGGAAGTCCTATAAAATGTCTTCTTCTGCCTCCATCGGGGCGCACGTGCCTTGCTCCTCCTTCCAGCCCTAGCCACCTCCGGTTGAGTGACAGCTTCCATAGGGACCCTATGAATCAAGTTTGGTGGAGAGACCTCGTTGCTCAACCTCGTGGCCAGGGTGCGCTGCCGCGATAAGCCTCCCGACCTTCCACAGCATGGTTGAGGCCATTATCTCACCGACCACCTTCGCCTGAAGCTCCAGAGTTCATTTATAACTTCAGATACTACTAATTTCTCGTACGTTTTCTAATTCGACTATTTCACTTAATCTAGCACTGTCGCACCTCCGCTCGTTCCGCTCAGCAAGTTGGAGCACCTACATCTGAAACCATCTATTCTGATCGACCCTCTGCTTTGCCATCCACCTCGCACCGCAGCCTGATCACCCGTAGGCTCATCCCTTAGGTTGAGATTAAGGACCGGATCTCCTCTACCTCCTCCGTCAGAGATCGAACCCCGCCCCACTGTCGCTTCTTTCTTTCTTAGCTCAAATAACCCCAATGGGAACGTCACTTCGAGTCGAGCTTGCCTTCGCAGGTGTTTGCACGCGATGGTTCTCCCGTTCTAGCCTCTGGAGGGTTCACCGGAGAGATTCACGTCCACGTTCACCGTCACGTATTTCCAACCAACAGCTCCCCCATCGGACCCGTCCATTTGACGCGGGTAACTTCCACGACCTTGTCGGGCCCTTTCGATCCCTCATCAGAACTGCGGATTCATTCCGAGGCTCATGTGAAGTTCACCAGGCTCCAGTTCTTCCAGACCCTCTCTGCTCCGTCAGATTGGCTCGCCTCTACCAGATTCGATCTCAATCGTTGACGGTCGCAGCCTTTTGGCTATAGGATCTGACACCTGACGCATCTGCGCCCATGTCCCCGACATTCCCTGGGACGTCAGATATGACGCAGCGGAGGATCTGAGCTGCACGTCCACACTGATTCATAGTCCGCCACGCATACCCCATGCGCACCGCACACGCTTGCTGAGGGTATATTGCACTATTTTCCCTGTGGTTTGCATGTTTTATTCTCTAGTATGTCAATAAAAGTTGTAGTTCAAAATTTTTGCATATCAGACCCTGATGTTTCAAGTATTTGCTCTTTAGTCCTCCGAGTTTGGATACCCGTGCACGCGTACGGGATTTTATAGTGTTTTTGCATATCTTGTCCCACGTTTTCTAATTGTTATATTTTGAATGAAATATTTTTTATATTTGCAAAACTACCCCTATGCATGATTTAATTGGCATGTGCATGTATTGTGTGGGAATTTTGCAATAATGCTCTTGGACTTTTTATTTTTGTTATTGTTTAGTCTGGTAACTTTAGGATAATTGCAGAGAGGTCCCTACAGCTTGTTTGTCTTATTTTTAATCAAATAATTATTAAATCAACTCTAAAAATTCCACAAAAATTACCATTAGCTCCTACTAATGTGTAATATTTTTTATTATTTTTGTGACTTGATTTAATTTTATTTGATATTTTCCAAAATCAAAAACCCTTAAAAACATGTCTATCAATTTTATAAAATATCAAAAAAAAACATAAAAATAGTCTCAAAAATTCCATACAAATTTCTATGTGTTTGTCTTAGTGTTTTCTTGCATCACTATCATTTTTGTGCCAATATCTTTTATAAAAACCCTAAAAATCACAAAAGACTAAAAATCTTATTGAAAATCATTAAAAATTCTATAAAAATAAAAAAAAATGAGATTTCAGTTTTTGTAGTTTGGTATTTTTATTTAATTTATCATAAAATTTGTAGCCATGAAAATTTGGGCAATTACTATTTTAAATTTGCCTTTTGGATGGGGTTGTACAGTACTTTGCATTTTTATGCTTATTTCAATTTTTAAAATTAAATAAAAATCAGAAAAAGACCACAAAATTACTAGAAACACTTGCATATTTTAAAAAACATAAAAATATTTTTATTCTTGAATTTTGCGTATTCTTAGCCAGAATAAAAATTATGGAGGCTCCCTTGTGCCTTAGCTCTTGTGTGCTTAATCCCTATTTTGAAAAACATAAAAATTTGTAAAAACAAAAAAAATAAATAAAATCTAGTTTTAATTTCATGATCTCAACTACTCCGTATATTTATGTGCTCCTCGTGTTCGATCCTGGTCACTATACCATGTTAAATAAATAGTGGAGACCGCTTATACTGAATTTTGTGCCTTGATTGATTGATCTGTGTGGTCTTATTTTTCTTGTTGATCGTGCCTTGTGATTCGGGTCGCAACGACCCTTAGATATACTACTTAACCCGAGTTGCTTGTCCCAGTAATCAAAATGGTACTGTTGCTGGGGAGCACGGCTTAGTAATCGATTTTCAGGTTTCGTTGTTTTATCTATTATTCGTTTTTAGCTCTATTTGTTATAAATGCTTTTTGACCCATTTTTGTTTTGCTTTTGTGCGAGGAAATCACCGAGGGGAACCACCCAAGGGCCGCTTTGGAGGAGACCCGTACTCGAGGAGAAGTAGGAGCAGCGCAGAATTAGTTATAGTTCATAGAGTAGCGTAGAGTAGTTTTTATCACATTTTATTATTATCGTAATAATACAGGGACTTCAGACTTTGTGGGCACTTGGTTTATATCGGGATCTGGATGTGCTCTAGGGACCTCACCGTGATTTTACATTGATTTTGATTTTATCGCCTTTTCTTGTTTGATTCTCGAAGAATTTGGCCCTCAAACTTAGGAATTTCTTTGATTGTGACGTAGCTGATTAACGCCCAATCCTAATTATTTGCTTGCACCTATAGTTCATATTTTGACCTTATTAATAAATCATAATAAAAAGTTAGTTTAATTAGACTCGAGTCCACATGCCATGAGCAACCACATACATCGCTAGCAGGACCCATTGTGGCAGGCACCGAGTGGTTCCCAAGATCGAACTTCTGACTTAGTATAATTAGCTAGCTACTATTCTTCGCATGTAGAAATTTATCATCTAAGGTTGTTTTCTTCTTGCATCATTTAGATTAGTTTACTTTCAGTCTTTAAATTTATGCACGGATCACCCTACATGTAGAGTGCTGACGACAGGTATGCATCTCTGACTTTTCACGCATCATAGTGTTTGATCGTGCATCAGCTTTTTTGACTTCTTCCCCATGTTTTGGACTATTAAATAATGAGGAGATCGAAAAATTCATTAGGTATTTGTTTGCTCATTGAAAAATACCATAAAAAGTGATGATAATAATAAAATTGGGACAGTTAATCAAACTTGACCTTAAAAGACACTTCGCCTAAAAGTCTATCTTGGGAGAGTCATCCCCTCATTGTTTGGTTTGATTGTGCGAGAGAGTGACACATACACTAGGCTAGAGACATACTTTAACTCTCGTTAGACTACTGGTCTTGGGGTTAGTCGTTCTTCAGTGAGGATTTCTCCGGTTTCCTGTAAAGCGGGTCGCGATATCCTTAGTAGAGTGAGTTGAACCGGTAGCCGGTAAACGGCCCGCAACTTGTACTGGTTGGGAAATATCTAGATTTGGGATTGGGCCAGTCTCTTGGGAGCATCGGGTTACTACCAGCTCACTTAAACACTCTGTTAGACTGAATTATCACTTAAATAAAATCGACAAGATAAAAGACCAAAATTTTACGCTCAACGTTGCATAGGTGAATTAGGGTTTTGATTTCTGATCCTGTTTGATTCCAGATCCAATCCACCTTCTCTCTACATCACGATGATGAGCCGGAGATCCCTTAGGCAGCCTTTGGTTGCACCGCTTTCGAGCACTCTGACCCACTCATCCAGGCAGGTTTGGGAGAGCCTAGACCCGCTCTCTAAACCCGAGTTCGATTTTTCCATGTTCCCCCTCGACCACCCTTCTTCCAGTCTCGAGGTGTCCGAGCAGAGACTAGAGCAGATATTTATTCATTTGACGGCACCTGAGTTGGGGTCTTTTGCCTTTGCAGAGACCAAGACATGGACAACAATGAGGAGTGCATGAATGGGCAGACCCAGAGCACCACATATGTTTTAGATCAGGGCGCCATCAACAACACATTTTTAGCCTCCATGGAGACGATGTAGCATCAGATCAGAGACAAGGGAGCCTTCATGGTAGATATGCGTAGAGAGATGGAATAGATGTGAGCTGATCAACGAGAGACGAACTGAGCCGGTGGCGGAGAGATACCAAAGATTGGAGGAGGAGACAGAGGACAGCCAGAGGAGCCACAAAAGCCAGTCTGACCAGTGAGACCGATGAGAGAGTGGCACAACCCTAGTGCGACTCTTACACATTGTTCCATTCAGCTTCCGACGATCCTAAGATATTTCAAGCTCCCTCCTCAGACCGTCCAGCTATTGCCCAAGTTCCATGGGCTTCCCACCAAGGAGCCGCATCTTCACTTGCAGGAATTCGAGATGATATGCAACATTGTCCACGCCAGACATGTGGACGAGGACACCATCATGATGATGGCTTTTCCATTCTCCCTGGTTGGCAGAGCAGCCTGCTGGCTGAAACATTTGGGGAGATATGTTACTTTGTAGGAATATATCCGGACCGAGTACTTGAACAAGTACTATCGACACGGTCGGACGAACGCAGCTAGAGCTTTGATCAACAACTTCTCCATGATCCCCAACGAGCAGTTCCATGAGACGTGGGATCGTTTACACGAGCTCATTGATCAATGTTCACACTATGACATCTCCAAGCCCAACCTAGTACAAAGTTTCTTTCGTGGGCTAACACCGGAACTACAGGGGTTTGTGAATGCTTCTTGCGGGGGCTCCTACTTCGCCAAGGATGAAGATCAGGTCTGGTATGTATACGAGGAGATAGATGAAAACTACACAGTTATGTCCCAGACCCGTCTTTACAGTCAGGGGAAACAATCACCCCATGTCGTGTCCTATCAGAGGATAGCACGAGTCGATGCGGGTCCATCCACCTCTTCAGCAGCCACAACATAGTCAGAGTCATCGACCGCTGATATGTGTCAACGAGAAGTTGGATGGCATTGAGATTATCGAGAAGAAGCGGTGCCAGGGCACGACGCAGATTGATCAGTTGGCACAGACATTGAGTGACCTGAAGACCCAGATCATGTATCTCCATGAGGCACATACATCTTTTCAGCCCCGTCTTAGTTCACGGGCTGATCCCAGCAGCAGCATCTCGACCCAACACTCCGCCCAGCACTGACAGGTTCACCACATCCAGACGGAGTCGTTCCAACAGCTACAACACCCATACTCTCAGTCACCGCCATCTCAAGACACCCAGATGGTGGTGTATCAGCAGGACCAGTCACTGGCAGATCTTCCTCCTTCCCCCTATGAGCAGGAGCCGTTGATAGAAGTCAACGAGATTTGGTACGACCGACAGAACCCCCTGATCCATCGAGATCATCCTAGATTCAGGTGGTCGACCGGAGGTGCCTCATCCCAGCAGCAGCCTCCAGCTCAGGGTGGACAGTCCAACCAGCCATAACAGCAGCCCCAGTTCCCTCACCAGCCACAACAGCAGCATTACTAGTCTGGTCCTCGTCCCTATCAACAGGGACAGCAGTGGAGGCAGCACCATCAGTAGCTTCAGCAGTATTCCCAGCCTACCCCTCATCAGTTTTAGCAGCCTCATTTTCGGCGAGACATCCCGTCTGATTCTCGTGGGCTATCCTATGAGAACCCAACACTCGATAATCTAGCATGCTTACTTTCCGACCAGTAGACACATTCAGGCGGGGAATGGACGAGTTTCTCCAGGAGATGAGGGACATCATTAAAGGCAAGGTCGCCATATCAACTCAAATCCAAATAACTTGGAAAGAAAATATGAGCAGGTACAGTTTACGAGACTATCACTCATAGCAATTCATAGGGTGACATTGCTTCATATATATTTAATGATGGCTTTGTTACACTTATGAGTGGTAGGATGCCAACCGGCGGTGCCTCGTCTGAGCGACGATACCACCAGGACACAAGAGCGTCGGAAGAGGAGGATAGTGGTGCTGATGTCGCTAATGATCATGATGACGGTGGTGTTGAAGCCACCAAGAACGTGGATCCAGGAGAATGTATTGAGACTGTTGTTTCTCCATATTCAGAGTGTGGTATTGACGCTACCAAGGATGCTTGATTTAACCGAAATTCACGGGGGTCTAAATGTCTCACACAAGGCGGAGACAAGGTCACTGCGGCGACCCTCGGTAAATTCCGGTTAGATCAACAATTAACCCACAAGTAAATCAATCAATGAAAAACAAGCGTGCAGTTAAAATTTATTATAACTCTACAAAATATGTGTATAGTGCAAGTAATGTAGAGTGTCAAACACAAGGAGCAAGCGGGATAGAACAAGCAAAATGCACAAAATATGGTTGTAAATATTTGTCTAAATGTGCTATTTGTTTTGTGGGTTTTGAATTTTATAATTTTTTTATTTAATTTTTGATTTTATATTTTTATATTTGGGTTTTTAATTTACTGATTTTGTATTTTCTTTTTATATTTTGTACTTTTATATTTTCTTTTTCTTTAAATGAAGATATAATGTATATAAGGAATATATATGTACCCTAGAGATAAGAGAGGGATAAAAATAGGGGAAAATGCTCAAAATACAGGAAATGTAATGTTTTTGTGATTTTTATATTTTTATAATGTTTTTTGTGATTTTTCTAGATTTTCCCTAATTTTTTGGTATTTTTAAGGGCAAAAATACTAGTAAATAGTGAGATAGGTTGCTGGCCGAAATTAAAATGAGGATGAAAAATATCAAACAGAATTCAACATTCCTCAAATTAATTTTATTGAAATATAATAAATCAAAGAAGATAAAGAAACTGAAATTGCATATTTAGGATTTTTCTAGAATTTTTAAGATTTTTAGGAAGATTTTTGGTGTTTTGCTATTTTTAGGGGTTTCCTTTTGAAATTTTTAATGATTTTTGGTCTGAAGTTAAAACACAAAGAAACAAACAAAATATAATTTTTTTGGAGTTTTTAAAAAAGGAATAAAGATATTAAAAATAAAAGATTGCATGAAGGTAGAAATGATGTTTTTGATTTTTTTGGCTAACCAAACAACATGATAAAAATACAACAAAAATCCGTTTTGTAGCACAAACTTAGGGGAACATGCACATGTTTTTAGATTTTGAAATAGATAAAAGGAGCTCCAGAAATAAATCAATCACTCAAAATATTGTAGAAATTCTACAGGACATAAATCGCAATATTTTTTGTTGAAATTTGCATACAAATTCGGCCCTACTAATTATTACAACATATCCAAAAATTAGCAAGTGATTTTGAATATTTAATGTGTTATCAATAAAACAAGCCCAATCAGTATTACGAATTCATAAATTCTCCATATATAGTTCTTACACCAGAAAAATCTGAAATTTGGATATGATGTAGAACTCTTAAAGAACTTTCTAACAAAAAAAATTTCACGAGAAACCGAATTCAGACGAATGAGTTATAGCTATTACAACACAGGGGTACAGATGAAAAAGTAAATACGAAACTGCAGTACACAAATGTACTCGAAAACTTTCCGAAATATGCCAAAAATGCGGGGACGTGATTGCAAAATGCCCCACTAACCCAGGTGGCGTCAAGCTGATCTTGGATAACAAGGGAATGTGCGTGAAAGTGCTCCGATGTACCTGCAATTAGAAGAAGGGCTCGAGTACAAAACTCGGCCAAGATGTTTGGTACACAAAAAAATGGGATGTGAGTGGGTTTTCCTTCGCTTTGGTGAGGGAAGAAGGATGTGCTCCGACCATCGTATGTGGCCGAAGATGAAGGGGGTTGTGTATGAGGATACGTAGATTCGCGGAGGATGGCGGCGGTGAGATGAAAGCCGCGTCGAGGAGGATGAATGAAAGTCGAAATGATGGGATCGAAGCTCGCCGGAGCTTGCTCCGACGAGGGATGAACTAGGTGATTAAGTGACTAAAAAGCAAGTAAACGAAATGCTAGAATAAATCTACGATCTACAAGTGAATAAAGAGCAAGAAAACAAGAAAAAAATGAAAGAAAATACGAAACCTCAAGCCAAGAATGGCGAGATGGACCTCACGGCTAAGGTGGCCGGAGATGGTGATGGAGCCGCCCTTCGACTCGCCTAGCCATGCCTCCGAGGAGCTGGGGAGTTCACTGTCACTTCACTCTATCTTGAGCTCCAAGGAGGGTGGCCAAAATGGGTCCAAGAGCATTCAAAAACGAATTGGAAGAAGATGTGGTCTTTTTGTACATGTGAGGTGGGCGGCTCCAAAGAACAATGGATATCTAGCAAATCGTTGATCCAATCCTTCAAGCAACCTCTGGGCGTGTATGAGGGTACATCAAGGAGAAAAAGTTGTGAAGGAAGCTTAGCCATTGGGTGAAAGGATCGGCCTTGAAAAATCCGAGAAATCGGACAAAAACAAGGATCTGACAGGAGTGGCAGAGGCTGGTTAGAGAGTTGATGTGGTGGCAAGAAGATTGGTGTGTATCTTGAGAATAGACGACTCAACTCTAGATATAAAGGTTGGGCGTGTATAATGGATGTATGTAGAAAAAAAGTCTAGAAGGAAGCCCAGCGATTGTGAGAACGAATCGGCCTATAACAATTCGAGAATATTGGCAAAAACTAATGTTCTGACGCACAGCAGAGGGAGAGTCAGACAACATGATAATCATGCTCCAAAGATCAAAGAAAATCGGGCAAATATATGATCCAATGCTAAAACTATATACTAGGCGTGTATAATGGATATAAGAGGAGAAAAAGTCAAGAAGATTTCATCGTGAAAAGAGCACGATGCATCCTCCAAAAATCGGCGAAAACGGCCAAAAATGTGGTTCTAACACAGTACATTGGTAATTTTTCTATGTATTTTATACAATAATTTTATTTTGTTAATGTTTTATTTATCATTTTATTCCAGTTTTAATATGTACATATATAATAATCTATGAAATAATAAAAATATGAAATAATATAATGAATAATAAAATGAATATTTTAATTGGTATAATATACAATAGGGGTCCAAAACTCAACTTTCAAACTGTAACTCCGAAAAATACGAAACCACCTTCATTAAATAGATTATTGAAAATTATATACAATTAGAGGTTGAGTTTGATAAATTTTGAGTTTTTATTTGAGAGATACCGGTCTAGGAAGTTGGGATTCCGGAATCTTATTTAGATCATAACGTTTTATCTGTGCATTATTTTTGAGTGAAATCAATTTTGTATTTTTCTTTATTTAATTATATACAACTTTTATGTACAAAGTTTCTTTATTTAAAGTATAAAAGGTGGGACTATAAATAGGTCCCAAAATAATTAAAGAATGAATTAAACAAAAGGAATTTTTATTGTATTTCGGCCCTTATCTCCCCCTACTTTATTCCTTGTCGACTTAGCCATCGAGATGCCTAGGTCTCGGGGTTTCGGGTCATAAATTATTTACAATATTTTATTATTTTTCTTTTCTTTGATTTATTCTATAATTTTGCCTTTAATTACAGTATTTTATACACTATTTACATGCACATGCATAAATGCTAAGATGCGGGATTTAAGGGTATTTACACGCATTTGCTAGGGTTTTTGATGCCAAAATGATAGAATAAAAATGATGAAATGTGGATTCATCATCCCCCTATACTTTACCTTTGTTAGTCCCTAGCAAACACTTATGCAATAAGTGCAGAAAGAAAAAGAAAGAATAGAAAAAGAAGAAATGTGGATTGAATTTAATTATCAAACTTGTCTTCACAAAATCAAAGTTTGGAGCTTAAGTTGGACCTTTGAAATTTTAGTGCGGGCGGAACCTTAATGAGAACCGAATTTGAAATCCAACAGCCTCCGAGAATCCCAAAACTCTGTTCAAGTCCCCTCAATAGCCAGGTCAGAGATATCTCAATTCATACACAAACCCTTACGACTATGAATCTGACTCGTACAGTGTAAGTGATAGTGGCTCTCCCCAACTGAAATGACAAAGAAACTGACTTCTCCAGTATGACAACCCAATGATTCCCCAATCCAACAACTCATCCCTCAAGGAGCAGGGTATTCCCTTCTAAGTTCAAGTGACAACCAGCCCAAGAGGAGGGGATGAAGAGAAGAGAAAAATGGACGGTAGCCAGTGTAGCTACATATCCTAGGATGCAAGACCAGTGTAGTCAAGTCATCCAGTTGCAGGCTCACATGATTTGACTTTGAAGCTCAAGCTTGCTTATTTGACTTTACAACATATGTACATACTCCGGCAGGCGTTTTTATTTTTGTACAGGCATGTCCACTTTTTTTGGAGTTTTTGTTTTTCTTTTTTTCTTTGTTTTTCTTTTTTTTTTGAATACTATATACAACAGCTTTTACATAGGGATTTTTTCCTCTTGAGCCAGTAGACTATCCCTCTTTTGAAGCTTTATTGCAACCCACGATCTCCTATCCTCGAAACTCATCATCACTGGACGGGTTGGGGCGCACTTCCCTCCCTAGAGGAGGACAAATGTTTCCACATGTGTGCGTCTCATACCGGCAAATCCAATCCCCTCACTACTCCAACTGAGTTGAGCCATGTGAAAGGTGCAAGTGTCCAAGTTAGGTCATTATCAACAAGAGTCGTGCGTGTGCTCCGAAATACTCTACTTAGGCAGTCAAGAATCCATTGAACTAAGTCCCGTGATCCTCTAAGAATTAAGTCAACTAGACCTGAAGTACCTCAATCCCAGTTCCTATAAGGTTCATGTTAATTAGGTAGATTTAAGGTCCAACCAAGCTCCAATCTTCGGATTTTACTTAGACTTGTTCAACTATCAAACTCGATCCGAAAAATGCTCATGCTATGCAAATGAAATGCAGAATGCAGAAAATATTTCTGTGATGCAATTTTCAAGAGTTTTGAAGTTTTTATGGTTTTTTTTGAAAAGATGATGATGATGCATATGCATTTTTTAGATTTTTCAAAAAGATTTTTCAAATGTTTTTGGATTTTAATTTTGCAAATGTTTTTGGGATTTTTGAAAACACAAAGGTTTTGGCCAAAATCTAGGTACAAATATTTATAAGGGAGTGCTTCTTATATATACAAGAAGTAGATTTTAAGAATTTACAGGGTAAGTGGTCAATTTTATACATATATATAGTGGATTTTTGGTATGATGTATACATTCCTCAAACTTATTTGACACAGGTTTTTCAAACAATTTTGAAAACTATAGTCCAAAATAATTTTTACAAACAATTTTTACAAATATGTACACATATTTGAAAATCATTTTGCAAAGGTTTTCCAACCAGTATATATATAGATTTTTCAAATATTTTTGCAACCATTTTTCAAGCCATTTGCAAATCATTTTTCAAAAATTTTATTTCACACAAAGAAAATAGATTTTTACAATCAAACTGTTTTTAAAAAGGTTGAAAACATGTAACAAAACGTTTTCAAAATAGTTTTCAAAAGATTTTTCACAAGGATTTTCAAACTATTTTTCAAACATTTTGCAAAAAATATTTTCACCTGATTTATTAATCAGTAATTACAAAAAATATTTGAGGAATGAAACATCTTTTTATTAAGGTTTTGAGTGAATAATTAGCCATATTATTAAGAAAATACGAAAGTACGAGTTATGGCTAAAGTATATACACAGTATATACGACCCCCCTATACTTAGCTTGAGCTATGTCCTCATAGATCGGAGAGAAAAGAGAAGACATAACTCGTACGAAGTATAGAAAAGTCTAAAGAATAAATGAATAAGAGATGAATAAACAAATGAATGAGAAGTCGACCGTCCCCCCTATACTTAGGATCAAATAATCCTAAGTATAGCAGACTGTACACACAGCACGGAGGGTCAACAGTGGGAATAAACAGATCGTACTCAGATTGTCTCCCCCTATACTTAGGATAAGATATCCCTAAGTATAGATAAGAAGAGGAGACAATGGAGAGGATCAAAGAATAGAAGAAACTCAGGGTGCACACCCCCCTATACTTAGGATAAAGTACGTCCTAAGTATAGCAAAATCATAGATGACACTGGAGTGTGAACCATAAAGAATGAGTGATCGATGTACAGATGAACATATATACAATGTCGGATCTCAGTGATAATCATGTATGAGATGCAGAAGGAGTGAGTCAAAGAAACATCTCATACCAGAAGGATGGGGGCAACGTCAACTGTCGGCGGGTCATGATCTAGATATAACTTCAGGCGCTGACCGTTAACACGAAAGGTAGAGGAAGATGACGGCTCGGATATCTCAATGCTACCATTGTCATGTACCTTCCTGACCACATACAGACCTTTCCACTTGCTCTGTAATTTCCCTGGAAATAACTTCAGCCTGGAATCAAACAACCATACGCGCTGATCGGGCTCAAACTGTTTATGGCTGATATGAGAATCGTGCCATGTCTCCACTTTTTCCTTGTACTGTAGGCTGCTAGAAAAGGTTGTATCTCTCAACTCCTCCAGGGCTGCCAACTCTGCTTTCCTCTGTTCTCCTACACTCTTTGGATCCAATAATAAATCTGTAACTGCCCAAAGTGACTTATGCTTTATTTCCACTAGTAGATGGCACGGCTTGCCATAGACGAGACGAAAGGGAGATGTCCCTAGTGGTGTCTTGAAGGAAGTCCGGTAGGCCCACAAGACCGAGTCTAATAGTTGTGACCAATCCTTTCGGTCTGGGCGGACTACCTTCTGTAAAATTATCTTAATCTCCCTATTCGATACTTCAGCAAGACCATTAGTCTGAGGGTGATATGGCGTAGCAACACGATGGTCAATATTAAACTCGTCTGTAAGGGCCCTGACCTTGTCGTTAATAAAGTGAGACCTTCCATCTGAAATCAAGACTCTAGGCACCCCGAACCGTGAAATAATGTTTTTCCTCAAGAAATGACATACGGTTTTAGCATCTGCGGCTCGGGCGGGGATGGCCTCAACCCAACGACTCGCATAATCCACAGCAAGAAGAATATACTCAAACCCCTGACTTTTAGGAAATGGCCCATAAAATCAATCCCTCATGCATCAAAAACCTCACAAAAGTGAATGTGCTACATGGGCATCATGTCTCTCTGTCCGCAAGTGCCCATTTTCTGGCAGTCAGTACACCTTCTCACGAAGTCATCAAAATCCTTAAAAAGGGTAGGCCACCAAAGGCCGGATTGGAGCACTTTCTGTGTTGTCCGTCTCCCAGAATGATGTCCTCCTGCCTCAAGCTTGTGGCAGTAGGTGAGGACGCTATGTTGCTCATCTTGAGGAATGCACCGTCTCCAGATACTGTCCCCTCCCTCATGATAAAGGGCGGGATCCTCCCAATGGTACGACTTGGCCTTCGCAAGGAAGGTCTCAAGCCGTTGTCTGGGCCAACCTTGTGGAATGGATTTGGCAACAAGGTAATTCACAATGTTGGCATAACATGGAAAAGAGGTGATAGCAAGGATCGCCTCGTCTGGAAAAGTCTCAGTGATAGGTGCTATGGGCTCAGATGCCTCAAGGTTCTCTAGGCGGGAGAGGTGATCTGCCACAACATTCTTAACTCCAGGTTTATCTTTAATCTCAATATCAAATTCCTGGAGGAGAAGGATCCATCTGGTCAATCTGGCTTTGGCATCCTTCTTTGACATCAAGTACCGAATGGCAGTATGGTCTGTAAAAATTGTCACTCTAGATCCAAGAATGTAAGATCTGTACTTATCCAACGCAAAGACTACCGCTAGCATCTCTTTCTCAGTCACAGTGTAATTCCTTTGAGCTGCATCCAACATCCGTCTAGCGTAGTGTATGGCATAGGGTAATCCATCCCTCCTCTGTCCAAGTACAACCCCAATGGCATAATCTGAAGCATCCATTATGATCTCAAAGGGAAGAGACCAATCAGGTGGCTCGAGGACAGGAGCCTCGACAACTAAATTCTTGAGAGTCTCGAAGGACTTAAGACACTTATCATCTACGAGGAACTCGGTGTCTTTAGTCAATAAATCTGTAAGCGGTCGGGCAATTCGACTGAAGTCCTGAATGAATCGTATGCCCCAGAAAAGACCGCAACTGTCTCAAATTGGACGGTGGATTGAGTTTTCTAATGATATCTACCTTGGCCGGATCAACCTCATTCCCTTTTTGGAGATGATATGGCCAAGGACCGTCCCCTGAGTCACCATAAAGTGACTCTTCTCCCAAGATAGTACAAGGTTTACCTCTATGCAGCGCCGAAGCACTCGGTCTAGGCAGTCAAGACAAGCATCAAACCCGTCGCCATAGACCAAGAAGTCATCCAAGAAGACCTCCAAACAGTCACCTATCATGTCCGAAAAGATGGGCAACATGCACCTTTGGAACGTCGCAGGGACGTTACATAGACCAAAGGGCATACGTCTGAAAGCATACGTCCCAAATGGACAGGTGAACGTCGTTTTATCCTGGTCTTCGGGCGCAATGGCCACCTGATTGTATCCGGAGTACCCGTCAAGAAAACAGTAATGACTCTTCCCGGCTAGCCTCTCGATAATCTGATCAATAAATGGTAGCGGGAAATGATCCTTCTTGGTGGCCTCATTCAATCGTCTGTAGTCCACACAAACCCTCCAAGAAGTGGGCACCCGAGTGGCAATCTCTTCTCCAGACTCATTCAAAACTGTAGTGATACCCGTCTTTTTGAGTACCACATGTAAAGGACTAACCCACTTGGAGTCGGAGATGGAGTAGATAAAATCAACGCTCCACCATTTAGATATCTCCTTCATTACTACATCTCGAAGATTCGGGTTCAGCCGTCGCTGGAACTCACGCGAAGGCTTAGCGTCCTCTTCGAGATAGATATGGTGGGAGCACATGGCCGGACTTATCCCCTTGAGATCGGCCACGTTCCATCCTATCGCCTTACGGTTTCGTTCAAGAACCTCCATCAGATGAGATTCTTGTTCTCCAGTCAAATCTCCTGAGATAATGACTGGGTTCATTTCAGGCTCACCCGCAAGGAATCTGTACTTGAGCGACTGCGGCAAAGGCTTCAATTCCGGCTTGGTGGGAGCTGGCAAATCTGGCTTCTGATATGTCTGTGTGAAAGCAACCAGGTCTGTATGTGAGAACTCTCACTGTATGTGATCATCTGACGAAGGGAACCCTGCTAGTGTGGCTATCATCTGTGCTGGCCCGCTCTCCGTCCTATATGTCGGCTCATCTGAAAACAGACATGGCAAATATGTATCAAAATCCTTCCAGTCAAAGTCTGCCTCCAAGGGATCTGAATCTGTACAATCATCAATGTCATCATGCAGTACGCAACTGTTAACCTGTATGGTGTCCTCTGCCAAGGGTGTGCTCTCCGAACTCTCGTCTGACTCAAAAGGTACGTACTCTGAATCTACAGACAAGGCGAGTGCTCGTGCTTCTGGATCTTACCAAACTGCTTCATCATCGGTCATCACAAAGTCACACTCCTGGTGGACGTCTAACTCGGCATCTATCATCTGCCCTGAATCATTGTTCTTATCTGAGCAGGCTGAATCTCTTGCTTTGATCTCGTCGATCGTCTCTATTTGTATACTCTCACCCTCTACGCGAAAGTACACCTTCCCACTATCATGGTCGGACACTGCCTTGGCTGTGGCCAAGAATGGGCGTCCTAGTATGATGGGGGCATCAGTCACCGACTCAGGGATCTCCATGTTCAATACTACAAAGTCCACAGGAAATTTCAGACCCTGAATGGTAACGACCACGTCTCTCAACAACCCCTTCGGCCTCTTAATCGATCGATCAGCAAACTGAAGGACCGTCCTGCTCCGAAGAAGAGGGCAAACTCGAATCGGTCGAGTAAGGCTGCCGGAAGGAGGTTAATAGAAGAGCCGCTGTCTAATAGAGTACGGTCGAATTGCTGCTCACTAATCTGGCATCTGACATAAGGAGCTCCTGCATCTGGGCGTTTGGCTGGCAGCTGGTTCTGAATGGCACAACATGTGGCACGGGTGAGCACATGGATCTCTCCTCTATTGTTCTGCCTCTTCATGCGCACTGTGGTCTTCTCTCTCAGATTCTTTTGGAAAAGGGGGATGTGCTTAAGTGCCTCTCGTAGAGTCAGCTGGATCTGAAATCTGTCTATCATCTGTTGGCTGAACTCTAACTGCTGGGTCTTTTTGGGATCTTCTTTTTTATTCTCCTTAGTCAGGCCGAGTGCTTGAGGAAAGGGGATTGATGGGCCCTCCTCAAATAGAGGGTTAGAAGAGGGCTTCCGGGCTTGTGAAGAACTGGCATCCATGCAATTATCAGCATTCATCACACATGGACTTGGAATAGATGGAGAAGTCTTTCCTTTATTCATTTTTTTGTTCTTTTTCATTGAGTCCAGAGATACAGAAAATGGTAGCACAGAAGGTTGGAATACAGATTGATTCAAAATGGGGGTATCAGCACCACCCAAAATATTCTTCTTTGCGGCCTCAGTACCGCACTCTGGTTCATCATCAAAAATGGTGGCCTCAGCACCATCGTTTGCATCTGGTATTATGACGGCTTCAGTACCGTCGTCTGGGAGGTCCTCCTTGGTGGCATCAGCACCACCATCATTATCCTTATTACTGTTAGCGGCATCGGCACCGCTCGTCTCCTCATCTGGGGCTCTAGAATTTCCATGGTGTTGTCCCTCAGATGAGCCGCCGCCGGCTGGTTGCCTACCGCTCCTAAGTGACACAAAGTGAGTATCAAAGATGGAAGGCATGTTATTCATAAATGCACTAGGAGTGGTATCCTTGGTACGTTGTACCTGCTCAGACTTTCTCTTCAAGTTATTCGGATTCGGTTCGCTCTGTGCGGGTATGGCGGCTTTGCCTTTCATGATATCCATCATTTCTTGCCGGAACTCGTCCATTTCTCGCCGAAATGATGCTTGCTGGTCAGAAAGTAGTCGGGCGAGATCATCAAGTATTGGGTTCTCCAAGCTAGGGGTGGAAGAACCGGAGGTGTTCCCTTGCTGGAACTGTGGCGGCTGGTGGGACTGAGAGTACTGCTGCTGGTAGTGAGATGTATGCTGGGGGCATTGCTGCTGAAAAGGATGTTGCCGCGGCTTCCATTGCTGCTCCTAATAGGTGTGACGAGGATTCTGCTGATATTGCTGCTGCTGTTGTTGGGAGTATTGGGACTGCTGGTGTTGGCCACTATGGTTGCCCTGAGCTGGAGGCTGTTGTTGGGATGAGGTACCTCCGTTGGACCAACGAAATCCGTGGTGATCATGGTGAATCCCGGGCTGCTGAGGGTACCGGTCGTACCATATCCCGTTGACTTTCATCAACGGCTCATGCTCGAAGGGTGGAGGTGGTAGTGCTGCCAATGGCTGATCTGGTTGATAAATCACCATATGAGTGTCCTAAGATGGTGGCTGCTGTGAATAATGCGGCAACTGTTGTACCGGCACCTCCTGGACATGGTGAACTTGGCGGTATGCGGGAGGTGGTGGGATAGAACGGCTACCTCTGGATTCGACCAGTGACCTGGGAGGCTGATGTGAAAATGATTGTGCCTCCTGAATACTCAAGATGTGAGTCTTCAGGTCACTCATGGTCTTTTCCAACTGGTCCATTTGCGCCATACCTTGTCCCTGCTTTTTCTCAAGGATCTCCATGCGGTCCAACTTCTCACTGATGATACCCATATCGGCTGCGGTGGATTCGGCTTGCGTTGCGGCTACTGACGGGGTGTTGGGACCGGCATCAATGCGGGCTATCCGCTGGTAGGATCATGCTCCTTGGGGAGGTTTTTGTTGTGTATAGACGCGTGCTTGGGCCATTACTGTAGAGTTTTCTGCCATTCCTTCATAAATGGCCCAGAAATCATCTTCACCCTTTGAGAAGTACGATCCTCCACAAGAGGCATTAACAAGCCCCTGCAGCTCTGGTGTTAGCCCACAAAAGAAACTTTGAACCAAGTTGGGCTTTGATATGTCATGATGCGGACATCGGTCAATGAGCTCTCTAAAGCGATCCCAGGCTTCGTGGAATAGTTCATTTGGGATCATGGTGAAGTTGCTAATCATAGC
The DNA here is from genome assembly GCA_037367405.1 of Ottelia alismoides. Classification (NCBI taxonomy): domain Eukaryota; kingdom Viridiplantae; phylum Streptophyta; class Magnoliopsida; order Alismatales; family Hydrocharitaceae; genus Ottelia; species Ottelia alismoides. The sequence continues at coordinate 37,231 of JAZKJV010000261.1, forward strand.
TCTTGCTGCATTTGTCCGACCGAGTGGGTAATACTTATTTAAGTATGCAGTCCGGAGCTGTTCTAAAGTATCGATGTACCTCCCCAAGTGTTTGAGCCAATAGACAGCTCTATCAACCAAGGAGAATGGGAAGGCAATCATTTTAATTGCATCCTCAGTCACAAATCTATCATGGATTGTGCTGCATATCATCTCAAATTCTTGCAGATGGAGATGAGGTTCTTCGGTGCGGAGCCCATGAAATTTAGGCAGTAACTGGATAGTGGGCGGGCGAAGCTCGAAGTCTCCATAAATGGGTGGGATTCGGATCCACCGGTGAGTAAGGGTTGCAGCTGGGTTGTGTAACTGCCTCATGGTTGTTTGTAGTGGTCTTTCCTGGTTTGCTCCTCCTCCTGCGGCTGCATCAGGAATCTCTCCACCGCCTTCAGATCTGTCTTCTCTATCTGCTCGCATCTGCTCCATCTCTCGCAGGATGTTTCCCATGAAGGCTCCCTGATCCCTTATTTGTTGTTGCATTGTTTCTAGGGAAGCCATAAGGGAATTGTTGATTGCAGCTTGATCATACGCGAAGGGATGCTCTCCCTGCTCATGTCTGTCTCCTTCACTATTGGCCATGGGTTCCTCTTGATTTTCTGCAAAGGCAAATGTACCCATTTCGGGCGTGTCCAACTGAATATCTTCTGTGGTCTCTAGATTTATTGGAGAAGGGTGGTCGAGGGGGAACAAGGTAGTTGAGAACTCAGGTTCGGAGAGTGGATCTGAACTCTCCAAAACCCTCCTAGATGAGTGGGAAGGAGTGCTTGATAGCGGTGCCACAAGACGCGGCCTAAGGGATCTTCTTCCCATCATTTTGATGTAGAGAAAGGCGGATGAGATCTGGAATACAAACAAGATGATCAATCAAACCCCCAATTCACCTACACAACTCTTGAGCTGATGACCGTGAGAGTTCGGTCCGTTAATTTGTAAATTTTTATTAGGTGATCAGTCAATCTATCAGAGCGTTAGAGCGAGCTGTTAGGTATCCTACTTTCCTAGCTGACTGTCCCAATCCACGTCAGATCTTTCCCAGCCAGTATGAATTGCGGACCGTAACCCGGTTGTTCCCGCTAATTCAATCTGTTAAGGACATCGCGGTCCGCTTTACCGGTTACCGGAGAGATCCTCAATGGAGAACGACTAACCACGACCAGTAGTCAACCAAAATTTCAGATGTGGCTCTATCCTAGTGTCGAGTCACTCTCTCGCAGCAGATAAATCAAACAAGGAGGGGGTTACTCTCCCCAAGACAAAATTTTTGGTGGGATGAGTTTTAAGGTCAAGTTTGCATTAGCAGTCCCAATTTTTATTGTTTTCACTTTTTATGTATTTTTCTGAGCAATCATCGTCTAACGAATTTTCCAATTTCCTTGTTATTAAAAATTCCAATAAAACTGGGGGAGGAAAGCGGAAAAGCCGATGCGCGGTCAAAATCTATGATGCATGCAGGGATAGAAATGCGTACCTTGTTGCCAGAACTCTACATGTAAAGTGATCCGCGCATAATTTAAAGACAATAATTTAAACTACCTATATGCATGCACGAGGAAATCGTCCTAAGATGAGCAACATCTAATAACGTGAAGAACAAGTAGCTATGACAAAGAAAAGAGTCCGGAGTCCGGTCTAGGCTCACCCCTCCTTTTCTCGACACATCGAGTTCAGGAGTAGTGCTTAACAGGGTGGGCTCTCGGCACGTGGTCTCTAGTCCAAGTCAAATAGCTTTTTCAATTGATTTTTAGCCAAGTCCAATTACGTTCTATAGGTGCAGGAAAGATATTAGGGATTGGGCCTTAGCTTCTTAGTTCATCACATTCAACAAAAATTCCTATGTGTAGGGACAGCAGTGGAGGCAGCACCATCAGTAGCTTACTAGTCCCAGTTCCCTCACCAGCCACAACAACAACATTACTAGTCGAGTCCTTGTCCCTATCAACAGGGACAGCAGAGAAGGCAGCACCATCAATAGCTTCAGCACCCAGCCTATCCCTCATCAGTTTTAGCAGCCTCATTTTCGGCGAGACATCCCGTCTGATTCTCATGGGCCATCCTATGAGAACTCAACACTCGATAATCTAGCCTGCTTACTTTCCGACCAGTAGCCACATTCAGGCGGGGAATGGACGAGTTTCTCCAGGAGATGAGGGACATCATTAAAGGCAAGGTCGCCATATCAGCTCAAATCCAAATAACTTGGAAAGAAAATATGAGCAGGTACAGTTTACGAGACTATCACTCATAGCAATTCATAGGGTGACATTGCTTCATATACATTTAATGATGGCTTTGTTACACTTATGAGCGGTAGGATGCCAACCAGCGGTGCCTCGTCTGAGCGACGATACCACCAGGACACAAGAGCGTCGGAAGAGGAGGATAGTGGTGCTGATGTCGCTAATGATCATGATGACGGTGGTGTTGAAGCCACCAAGGACTTGGATCCATGCGACGGTATTGAGGCTGTTGTTTCTCCATATTCAGAGTGTGGTATTGACGATACCAATGATGCTTGATTTAACCAAAATTCACGGGGGTCTAAATGTCTCACACAAGGCGGAGACAAGGTCGCTGCAGCGACCCTCGGTAAATCTCGGTTAGATCAACAATTAACCCACAAGCAAATCAATCAATGAAAAACAAATGTGGAGTTAAAATTTATTATAACTCTACAAAATATGTGTATAATGCAAGTAATGTAGAGTGTCGAACACAAGGAGCAAGCAGGATAGAACAAGCAAAATGCACAAAATGTGGTTGTGAATATTTGTCTAAATGTGCTATTTGTTTTGTGGGTTTTGAATTTTATAATTTTTTTTATTTAATTTTTGATTTTATATTTTTATATTTGGGTTTTTAATTTACTGATTTTGTATTTTCTTTTTATTATTTGTACTTTTATATTTTCTTTTTCTTTAAATAAAGATATAATGTATATAAGAAATATATATGTACACTAGAGATAAGAGAGGGATAAAAATAGGGGAAAATGCTCAAAATACAGGAAATTTAATGTTTTTTTTATTTTTATATTTTTATAATGTTTTTGTGATTTTTCTAGATTTTTCCTAATTTTTTTGGTATTTTTAAGGGCAAAAATACTAGTAAATAGTGAGATAGGTTGCTGGTCGAAATTAAAATGAGGATGAAAAATATCAAACAGAATTCAACATTACTCAAATTAATTTTAATTGAAAGATAATAAATCAAAGAAGATACAGAAACTGAAATTGCGTATTTAGGATTTTTGTAGAATTTTTAAGATTTTTAGGAAGATTTTTGGTGTTTTGCTATTTTTAGGGGTTTCCTTTTGAAATTTTTAATGATTTTTGGTCTGAAGTTAAAACACAAAGAATCAAACAAAATATAATTTTTTGGAATTTTTCAAAAAGGGATGAATATACTAAAAATAAAAGACTGCAGGAAGATAGAAATGATGTTTTTGATTTTTTGGCTAACCAAACAACATGATAAAAATACAACAAAAATCCGTTGTTGTAGCACAAACTTAAGGGCACAAGCACATGTTTTTAGATTTTGAAATAGATAAAAGGAGCTCCAGAAATAAATCAATCACTCAAAATATTGTAGAAATTCTACAGGACAGAAATCGCAATATTTTTTGTTGAAATTTGCACACAAATTCGGCCCTACTAATTACTACAACATATCCAAAAATGAACAAGTGATTTTGAATATTTAAAGCGTTATCAACAAAACAAGCCCAATTAGTATTCCGACTTCATAAATTCTCCATAAATAGTTCTTACACCATAAAAATCTGAAATTTGGATATGATGTAGAACTCTTAAACAGCTTTCTAACAAAAAAATCTCACAAGAAATCGAGTTCAGACGAATGAGTTATAGCTATTACAACACAGAGGTACAGATGAAAAAGTAAATACGAAACTGCAGTACACAAATGTACTCGAAAACTTTCCGAAATATGCTAAAAATGCGGGGACGTGATTGCAAAATGCCCCACTAACCCAGATGGCGTCAAGCTGATCTTGGATAACAAGGGAATGTGCGTGAAAGTGCTCCGATGTACCTGCAATTAGAAGAAGGGCTCGAGTACAAAACTCGGCCAAGATGTTCGGTACACAAAAAAATGGGATGTGAATGGGTTTTCCTTCGCTTTGGTGAGGGAAGAAGGATGTGCTCCGACCACCGTATGTGGCCGAAGATGAAGGGGGTTGTGTATGAGGATACGTAGAATCGCGGAGGATGGCGGCGGTGAGATGAAAGCCGCGTCGAGGAGGATGAATGAAAGTCGAAATGATGGGATCGAAGCTCGCCGGAGCTTGCTCCGACGAGGGATGAACTAGGTGATTAAGTGACTAAAAAGCAAGTAAGCGAAATGCTAGAATAAATCTACGATCTACAAGTGAATAAAGAGCAAGAAAACAAGAAAAAATGAAAGAAAATACGAAATCTCAAGCCAAGAATGGCGAGATGGACCTCACGGCTAAGGTGGCCGGAGATGGTGATGGAGCCGCCCTTCGACTCGCCTAGCCGCGCCTCCGAGGAGCTGGGGAGTTCACTGTCACTTCACTCTATCTTGAGCTCCAAGGAGGGTGGCCAAAATGGGTCCAAGGGGGTTCAAAAACGAATTGGAAGAAGATGTGGTCTTTTTGTACATGTAAGGTGGGCGGCTCCAAAGAACAATGGATATCTAGCAAATCGTTGATCCAATCCTTTCAAGCAACCTCTGGGCGTGTATGAGGGTACATCAAGGAGAAAAAGTTGTGAAGGAAGCTTAGCCATTGGGTGAAAGGGTCGGCCTCGAAAAATCCGAGAAATCGGACAAAAACAAGGATCTGACAGGAGTGGCAGAGGCTGGTTAGAGAGTTGATGTGGTGGCAAGAAGATTGATGTGTATCTTGAGAATAGACGAGCTCAACTCTAGATATAAAGGTTGGGCGTGTATAATGGATGTATGTAGAAAAAAAGTCTAGAAGGAAGCCCAGCGATTGGGTGAACGAATCGGCCTATAACAATTCGAGAATATTGGCAAAAACTAATGTTCTGACGCACAGCAGAGGGGGAGTCAGACAACTTGATAATCATGCTCCAAAGATCGAAGAAAATAGGGCAAATATATGATCCAATGCTAAAACTATATACTGAGCGTGTATATAAGAGGAGAAAAAGTCAAGAAGATTTCATCGTGAAAAGATGCGCGATGCATCCTCCAAAAATCGGCGAAAACGACCAAAAATGTGGTTCTAACACAATACATTGGTAATTTTTCTATGTATTTTATACAAGAATTTTATTTTGTTAATGTTTTATTTATCATTTTATTCCAGTTTTAATATGTACATATATAATAATCTATGAAATAATAAAAATATGAAATAAAATAATGAATAATAAAATGAATATTTTAATTGGTATAATATACAATAGGGGTCCAAAACTCAACTTTCAAACCGTAACTCCGAAAAATACGAAACCACCTTCATTAAATAGATTATTGAAAATTATATACAATTAGAGGTGAGTTTGATAAATTTTGAGTTTCTATTTGAGAGATACGGGTATGGGAAGTTGGGATTCCGGAATCTTATTCAGATCATAACATTTTATCTGTGCATTATTTTTGAGTGAAATCAATTTTGTATTTTTCTTTATTTAATTATATACAATTTTATGTACAAAGTTTCTTTATTTAAAGCATAAAAGGTGGGACTATAAATAGGTCCCAAAATAATTAAAGAATGAATTAAACAAAAGGAATTTTTATTGTATTTCGGCCCTTATCTCCCCCTACGTTATTCCTTGTCGACTTAGCCATCGAGATGCCTAGGTCTCGGGGTTTCGGGTCATAAAATATTTACAATATTTTATTCTTTTTCTTTTCTTTGATTTATTCTATAGTTTTGGCTTTAATTACAGTATTTTATACACTATTTACATGCACATGCATAAATGCTAAGATGTGGGATTTAAGGGTATTTATACGCATTTGCTAGGGTTTTTGATGCCAAAATGATAGAATAAAGATGATGAAATGTGGATTCATCAATGCTGAGCTAGAGTGTGGTACTGATGCCATAGTTCGTAATGTCGTGGGTGGTTTTGAGGCAACCCCTTCTATTCCTGCAGTGTTTTCTCCAGTTTTTGTACCCCGAGACATCATGAAAAATGCTAAAAAAAAATTAATAAGTGGAAGGTTTCTTCATCTTCGATTCAATATGTGATGATTGATGATACTTGCATGGATTTCACTCCCACTCAGCAGAAGGAACCTCTTCTTAACCCTCTATCTGAGGAGGGCCCAACCATCCCCTTCCCTCAAGCACTTCGTTTGGCGAAGGGGAAGAAAGTAGAAAATCCAAAAAAATCACAGCAGCTAGAGTTCAGCCAGCAGATGATTGATAGATTTCAAATTCAGTTGACTCTAAAGAGGCACTTGAGCACATCCCTCTCTTCCAAAAGAACTTGAGAGAGAAGACCACTATCCGTAGTAAGAGGAGGAACCATCAAGCAAAGATCCATGTGCTGACCCGTGCCATTTGCTTCACCATCCAGAACCGTCTGCCAGCCTAGAAGCCAGATGCAGGTGCTTCCTATGTCAGATGCCATATCCATGAGCAGAGATTCGACCGTACTCTATTAGACAGCGCCTCTTCCATCAACCTTCATCCGGCAGCCTCACTCGACCGATTCGAGTTTGGCCCTCTTTGATGGAGCATGGCAGTCCTTCAGTTTGTTGATAGATCTGTCAAGAGGCCCAAGGGGTTGTTCAAGGATGTGGTCGTCACAATTCAGTGGCTGAAATTTCTCGTAGACTTTGTTGTATTGGACATGGAGATTCCTGAATATGTTATTGATACCCCCATCATTCTAGAACAACCGTTCTTGGCCACAGCCAAGATGGTGTCCGATCATGATAGTGGGAAGGTGTACTTTCACGTCGAGGGTGAGAGTATACAAATAGAAACGATCGATGAGACCAGAGCATGAGATGCAACTTGCTCAGAGCAGTGCAGCGATTCAGAGCAGATGACAAAGGCAGAGCGAGACATCCACCAGGAGTAAGACTTTGTGATCACTGATGATGAAGTCGCTTGTTCTGATCCCATTTCACGAGATCTTCTCTCAACCTCAGATTATGCAGATTCACATATCCCAACATAGAAGAGTTTGGAGAGCACACTCTTGGCAGAGGACACAGTTGAGGCTACAGACCATGTTCAAAATAGTGAGGCAGGATATATTTCTTGTGATTCGGATTCAGACATAGATTGGGCAGAGTTTTATGATTTACTACCTTGTCGGATTTCCACAAAGCCAGCAGTTAGGGTGAAGACGTTGCCAGTACCGATTACAGATATACTAATAGGACCGTCTTCACCAGTTTTGTATGATCAGTAAGAGTTCTCTCATTCATATCTCGTTGCATTTACTCAGACCTTTCAGAGACCACAGTTACCAGCTCCCAGTTGTCCTGAATTGAATCCTTTGTTGCAGTCGTTGAAGTATAGATTCCTTACGGGAGAGCATGAAATATACCCAGTCATTATCTCAATCGATTTGACTGAAGAGTAGGAATCTCGTTTGATGGAGGTTCTTGAAAGGAACCGCAAGGCGATAGGATGGAGTGTAGCCGATCTCCAGGAGATAAGTTCAACTATGTGCTCCCACCATATCTATCTTGAGGAGGACGCTAAGCCCTCGCGTGAGTTCCAGCGACGGCTGAACCCGAATCTTCGAGATATAGTCATGAAGGAAATATTGAAATGGTGGAGCACCGATTTTATCTACCCCATCTTCGACTCCAGGTGGGTTAGTCCATTACATGTGGGGCCCAAGAAGATGGGCATCATCACTACAGTTGTGAGTGAGTCTCGAGAGGAGATAGCTACCTGAGTACCCACTTCTTGGAGGGTCTGTGTGGACTACAGACGATTGAATCGGGCCACCAAGAAGGGTCATTTTCCGTTGCCTTTTATAAATCATATTATAGAGAGGCTAGGTGGGAAGAGTCACTACTGCTTTCTTGACGGGTACTCCATTTACAATCAGGTGGGAATAGAGCTCAAAGACCAGGACAAAATGACATTCACCTGTCCGTTTGGTAATTATACTTTTAGACGGATGCCCTTTGGTCTATGTAACACTGCAGCGACATTCCAAAGGTGCATGTTGTCCATATCCTCGGACATGGTGGGTGACTGCTTAGAGGTGTTCATGGATGACTTTTCGGTCTACAACGATGGGTTTAATGCTTGTCTTGTCTACCTAGACCGCGTGCTTCAGCGCTGCATAGAGGTCCATCTTGTTCTATCTTGGGAGAAGAGCCACTTTATGGTGACTTAGGAGACGATGCTTGGTCATATCATCTCCAACAGGGGCATGGAAGTTGATCCGGCCAAGGTGGATATCATCAGGAAGCTCAATCCACCGTCCAACTTGCGACAGTTATGGTCTTTTCTAGGGCATGTCGGTTTCTACTAACGTTTCATTCATGACTTCAGCAGGATTGCCTGACCGTTAACTGATCTGCTAACAAAAGACACCGAGTTCATTGTATATGATAAGTTTCTTACATCGTTTGAGACTCTTAGGAGTTTAATTGTTGAGGCTCATGTCCTTCAGCCACTTGATTGGTCTCTCCCATTTGAGGTCATGATGGACGCCTCCGATTTGGTCGTAGGTGCCGTGCTGGGATAGAGGAGGGATGGAGTACCACTTGCCATTCACTATGCTAGCCATACTTTAGATGTCGCTCAGCGGAACTATACCGTTACAGAGAATGAGATGCTAGCCGTAGTTTTTGCCTTGGATAAATTCAGATCATATATTCTTGGATCAAAAGTGACTATCTTTACATATCATACCGCCATCAGGTACCTCATGGCAAAGAAGGATGCCAAAGCGAGACTGACTAGATGGATCCTTCTGCTCCAGAAGTTTGATATCGAGATAAAGTATAAACCTCGAGTTAAGAATGTGGTGGTGAATCATCTCTCCCAATTTGAAAATCTTAAGGAATCCGAGCAGATTGACCCTATTTTAGAGACCTTCCCAAATGAGGCAATCCTTGCTATCGTCTCTCTCCCATGGTACGCCGATATTGTGAACTATCTTGTTGCCAATAAAGTTCCACAAGTTGGCCCAGGTAGCGACTTGAGACCTTCCTTGCGAAGGACAAGTCCTACCATTGGGAGGATCCCATCCTTTATCATGAAGGAGGGGATAGCGTATGGCATCGGTGCATTCCTCAGGAGGAGCACCACAGCATCCTCGCATACTGCCACAAGCTTGAGGCAGGAGGACATCATTCTTGGAGGAGAACATCACAAAAAATGCTCCAATCCGACCTATGGTGACCTACCCTCTTCAAGGATTCTGATGAATTCATGAAGAGGTGTACTGACTATCAAAGGATGGGCACTTGTGGACAGCATGATATGATGTTGATGCAACCATTCACTTCTATGAGGTTTTTGATGCATGGGGCATTGATTTCATGGGTACATTCCCTAAGAGTCAGGGATTTGAGTACATTCTATTGGTTGTGGATTATGTGGGTCGTTGGGTTGAGGCCATACCCACCTGAACCACAGATGCCAATACTGTTTTTGCATATTTTTGAGGAATAATATCATTTCACGGTTCGGGGTGCCTAGAGTATTGATATCTGATGGGGGGTCTCACTTTATCAACGACAAGGTAAATGCCCTTGCTAGCGAGCTCAGTATAGACCATTGAGTTGCCACTCCATATCATCCTCAGACCAATGGTCTTGCTGAAGTATCGAATAGGGAGATCAAGATGATATTACAGAAGGTAGTCTGCTCAGACCGAAAGGATTGGTCACGACTTTTGGACTCGATCTTGTGGGCATATCGGACTTCCTTCAAGACTCCTTTGGGTACATCTCCATTTCGTCTCGTTTATGTCAAGCCCTGTCATTTGCCTGTTGAGATCAAGCATAAGTCACTATGGGCTGTCATTGACATATTGTTGGATCCAGAGAGTATAGGAGATCAAAGTAAGGTAGAATTGGCAGCCCTGAAGGAGCTTAGAGACACAACCTTCTCAAGCAGGCTACAATATAAGGAGCGAGTAAAGATATGGCATGATTCTCACCTCAGCCATAAACAGTTTGAGCATGATCAGAGAGTATGATTGTTTGTCGCAAGGCTTCGATTATTTCCAGGGAAATTACAGAGCAAGTGTAAAGGACCATACCTGGACCAAAATGTGCATGACAATGGTAGTATCGACATATCTGAGATGTCATCTGAGTCCACCTTTTGTGTTAACGGTCAGCGCCGCAAACCATATGTAGATCATGAGTCGTTGATCGTTAACGTTGCTCCGATTCATTTTGCATGGGATGCGGTCTTTGACTCACATCACTTGCATCTCGTGCCTGATTATCACTGTCTTCCGCCTTGTATAGATCCAAATGTCCATATCATATCATTCCTTAGTCTCACACCCCATCTACATCTTGTGATTATGCTATACTTAGGGTGTACTTTACCCAAAGTATAGGAGGGTGTCAGACTTTTGATTATTCTTTTGATTCTTCTTACCTTCGTTTTGTTGCCTATACTTAGGGATATCTTACCCTACGTACAGGGGAGGTAAACCTTGTACATTTTCTCACCTAGTTTTCCCTTTGTGTACAGTCTGCTATACTTAGGATTACTCAATCCTAAGTATAAGGGAACCACCGAGCCCTCTTCATTCTATTCTTTGATTCGTCGTTATAGTATAGCATTCCTTTTCACTTTCTTATACTAAGCACGAGTTATGTCGTCTTCATCGCTCTTTGTTCACTCTGAGGACATCGTTCGAGCTAAGTATAGGGGGTGTTGTATATATTACATATATACTTTAGCCATAACTCATACTTTATGTGAGTGTATTAATAAATAAAATGGCTAAAACCCTTTAGTAAAAAAATCATAAAAAATTTAAAAAAAACCTATACATAAAATTCTTTCTTGCACATACATAGTTATTTTAAAAAATATTTTTGTACAAATGTTTGTAAAAATATTTTATTTGTAAAATTTTTGTAATTGTTTTGGTATAAAAATTGTGCATATAATACAAAATTTTTGTAAAATATTTGAAAAATAAAAGTTTGCAAAAATCCTTGTGTAAATAGTTCTAAATAGTAAGCAAATCTTCTACATTCATGCATACATTCAAACATTTTCAAAAATTTTACATATTTTCAAAAACTTTTCATAAAAATATTTTTGTAAATATTTGTATATTCTTCTGAATCATAGTTGACATCCAAACCGGACTGAATTAAATTGGAAAATGGAGCTTGGTTAAGACCTTAATCCATCTAATTCTAAGAGGAACCTTATAGAATTTGGGGCGAAGACTTTTCAGGTCCATTGATGACTTAATTCTTTGAGTCCACTAGGCTATGATCACATGTCATCTTGATGAGCCTAAGTAAAACACTTAACAATGCACACATGACTCTTACAGACAATGGCTTTACTTGCACCAGCACTTTACACATATCTCTCTGCGGATGAGGTGGTGAGGAGGCAGTTTCCTTTGGCTTGGGGTAGCATACGAGGGTAGCATTTCTAGGTGGAACCTCTCGTCTTATTTTAGTGAAGGAAGTGCGCCTCAACTTGGTCTGGCAGTGTTGAGGTCTAAAGACAGGAGTTGCGAGTTGCAATAAAGCTTCAAAAGAGGGATAGTCTACTGGCTCAAGAGGAAAAAGTCCTTATGTATATATGTTACACATGTAGATATGTTGTACATATGCACATCGGAAAAAAAACAAACAAACAAAAAATGTGCAAAAGAAAGAAAAACTCCAAAAAAGTGGACATGCCTGATTGAAAAAAATGGGTCTCCCATAGTGTATATAGCCAAATAAAGCAAAGATTATGTTACCCATTCTCATCTCATGAAGCTTGCAGCGGGAGACTTAGCTACACTGATTGGGCTCTCAGGGATACATGGCTACATAGGTCATGGTCCATTCTCTTCTTTCCCCGCTTCTTGAGCCGATTGAACTTGAACTTAGAAGGGAATACCCCACTCCTCGAGGAAAGAGCTGCTGGATTATGGCATTAGAGTTACCTTGATAAGGGAGGTTGTTTCTTTGTCATTTCTAAGGTGGGGAGCTATATATCACTGACATTGTACAAGAAAAGATTCATGGTCATTAGAGTTTGTGTATGTAGACTTGTTCTGATCTGGATTATTAGGGAGTCTTGACCATAGATTGGTGGAACTCATAGGTTGATGAGTCTTAAGCCTAGGTCCAAATAAGGTTCCGACAAACTAATATTCTAAAGGTCTAACTGAGCTCCATACTTCAATTTAATGAAGACAAGTTTAATAATCAACTTTGTTTCTCCTTCTTTTTCTTTTCTTCTCTTGTTCACTTCTTTTTCAAATAAGTGTTTGCTAAGGAACTAGCAAAGGTAATGTATAGGGGGTGACGAATACCTGATTCTCAGTCTTTATTCTTTTATTTTAGCTAATTATCTCGGCAAAGCATCATGTAGATAAGTATAAATACAATAAGTTAGCATTAAGCATGCACTTGCTAGCTATATATTTAGCATGTATTTGTGCAAAAATAAAAGAATAAAGGAAAACCAAAAGAAAGGAGGTATTTAGAATAAATACAGAGTGGCCCGAACCCTAAGAGAAGGTCAAACCTTGACCTGATCGTGAAATAAATAAGTAGAGGGGATAGGGCCTAGATCTATATTGTATATATCATGTAAATAATTATTATTGGATAAAATAAAAATAATATATGCTTCTTACCTCATTGAATATCATCCTAAAAATAAATAAAAATTAGAAAAATAAAATAAAAAGCAAAATAAAATCATCTCTCACTTGTATAAAATATATGTATACCTACATCATTCTTTATTTATTATATACATGTACATAAATAATAAAAATAAAATAAAATTTGTTTTATACTCCAAAAATTATATTGTAAATAAATAAAATATAAAAATTGGAGTATTTGTGTAAAAATAACAAAATAAAAATATTTGTACAAAATATATAGGTATATTATACGTGTATATAATACATTATAATGTATAGAGATTAACTTATTTTTCGTAAAAATAAATAAAAATCACAAAAAAATCCTTGAAAAATAACAAACATTTCTTATTTTGAGAACTTTTTGATTTAAAATCATTTATTATTTTTTATTGAATTTGTAAGTATTTTTGTACATTTGAATAATCTGATTGGTCCACGTCATCTTGTTGACTCGGGTCAACGCCTTCTTCTACGCTTGACCCGACCCGACCCCGATCGTCAGACCTATTTCTCCTGATTTCCCCAGTTGGGTCATGCCACCCCTTGCCCCGATTCTTCGCTCGTGTCTTCCCAATGGATCCATGACCTTTGCGGATCCCTACGAAGGTGCGGATCTTCCTAGGGTTACGTGCTCCTGCCCGATTCTTCCTGCCCCATGGAAGTCCTATAAAGTGTGTTCTTGCACCTCCACTAGGGTGCAGCTCGTTCCTCACTCCTCCTTCCATCCCTAGCCACCTCCAGTTGAGTGACAACTTCCACAGGGACTCTACGGATCAAAGTTTGGTGGAGAGACCATGCTGCTCAGCCTCGTGGTTGGCATGCGCCACCGTGATAAGCCTCCCGGCCTTCCACAGCTTGGTTGAGGCCATTACCTCGCCGACCACCTTTGCGTGAAGCCCCATAGTTCATCTAGAACTTCAGGTACCGCTCATTTCTCGTACGTTTTCCTATTCAACCCATTCACTTCATCTAGCACCGTCGCACCTCTGCCCGTTCCGTTCAGCGAGTCGGAGCACCCACATTTGAAACCATTCATTCCGATCGATCTTCCGCTTCGCCAGCCACCTCGCACCGCAGCCTAATCACCCTTAGGATCGTCCCTTAGGTCGAGATTAAGGATCGGATCTCCTCTACCTCCTCCACCGGAGATCGAACCCTGCCCTGCGGTCGCTTCTTTCCGTCTTAACTCATATAATCTCGATCGGAGTGTCGCTCCGGGTCGAGCTTGCCTTCGCAGGTGTTTGCACGTGCTAGGACTCCTGTTCTATCCTCCATAGGGTTCGTCGGAGAGCTTCGGGTCCACCTGCACCGCCACGCATTTCCAACCAACAACTCCCCCATCGAACACGTCCATTCGACGTGGGTGACTTCCACGATCTTGTCGGGCCCTTCCGATCCCTCATCAGAGCTGCGGATTCCTTCCGAGGCTCGAGTGAAGTTTGTCGAGCTCCAGTTCTTACAGACCCTCTCTGCTCCGTCGGATCGACTCACCTCTACCAGATTCGATCTCAGCCACTGATCGCCGCAACCTCTTGGCCGTTGGATCTGACCCCTAACGCATCTGCTCCCCACGTCCCCGACATTCCCTGGAGCGTCAGATCTGACACAACAGAGGATCTAAGCCGAACGTCCATGCCGGTCCAGAGTCCACCACGTGTCCCCCACGCACACCGCACGTGCTCGCCAAGGGTATATTGCACTATTTTCCCTGCAATCTGCATGTTTTATTCTCTAGTCTGTCAATAAAAGTTGTAGTTCAAACTTTCTGCATATTAGGCCCCTGATGTTTCCAGTATTTGCACTTTAGTCCTCTGATTTTGGATACACGTGCACACACACATGATTTTGTGGTGTTTTTGCATGTCTTGCCTAACATTTTCTAACTGCTATATTTTGAATAAAATATTTTCTATATTTGCAAAAACACTCCTGTGTATGATTTAATTGGCATGTGCGTGTATTGTATGGAAATTTTGCAATAATGCTCCTGGACTTTTTCTTTGTGTTATTGTTTATTCTAGTAACTTTAGAATAATTGCAGAGAGGTCCCTACAGCTTGTGTGTCTTGTTTCTAATCAAATAATTATTAAATCAACTCCAAAAATTCCACAAATATTACCATTAGCTCCTGCTAATGTGTAATATTTTTGGTAATTTTTGTGATTTGATTTAGATGTGTCTGTCTATTTTATAAAATATTAAAAAATGTAAAAATAGTCTCAAAAATTCCATAAAAATTTCTATGTGTTTGTCTTAGTGTTTTCTTGCATCAATATCTTTTTGTGGCAATATCTTTTATAAAAACCCTAAAAATCACAAAAGACTAAAAATCTTATAAAAATCATTAAAAATCTACAAAAATAAAAAAAATGAGATTTGAGTTTCTGTAGTTAGGTATTTTTATTATTTTATCATAAAATTTGCAGCCATGACATTTGAGCAACGGTATCAACAACAATATCCTACCCCTTCTCAGTACCAACAATATTAGCCTCCTCTTCCTCCATCATAGCATCAACAGTCCCGGCCATAGCCTCCCCACCATCAGCAACAACGTGGTTTGCGTGTTGAATCTTCTGAGGAAATTCCAGTGAACCCCAACCTGCATTGCTTGGCCCAACTTGTGATGGGCCTCACAGAGATGACCAAGAAGCTAGACGACCGTACGACCAATAAAACTCCAGTTTTGGCCCAGGTACAAGTGAATAGCGAATCCCAATAATTTTAAATGTAAAGAGAGGATAGAATGTGATGTCTCGTATGTGTCTGTCGAGTCAGATAATCATGACTTTGTTTTATCAAGTGTTGTCACTCTCCTTTGTTTTATAAAGCGTTGTCACTCTCATGAGCGGTAGGACGTTGCCACTCGCACTGGGAAGAATAAAGCCTTGACATGTGAACTGTCATCTTCTGCATCAGTCATGCTAGGTACAGGTTCGGGTGAGGAAGAAGAAGAAGGAAGAGCCATGCTAGTTTCCCACCATCCCCATCTCCACCAACAAAAATAAAAAAATCAGAAAAATCAAAAAGACCAAAAAGATGTTCATAGTCAACGTGAAGCCATGCTAGCCACGGAGGAGCCAACAACAACAACAACCGATCCAACACCGGGCTATGGAGTGGAGATCGCACCTTTTGCTTATCCACCAGCAGCAGAATCTTCACCTCCAGCATGAACACATTTTTGTGACCCGGATGTACAAAGTTTTGTGGACAAGAATTTTGTTGTAAATAAGAACACTACTTCTGATTTCAACTCTGTAAATATTCCTTTTCCTGATGCAATAGAAAAATCCAAAAAAGTGCAAAAAGAAAAAAGTGTATTGTTTGATCCAGGAGTTGTGGATATTCTTCAAAATTTAACTGTTGAGCTACCATTGATAAAAGCCATGGAATACAAGCCTATTGTAAAGAAGGGATTGAAAGAGGCATGTACAAATAAACATCGTCTAACTTGCAACAAAACACCAGCAAGTAGAGAAGCACGTTCTTGCCATGGCCACAGTCGCAACCATAAGCAATCTTCCACAGAAAAAGCAAGACAAAGGAACACCTTTGATCAGATGCGAGATCTTCGATCGAGTCTTCGAGAGGACTCTTCTTGACAGTGGTTCTTCCATCAACCTCTTTTCATTACTGCAAGAATTTGGTATGGGTCCGTTGAAGCAAACATATATGATCCTTCAATTCGCGGATCGATCAGTCAAGCGATCCTGAGGTTTACTGGAAGACATTGTGGTAAAGGTGCAGGATATGCAGTTTCCTGTTGATTTTGTGGTCCTTGTTATGGACGCGCCTACACCATTACTTCAGACCCCTATTATCCTTTGACGGTTATTCCTACGTATCGCAGTGGTCATAGTTGATTTTGGGTATGAGAAGATTACGTTCAACTCGAGCAATCACATAGTTACAATAAACATGGTTAGAAAGGTGAGAGTAGTATCTGATGAAAGTCATGCAGCACCGCCTGAAGCAAATTGTGGCTTGATTGCAGAGATCAGATATACAAACCTCTCTTTGAATAACAAATGGACCCTGGAAATCCTCTCATGAGGAGGACTGGGAAAGCACAATCAACATAAGTTTCGAGGGAACTTGGGAGATATAATATAATTTTTTGATGCATCTCTTTGATTTAGACGATTCACTCTTGTTCGAACATGATGAATTCATTGCAGATCACTTCGGCACGATGTCAGTTGAACAAAAAGCCACTGAGGTGACCACCCCTACCTCTCAAGTGATGGCAAGTCATCCTCCTACTAGCACAGTTTATGAAGTGACCAAGCAAGAGGCTAGATCAGAACCAGAATAATAGCCACTTTCGGTAAGCCTTAAGTATGATTTCCTTGTAGGTGCAGAGAACATGAATCCGATCATCATCAATAGTAGGTTGACCCCAGATCAAGAATCTCAACTTCTCGATGTTCTACAAAAAAAATCGCAAGGCCTTTGGTTGTCACGTCACAAGATAAATCTTGCTCTTTGCTCTCACCATATTTACTTGGAAGAAGATGCCAAACTGTCCTAAGAGTTTCAAAGGAGACTGAAACCAAATTTGTGGGACGTTGTTATGAAAGAAATCATGAAATGGTGTGATGCATGCTTCATTTACCCCATCTCTGACTCGAAATGGGTGAGCCCTCTGCATGTAGTTTCGAAGGAATCAGGGTTCACCGTGGTTATAAATGGTAAGGAGAGGAAATCTCTACTCAGGTACCGACATCCTGGCATGTTTGTATTGACTACCGCCGTCTTAGTGCGACAACTAAGAAGGACCACTTACCCTTTCTATGCATTGATCAAGTATTGGAAATACAAGCTAGTAAGGAGTTCTCCTACTTTTTGGATGGTTACTCCAAGTACAACCAAGTAGCAATTGCCCCTGAAGACCAATAAAAGAATACCTTCACTTGCCCGTTCGACACCTATGCTTTCATAAGAATGTCCTTTGGTTGTGCAACACACCGGCTACCTTCTAAAGATGCATGCTTGCAGTTTTTGCTGAGATGGTAGGAAGTTTTCTCGAGGTGTTTATGTACAACTTCTCATACTATGGTGATAGTTTCGATTCCTACCTTGAGAACCTTGATAGAATACTTCAAAAATATCATGAAGTCAATCTTGTGTTATCTTGGGAAAAGAGCCACTTTATGGTCACAAAGGTGATTGTGTTGGACCACATCATTTCCAAAATGGCATGGAAGTCGACCCGATGAAGGTGGATGCGATTGCCAATTTAGAACCACTTCAGACAATAAAAAACGTGAGATCATTTCTGGGGCATGTGGGACTCTACAAGAGATTCATTCATGACTTCAGCCACATTTCCCGACCTCTTACCTAATTGTTGTGCAAGGAGACTGAGTTCGTTGTTGATCAATAAGTTCTCCTTTCATTTAATCAGCTGAAGGAGCTAATCACTTAAGCTCTCGTCCTACAACTGCTAGATTGGTCTCTTCCTTTTGAGATCTTGGTGGATGCATTAGACTTTGCAGTTGGGGGTGTTTTAGGACAAAACATTAGATAAGGCTCAGAGAAACTACATTGTCATAGAGAAAGAGTTGTTGGTCGTGGTTTTCACCCTTCAGAAGTTCATATCCTATTTGCTTGGATCTAAAGTCACCATCTATACTGACCACTCTATTATCTGATACATGTAGCATAAGAACAATTCCAAGCCTAGACTGGTCAAATGGATCTTTCTTCTCTAGGAGTTCAATTTGGAAATCGAAGATAAGCATGTAGTTCGAAATGTGGTAGCGAATCACCTTTCTAGAATTGAGTAGCAAGAGCCTTCATGGAGCAGTGCATCCATCACAGACACCTTTCTGACGAGTCGATTCTGGCTGAGGATTCACTCTCTTAGTATGTCGACATTGTAAACTACCTCGTTTCGGTGTAGTCCCGCAAGATTGGACGAAAATCAATAAGGACAAATTCTTGTCCACCATCCATTTCTGCCATGGAAGACCCAATTTTATTCAAGGAAGGAGCATATTGTATTTGGCACAGATGTATTCCTCAAAAGGAGCATCATAGTGTCCTCGAGCATTGTAATTCACTCGAATATGGTGGACATCACTCTAGAGATAGAACGAAAATGAAAGTATTGCAGCGTGTCCTCCGGTGTCCAACATTATTTCAGGAAGCTACAACATTCATCAAGCATTGCACTGACTGTCAGAAACTGAAGGGAACCCTTATAGCTAAAGACTTTATGACCCTGATGAGCGATCAAGCGATCAAGGCTAAGTGATATCAAAGGTCGTTACAACCTCAATCACTCGAGACAGACTCAACAAGAAAAGTAAAGATCACAAATAAAACAATCAAAGCACGAAATCTAATGTAATGGTCACTGCTATTTATTTAACCCGGTATAGCGATCAGGGTCGAACACAAGGAGCACGAGCTAAACCAACGAAGTATTCGAAAATAAGAAAGTAAAATGCATCTTTTGGATTTTTTTAATTTGTATTTTTTTATATTTTCTAATAAGAAAAAGAATAAAAAGATAAAGGAATTCAAACTTCAACAATTTTTATCACGACTAAGAATGTCCAAAAATTCGAAATAAAATTATTTTTATGTTTTCCAAATATGCATATATTTTTGGTAATTGCCCAAGATTTTTATGATTTTCTTGTAATTTTATAAAAATGCAATAAAGTAAAAATAGCAAAACAGTGTACAACCTAGACTAGAAGGCAACTTTAAAATATCTAAAGTGACCCCAAACATCCTGGTTGCAATTTTATTTAAAATAGACAACAATATCTAACTACGGAAATTGAAAACTCGTTTTTTTTATTTTATTAGATATTTTAAGAATTTTTATAAGATTTTTAGTCTTTAGTGAATTTTAGGGATTTTGTAAAAGATAATGGAACAAAACTGGTACTGGAGTTAAAACACACTAAAAAAGCATGCAAGAATTTTACAGAATATTTGGGGATGATTTTATATTTTTTTGGTATTTTATAAAATAGTCAGACACATTTTTAAGGTTTTTGATTTTTAGAAAATATCAAATAAAACCAAATTGCATCACAAAAATTACCAAAAATATTACTAATTAGCAGGAGCTAATGTAAATTTTGGAGAATTTTTGGAGTAGATTTGATCATTATTTGATCTAAAAAAACACACAAGCTGTAGAGACCTATCTACAAATAACCTAAAGCTTCCAGACTAAATAATATCACACATAAGAAGTCCAGGGATATCAGTGTAAAATTCCCACGAAATTCACGCACATGCCAATTAACCACGTATAGGGGAATAAATGCAAATACATAAAATATTCCATTCAAAATAGAACCTTCAAAGAGTCCAGAACAGAATATGCAAAAACACCACAAGGCACGTGATTGTGCACGTGTATTCAAACTGGGAGGACTAAAGTGCAGATTCTAGAAACATTAGAGACTAATATGCAAATAGTTCAAACTACAACTTTATTTTACAAATAAGAAAATAAAGCATAAGAAGTGCAAGGTAAATAATGCACTATACCCTTGCAGGCGTGTGTGGTGTGCGGGAGGGACACGTGGTGGCCGCTGGCTGCGCGTGGACGTGCGACTCAGATGTGGCAGGTGTCAGATCCGACGCCTCAGGAGTTGTCGAGGACGTGGGTTGCAGATACGTCGGAGGTCTGATCTAACGACCTGGAAGGCTGCTGCGGTCAGCGGCGTGGAATTGATCTGGAAGAATGGGGCCAATCCGACGGTGTTGAATACTCCTGGAAGAACATGGGCAAGATGAACTTCACTAGAGCCAAGGAGGCTATCCTCAACTCCGATGATTGATCGGGAAGCTCATGAATGATCGTGGAGGTCTTCCGCATCGACTGAACGGGTCCGATGGAGGAGCCAACGACCGGATGCGCGTGACGGTGAAGGTGGCCCGGAGCTACTCCGACGAGCCCTCCGATGGATGAAACATGGGCTGACAGCACGCGTTATCACCTACAAAGGAAGGCTTGACTCGGGGCGAAGCTCTAGTCGAGGGTTATTCGAATGAAAAGGCAAAGAAGCGACATGGGGCGAGGGTTGATCTCTGTAGAAGGCGATAGAGGTGATCAGATCCTTAATCTCGACCTTAGGGACGAGCCTAAGGGGGACCAGGTTGCGGAGAAAGGTGGAGCGTGTGTCGGGGATTCGATCGGAGCGGATGAATGTGGATAACATGGCTCCGACTAGCTGGTCGGAGCAGATGAATACACGGCAACAAAAGATGGAATGATTGAAGCGAATCCAAAAATGCGAAAGAAATAGCGGGCACCTGAGGTCTTGGGCAAGCTCTAGAGCTTCAAGCGAAGGCGTTCGGTGAGGTATTGGCCTTGACCAGGCTGTGGAAGGTCAGGAGGCTGATCGCGGCGCACGCCGGCCACGAGATTGAGCGGCGTAGCTTCTCCTCCAAGCTTTGCTCCAAAGGGTCCCTCGGGAAGCTGTCACTCAACCAGAGGTGGCTAGGGAAGAAGGGAGGCGCAAGGCATGAGCTACTGCTCCTGGGAGGCATAGAAGAGAATTTATAGGGTTCCCAGGAGGATGGAGGAATCGGGCAAGGGCACGCAACCCTAGGAAGATCCACGCCTTCCTAGGGATTCGTGAGGGTCCTGGATCCAAGGAGAGACCACGAGTGAAGAATCAGGGCGAGGGGCTGCGTGACCCGATCGGGAAAATTCGAAGAATAGTTCGGCGATGAAATCGGATTGGGTCAAGCCCTGGAAGAGGGCATTGACCCGGGTCAACAACGTGAGGTGGACCAATCAGAAAGATCGAATGTACAAAATACTTACAGAATCAATAAAAAATAATAAATGATTTTAAATAAGTGTATAAAATGAATTTTTTTGCTATTTTCTAACTATTTTCTGTGTTTTTTATTTATTTTTAAGAGAAATAAATTAATCTTTTATACCACGTAGTGTATTATATGTAGGTATATCATACCTATGTATTTTGTACAATTATTTTTATTTTGTTATTTTTACACAAATACCCCAAATGTTATTTTTTATTTATTTACAACATAATTTTTGGAGTCTAAATTTATTTTCATTTTATTTTTATTGGTTATTTACATGTATACAATAAATAGAGAGTAAGACATATATATACATGTGTTTTTACAAAGGAGAGAAGATTTTAATTTTAATTTTCTTTTATTGATTTTATTTTTTTATTTATAATTTCTAGGAATGTATATAAGGAGGTCAAAAGAATCTTTTATTTTTATTTTGTCAAAAATAATTATTTAATTACATAAATAGTATGTATAATATAGAGTGGCCATGTCTCTCTCTACTTGTTTTATTTAGCGATCAGGCTAATACTTGACTTTCTCTTAGGGTGTGTTTGGATAGTGGGTTTAGGTGGGTTAAACTGGTTGCAGGTAACCTATTTTTGAGTTTTGGTGTTTGGATAGAGGGTTAAACTGGGGGTGGGTTAGAAGTGGGTTTGGGGTGATATGATTGTATTGGAGTTTGAAAAAGTGAGTAGTTATTGTGATGTGATTGTATTGGAGTTTGAAAAAGTGAGTAGAAGTGGAGTAGTTTATATTTTTATATGATATGATGGTATAATATATTATTTTTTGATAGGATTGATGATGTAAAATTTATTTATTTAATTTTTTAAAAAAGGAATAAAGTGGGGCCCACGTGGAGGGAGAAAATATGGGGTAGAGGAGTTAAACCACCCTGAGAGTGGTTTAACGTGGTTGCCGAACGGCGCCTTAGGGTTTAGGTCACTCTATATTTATTCTAAATACCTCCTTCCTTTTTCTTTCCCTTTATTCTTTTATTTTTGCACAAATACATGCTAAACATGCAATATTAACAAATGCATGTATAATGCTAACTTATTGTATTTACATATATCTACCTGATGATTTGCCAAGATAAATAGCTAAAATAAAAGAATAAAGAGTGAGAATCAGAGATTCATCACCCCTTGCAGTTCTTTCATATAGTCGATGTATTCGATGCTTGGGGCATTGATTTCACGGGACCCTTTTCTAAAAGTCAGGGATACGATTTCATCCTTCTTGTCATTGATTATGTGAGTTGTTGGGTTGAAGCTTTCCCTACTCAAGCCGCTGATAGCCATACAATTTGTCGATTTCTGTTAGTACTACATAGTTAGTATCATCTTTATGCAATACAAAACCAGATTTAGCTTCAGTTCAGTTAGATTTGATTGATGATGCCACATTACCAGAGCTGAAGCCACCACCTCCTACACTGAAGTACTCTTTTCTTGCGGGACCTAAGTATAATTTCAAGTCATCATTAGTTCCAGGTGACTGTAGAACATGAGTCTATGTTGCTTGAAGTGATAGAGAAGAACCACAAGGATATAGAATGGTTTGTGTCTGGTCTCATAGGTATAAACCCCGCACTTTGTTCACACCACATTTTTATCGGGGAAAGTGCTAGACCTCGTGCATTCTAGAGGATATTAATCCAAATATAAGGGAAGTAGTTGAGAAAGAAACTGAGAAGTGGCGTGGAGCATGATTTATTTTCCTGATCTCTGATTCTGAGTGGGTGGCTCCCCTGCATGTTGTCCTGAAGAAGTTCGAAATTCAGACGGTCACCAACGGAGGAGTTGAGATAGTGACACGAGTACTCACGTCGTAGTGAATTTGTGTTGATTACAGACGTTTGAATGTTGCGACCAAGAGAGATCACTTTTCCCTACCTTTTATTGATCATGTTTTGGAGAGACTAACGGGGAAAGAGTTCTTATGTTTTCCTGACGTGTAGGCAAACTACAATTAAGTAGTTATCACCCTTGAAGATCAGGAAAAAAACCACTTTTACATGTCCTTTCGATACATACTTATTCTAATACTTGCCTTTTTGGCTATGCAATGCCTCGGGTACTTTTCAACAATGCATGATTGTCTTGTTTGCCAAAATGGTGGGGGATTTCCTAGAGGTCTTCATGGATGATTTCTTGATCCACACCGATTCATTCGATTCATGTTTAGCACACTCGGACAATATTCTTCAGAGGTGTAGCGAGGTCAATATGGTACTCTCATGAGAGAAAAGCTATTTTATGGTTAAGGAGGGTATCGTGTTGGGACATGTCTTCTCCGAGAAGGGAATGGAGGTTGATCCAGACAAGGTGGATGCTATCAAAAAACTTGATCCATCAACCTACATCAAAGTTGGTGAGGACATTTTTAAGGCATGAGGGATTTTATGGATGTTTCATTCATGATTTTTCAAGGTTTCCCACCCATTGAGTATAGGGAAAGGCATTGAGTTCGTTGTAGATCACAAGTGTTTAGAAGCCTTTAAGCTCCTTAAGAGAAAGATCTGTGACCTGTCTATTCTGCAGGCTCCTGATTGATCTTTTCCCTTTGAGATTATTACCGATGCCTCGAAATTTACTATAGGAGTTGTATTGGTGCAGAGGCGAGATCATATCCCATATGTGATTCACTGCACGAGTAAAGTTTTGGATTCAACAAAAAATATACAGTGATAGAAAAAGAAATGCTCGCCATAGTTTGGGGTTTAGAGAAATTTATGTTTTAGATATTGGGATCAAAGGTGATAATTTATACATATCATTCATTCATTAGATATCTCATGGAAAATAAAGACATGAAGGCACATCTTCTTAGGAGGATTTTGTTACTCCGGGAGTTTGATTTGGAGATTAAGGATAAGCATGGAGTCAAGAACGCAGTGGCTGATCATCTTCGAGACTTGAGTTGAAGGATTCCCCTAACTCGGAGACAATTAGGGAGGATTTTTCATATGAATCGATTTGTATTTTTGACTCACTCCCGTGGTACGCCAACATGGTGAACTATCTTGCTTCCAAGAAGGTTCTCCAGGGCTGGACTAGGATCAACATTAACCGACTGAAGTCGGATTCGAGGAGATACCATTAGGAGGCTCTGTTCCTTTTCTTGAAAGGATCTGATTGTATCTGGAGGAGGTATTTTCCTCAAGAGGAATACCAGAGTGTCCTCACGTAGTGTCATTCGCTTGAGACTGGAGGACATCGTTCAAGGAAAAGAACCGCTCGTAAGATACGTCAATGTGGATTCTTTTGGCCGACCTTGTTTATACATGCCACCGATTTTGTACGGTCGTGCCATATATGTCAAAGGATGGGAGGGAAAACTGGCTATAGAGATGAAATGCCCATGCAACATGTGATCTTTTGTGATGTTTTTTATGCATGTGGCATAGATTTCATGGGTTCCTTTCTCGATAATCATTGATTTGAGTATTTATTGTTAGCGGTGCATTATTTGTCAACATGGGATGAGGCTATTCCAACCCGAGTCGTAGACAATAGGATTGTCTGTATGTTTATCAAGAACCATATCATATCAAGGTTCGGGGTGCCTATGGTTTTGATTTCTGATGGGAGTGACCATTTTGTGAATAGAGAGATGCGATCATTAGCTAAGGACTATCACTTTGAGCATAGTGTTGGTAGAAGAACCACGGGGTAGTTATAACTACCTTTGTGCAGTTCAATGACCTTTTTTTTAAGAAGTTATACCACTTGAGTATAACTAATTTGATGTGCTCACACATAACGAGTTTCTCCAAACTTCCCAACGAAGCTTTCTGTGATACATGGGAGAGATTCAAGGATCTCTTAGAGAAGTATCCTTGCCACGGCTTAGAGCTTACCATCCTGGTTCAATCTATTGATTGCGTTCTACACCATGAGGTCTAGGGATTGGTTAGTGCTTATTGTAGAGGCAACTATACTTCACTATGTGCGGGCACCGTTTGGAAGGTGTTCAAGAGGATAGTCGGGATGAGTAGAGCACAAACTACAAGTAAAACTTGTTTAGAGAACACCAGAGTGAAGGCTATAGTGTAACCCATGATAGGTTTGATCTATCACGTCTGAATAAACCTCATTTCGCTTGTCGAGCATACATAAAGATTCGTCCGTTCTTTGGCTTGGTAATTAACCCATGCAAGTTTTTCATTGGCTGGGTGTTCATCGTAGTACACTTTGAAGTCTCCATCTCCGATGAGCTTTCACGGAATCACGCCTTCAACCCGGGTCAGAGGATCTTCTGAGCACCATCTTCTTCGTTGAGCTTTCACGAAGGTTCTGTGACCTTTAGACAAACCAGATAAACTTGGAGGAGGAGAGAGTTCATCACTGGAGCACAAGCTCCCACGCCACCTACTACGGAGGAGATGCAACGGGTATAAGATACAGTATCCGTTGGATCTTCCATATTAGGCGAGATTCAACGATCGACATAGAGCCACATTGCATATCCGAGCCTCCACTTCAGACCGGAGCCTCGGTTCCTTTGAGCCTACTGCTAGTCTTCAGAAGACAACACGGGGATTACAACCTGCATCTCCGGGCCTCGATGAGTCACATGTAGCTTGCACGTACGTGTGTAAATTTTACACGCGTCCATCAACTTCTTTTAATTTGCAGATAAGTGCCCACCAAGTGAAGTTTACATACATAGTCTAGTAGTTTTCTTTATTTCCATTTTGGTCCCTACAAGGACTAATTTGTAATATAACTTTGTATTTTCTATCACATTTATGCTCCTGTGTTACAACGTAAATATCCTTTTATCTATAAATCCATTTTGAGTGAAACTGATCTCATTGGAAAGATTGTTTGCTTCTCAACATGATTGTGTACTTGGATTATCCACTACTAGAGAACTTTATCAATTTATTTAGCTCCTTAAATGAGATAAAAATTGATATCTTGTACATTAATTGAGCCATTTTAATCCCCGAATTGATTGATTCACTCATTAGGATTATTAATCCATTGTTTGATACCTTCATTCTTGATTATTTATTCATTAATTGATTACTTGGATTCATTTTTTATTATTTACATGAAAATTAGTCTTGATTAACCTGGTGAATTGAGACCTTTTTAACTTGTTTCTTGGATTAATTATCATTGATTAGATTTTTCGTCGATAAATCTAGGAGCTTGGTGTTGTAAAATTTATTACGTGTTAGCTCTGAATTATTATTTTCATTTAACACGTTGCATACAGAAGGTTTTGAAAATTACATCATTTTGTGTATGTTGCATTTGCTAAATCTAAATAACCTCTAGATCGCTTTAATAAATATCAGACACCAAGAATTAAACCATAGAATTGCTCGTGTCCTTGTGTTCAACCATGGACTTCCCAGGTATAAATTAAAGCCAAGAAAACTCTTTGTAGAGATCTTTCTCTCAGTTCTGTATGGTTCTCTAAGTGCCCGTGCCACAACTGATACAAATTAATTCATGCATTTAGCGATTCGTTAACAAAATTCATTTTTTAAGTATTTTAAAGTAATTAATAATACTCCTTTTAATTTATTTTATGATGTTTTGGTTTTTTGATGTGTAAATAATCACAAAATAAATACATATAATATTAAAGAAATTTCCATGGTATTTTTGATGTTAAGAACATGAAAGAAATAAAGAAGTACAAAGGGAGTTATTTATGTGTACATAATTAGGGTTAAAATAATTGCAAACGGTTAAATGTTAATATTAATTAATCAAGTATTTTATTGAATAATCTAAGCAAGAAGGATAATTATCAAATAATATGATGATAAATCAGGATTCATCGCTGCAAAAATTACATCTTTCAACTATACGAGGATCTAGTGTTGTCTTTTATTATACAAATTTCCAGCCAATTCGACGTGGTATGTTGTATGTATTTTGCAAATGTGTCCATTTATTTTCAAACTATTCAAGTGGTATGAACTTGAAAATCCAATTATTGTATTCGCGTTCATACATCTTGTTGCTTTGCAGCTAATACAAATGAATCAAGGCATTTCTCTTGATATTCCAACTACAAAATTTCTATGTTAAACAACCATGTAAATATTTATGTCATCTCATCTACAAATAAATTATGGGATATCAACGATAGCTTTTCTCATTATAGGATCTTGATCGATTATAATTGAATTGCGGCATCTTTCCATGCATACATGTTAAGCAAGTGTTAAACAACCATGTAAATATTTATGTCGTCTCACTTACCAACAGAGCACACCCAAGTAATGTCGACTGCTAGTGGTGATTAATGCCATTGAAGTATGAAATTGATTGGTTCGATAGGTTGTATCAAACACTAAGACATTGCCAAAAGTCATGTATGAACTCTGTGACTGACAATTAGCTCAAAAGATTCCTCTTACCATGTGACCCACATTGTAAAGCCTTGAACTTGGCATATCTCGGATCCTATATAATAAGATCCAGCTCGTCAAGAGAAAACCAACGAAATTTGTTTCGTGTGAATCATATTTCGTTTCGAATTGTTATGATTTTCGGAAGAAAGAGAAGTAAGGAAGGCTAAGATGTCATTAACCCATAACACTGTCATTAAGACTAATTAAACATGATTAAAGAAACTAATGACGGATTGAAAACCGCTAAAGATCATTAGTAAACTCTTATCAATAGTTAGCAAAAGATAAGCGTAAGCTGCGAAAGTTAAATCGCGATTAGTGAAAGTTAATCACGATTAGTGTTAATTAAGCATCATTAGCGAATCTAGAATCCTCTAGAATGTTTTAACTTAAGCCCCAATTTTAGGATAAGTTTTGGATAAAACCATGGGCTAAAACCATGGGCCACTAAACCATGGTTTTCTAACCATGGTTAGTGGTTTTCTGGGGCCTATAAATAGACCCCCACCCATTCATTCTCTACGACTTCCACTACCACCACCACCCCAAGGGCTAGGGTCGAGAGGTCGGGAGGAGGAGTGGGAGGCGAGGGAGGAGCGCTAGCGAAGCGCTGCCGGGAGAACGAGGAGGAGAAAGGTACGACCCTCTCTTACTTTGCTTTGTAAGCTAGGCTTTCAATTCATCCTCTTGTTCTTCCACGTTTTGTTCTTGATTCATCTTTCTTTCCGATTCGTTTTCCTGTTGTGGTTCGAGGAGAAATCTGTGTAACACCTTACTTGGGTGTGGGCGGCTATGCACGTCAGTGACCCTGTGATTCGTCAGACGTTCACTCATCTAAGACGCGTGGTGTCTACCGATTCTCCATCGTTTATGTTCTTTCTATTATGCTTTTATAATTATTTTGATGGAGAAATCTGTGTAATACCCTACTTAGGTGCGGACGGCTATGCACGTCAGTGACCCTGTGATTCGTCACACGTTCATTCACCTAAGATGCGTGGTGTCTACCGATTCTTCATCTCTTGTTGTTTGAGTATATTCTTTCAGTTTTGTCGTTGTTTTCCTCACGATTGATTTTATAGAGGAAACTCTTTTCATTTTTATTTTGAAATATGTCCCGATATAAGGGGAAACTCTGCCGAAATTTTCCGAGAAATATGTCCCGATATAAGGGGAAACTCTGCCGAAATTTTCCGAGAAATATGTCCCGATATAAGGGGAAACTCTGCCGAAATTTTAAGAGAAAATATGTTATTGGTGTTCTTGGTGTTCTTCACGTTCTTCACGTTCTTCGTTTGTTCTTCGCATTCTTGACACGTTCTTAGCGTTTTTGATATGAAAATGAAATTCGATCTTTTCAGGAGCCTTAAAATAGCCTTTCTAAAAATGAAACACGATAAAGCCTTGCATACACAAGAGAGAGCTCGATTAGGTAATGAAATCCTTCCTTTTGCTGTTGGATTTTCATACAAAATTATTGAAATTCTTGATTTTGTGTTCTTTGCTATGAACAACCCTAATTTTGGCTATTTTTGAAAAAGACTAAAGAATTGCTTTGTCATTCCCACTAAAATAAGGTTTACGCATCAAATTGATGCGTTGGCTCTGAAAGTTAGGGTTTGGGAGTTAAAATAGGCATAAATACGAGTATATATATGGTTATGAATAATATATATGTGAATATATACTAAGTGTATTGATTATGCAAATCGAAGACTTAACGAAAGAATTACATCATGGGAATTGATGTGGTTTGAGTTAGATCCCAAAAAGGATCGTGTGTCATGTTAAGGATGACTGGGAGTAGAACTATAGGTAGGGCATGCAACCTGTAGGTTTGTCGGAAGGAACCCGTATTGGCGTTTCCCTACCTAGGTGGTACACGGTTGCCCTGTTATGATAAGTGCGCACAAAATGAATGTTTTGCAATGCGTAGTACCGGGATCCAATATCGTCGGGTTAAACGACGAAAGATGTGGTCGTGTCATGTGGAGGCACGGGTGGTTCAATAGCGTCCGGGTCACGATAACATGTATTTAAAGCCACTAGGTTATATGATTAAATGTTAGCCTGAGGTTTTAAGCAACCGAGTCCTCAAGGACGGTGTGCTCATTTGATTTTCCAGGCTGAGGGTTGAGACCCTGTTTAATAAAAGAAAAGGAATTTGTCAGGGAAGTATTGGAGGATTGGTTGAGGCGATGTGCGACGGCATAAGCTTACCAAGATCAACACAATCTCTAATCCCGAAGGGTCCACAGCTTCGGAGTGCAAGAATGGTAGGGTTCCCCTGGACTAATCCCTGATGTGGAATAGAAAGGAATATGACTTAAATTAATGAGAAGGAATACAATTTTTGTGATATCATGTTTTGAAAAATTACACAATTTGTTTGCTTTTCTCTTCTTCGTTACTTAGCATTCGCTAATTTTTATCCTATGATTTATGGAAAACCCAACAGGTATCAGTGAGCCATCGCAAATACTTTAAAAAAATTCATCCAGCTTACATACTAGACATCCAGCCAGCCACAGTAGCTTTACTTTTTAAGGTAGTTAGTAATCTTTTGTATATTTTCCTTTCAAGCTGATGTACATGTAAATGGTTATAGTGGGACAATGTATCATTTGAACTTTATTTTGTGAATGGAAAAGTGTTGAAATACTTTCTTCTGAGTATTTTTATTCGTAGTCTGTTTCTGAATGTTAGTTGTGATTGCTGAATAAATTATTGCTGAGTAACTAGATCCGGATATGGGAGGATCCGACGGCCCGGGAATTGGGGTCGCGACACACATCAACTTCCACTCTAAAAAAAGTCAGAATATATTTTCATATTTTGCTCAAAAGCACCTCAAAATCGACATGCATTGGTTTCCAATATTATTTTTTGTGATTTCATTTAATTTGGTCCATACCAACTTGATCGCTAATATGTTTCTCACGTGAAGCACCAAGAATAGGGAAAATTTTGGAGCCATTCAAACCACAAGTGTGTAAATGAGATTTCTCGCACAAGAAGACACAATTCTGCATGTTCGAAGCCTTGCCATTTTGGATGGACTTGCTAAATCATGATTGTGTTCCTCGTGAAACTCTCTTAAAACCTGACATCATTTGCCACTTTCACTGACAAATATATGCTTCACATCATTCTCGAATATCTTGTCTTTTTCTGATCTGCATCCTACACATTGTTTGTCGTTGAGATCATTGTATCCCTCTTTCGAAAAAACAATTTTTCGAGCCACAATGAGGCTGTCCAAAGATCTTCGCAATGTCTTCTTATGTGTAGAAAAACCAATTTTCCTAGCATTGGGATTGTGAAATTTTAATGCTCCATCTTCGTAAACAAATTGGATACCAACGAATGACTTTTTCAACTGTATTAACATCTTCACCAACATGTGCATTCTCGTTAGAGTTAACCTCATAAGCAACTTCACCATACTACAAGCAACTATTCAAACCACTACCATAATCCATACAAACGTTATCATCCTCTCTCTCAATTCTCCTTCTACAGTGAACAACACTTGTGACTGCAATGAATTTGAAGGAAATAAAAATTCTAGGAAATATGATGATGAGGAAACTTTTATATCATAGTCATAAAATCACCAAATTACACATAAAGTGCAGTAGAAGACATGGAGAGATTGATTCGTGTTTTTATTCACCTACACGTTGCATATATTTTTTTGAGCCCAACACACTAATACATGCCATGTTATACACTTAATTGGTTGAAGCTTGATGGGAAGTAACCGCCTTGCATAACATATATTACTATAAAGGGACAATAGTATAGTTGCATGTGAATTATTCCCCTCAATGCTCATCACCTATTTGGAGCTATCGTGGCTTTAAAAGCCTCTTTATGTTTACAAGAGTGCTGCAGTTTTAAGTACATGAGTTAACCAAAATGTCTGGTGCAAAGCATGAAAAAGAACAATATGTTCATTTGTGTACGTTTATTTCAATGCTTTTGGCAATCAAAAAAATCTCACCAAGGATGTTCCAAATCTACACATAACTAGAAACTTATTTGTAGAGAAAATATGATATAACTCCAACAACACTACAGATTCTGTCCGCCTAAATGATGTTGAGTGCATGTTTAAGTCGTCAGTAAGAGAATATGACGATGCCGAGCTGATACCTCTAGAGAGAGCTGTGCATCAAGCCTCCATCCGCCCATGACTCATCTACAATGAGACAGCCATGCTCGACTGTCAAGTTGTACATAGAGCGAGAGGCCACACACGAGAATGGGGAGGTCGGCGGTGCTTGAGGCCTCGCAC
The DNA here is from genome assembly GCA_037367405.1 of Ottelia alismoides. Lineage (NCBI taxonomy): Eukaryota > Viridiplantae > Streptophyta > Magnoliopsida > Alismatales > Hydrocharitaceae > Ottelia > Ottelia alismoides. Next base: position 69,569 of record JAZKJV010000261.1, read on the forward strand.
GGAGGGGGAGGGTTCGTACGGGGAGGATGCAACGCTAGAGGGCATGCACATGAAGGGGCCAATGCTGGAGGGGACGTACGAGGAAGGGCAGCATTAGAGGGCTCGCACGAGGGTGAATGGGGAGGGACAGTAGGGCTGTGCGAGATGGGTTTGAGAGGGAGAGTAAGGCCGGACGCGCGGTGGTGGAGGTGCGAGATGGGAAGGCGGGTAGGGGCCGGACGTTGTGTGGAGGGCGGGTAGGGTTACTTGGAGGTTGGGCTCTTCCTCCTTAGATCGAACGACTAATCTGAACAACGATGGATTGGTGATATCCATGAAGCAACTTGCTTGGATGCAATATAAATCAGCTTCTTCTTTCTCTTAGATTAACAAATAAGATATAAACATAATATATATTCGTCCGATAAATATTTATCGGTGATACAAAATATATCATTTAAACATCTTTCTTATATTTTGATCTAGAAGAATGCAGTAGAGAGGTCCGAAGCCCACTTCTAAGTATAGCATCTACTAATCAGGAGGGGAGCCGGCATTGGATTAACTTTCGGTCAAAAGATCCCGAATTCGCCCTCATCACATTCGTTAACTTTCGGTCAAAAGATCCCGAATCGCCCTCATCACATTCGTTAATGCCAGCTAAATCCATTACCAGCTATTTCCTCCGTCGCATCTCCCCCACTTCCCCGGTTCCCCCTAATCCTAGAAATCGAGGAAGGGACGCGTGCACACGTCATCAAGCCCCGCGCCTCCCTTGCCGCCCCTCCCACTCCATAGGTTCGTCCGCCGACTCGACACTGCCCCGCCCCGCCCCCCCGCCCCGCCCCCCGCCCGTCCTCTGCCGCCCTCTGTCGGCTATGCCCATCCGCCTCCCTTCCCGAAGAGCACCCCCACCATGTGGCTCCGCAGTGTCGCTCGAATCTCAGGCTTGATCGCCTCGCTCTCAAACAGGTTATGGAGTTCTGATGGAGATGCATAGTGTGGAAGGACCAATATGAACGTGGAACATTTGCATAGTTCCTTCTTCGGGCCGCCCCTCAATGTTCATATACATCGAGCCAGAAATGGCCGCTTTGTACCTTTCAACAGACAAACAAGGAATATCAGGGCATCGAGCTTTTCAATTTTTAATCAGAATCAGAAAAGGAACAAAAGAGTGGAATTTGGGCAGTTTGGTAGAGGGTATGTCAAGTTCCCAATGAAGAAATCAATGGCTACATGGGATCATTTCAGGATAAGTAGTGCGAATGGTCCTTCATCTAAAAGCTCGTCTTTGGTTACATATCTTGCTCCACTTTGGAAAGAGGGATTGCTGATTGTTAGGTGCTCAGTGCTTTTTGCTGTGCTTTCTGCATCCATTATGTTGGTTTTGTACAGCCAGCGCCAGGCAAAGAAATTTGTTGAGGCCCGTCTCCTGCCTTCTGTTTGTTCCATGTTGAGTCAGTATCTTCAAAGGGAGCTTGATTTTGGCAAAGTGCAGGGTATTTCACCTCTAGGAATCACGCTGCAGTCTTGTTCTATTGGACCGCATCATGAAGAATTCTCATGTGGGCAGTTTCCAAGAATGAAACTTCGATTCAGACCATTCGCAAGTCTGAGAAGAGGAAAGATTGTCATTGATGCTGTTTTAATCCGCCCAAACATTTTGATCGCTCAAAAGGAGGACTTTTCGTGGTTAGGGATACCTCCGTCTTCTGATGGTCATATAAAAAGGCACTCTTCATCTGAGGATGGAATAGATTACCGCACTAGGACAAGGAGGTTGGCAAGAGAGAAGGCTTCTGATATATGGTACGACAGGAGGAGCGATGCAGCGAGGAAGGCCGCAGAGTTGGGGTATTTTGTTCCACAAGAATCTTCTGACTTGTTGAGTACTGCTGAATCTGTAGATGATCCATTTATGCCTCTACAGTCTGCAGGTGCCAGTTCATTATTCAGCATGGATGATGGCAAGCTTTGGAAGGATCATCATTCTGTAGACATGGGAATGGAATATGTATTGAAGCATGTGGAGCTAGAAAAATCTTTTGGTATAAACGTTCCTACCAAAGGCTTTAGATTTTGGCCCAAAATTGTACCAAATCCAAGGAACGGCAAGTTCAAATGGGAAGGTCACAGGAAAATGTTGGAGCAAGATACAGTTGCATGTAAGAGGAGAAATCTTGAATGCAGTGCTGCAGCTGCTCTTGCATATTTCAAGGGTCTAAATAATGGAGGTGCTAGTGCAGATCCTGCCGAGGGAAGCTTATCAAACGGAGGTTCTTCTGCTGCCATATGCAGCAAAATTGATATTCCTTCTTCGAGCAATAAAGGGCTTGAGAACTTTGACAAAAATATCAACTTTGGTAAAGCCTCTGACGGAGAAAATTTTCTGGAAGAAAATCTGAGATCTGGTGCAGAGCAATGCGGGAAAATGGATGCCATTGGATCTCCTTTTAGTACAAAGGATAACGAAGATGAAGGTAATTGTATAGACATGCAACATCGACACGCCTTACAGGACAGTTTCAACAGTAAAAATCCTCACAAGTTCAATTCTGCATCTGATCCTATGACGAGAATTAAACATGAGCTGAATAGGCTGATGACGCCCATTCAATTATCTTGGGTAAGCCATGTCTTTGCTAAGGATAGTCTTTTGAGAACTGGGCATCTAGATGCTTTTGAACAAATGGGTCAACACGAGCAGATGCAAATCTCAGAAACCCACGATTGTTCAGAAGACATCCCAGATTATTCTGCGGAAAGGATATTGGGAACATCATGCAGTGGATCAGAATGCCACACAAGTAAATTGCAAGATGGTCTACCGAACAAGACCAAGAGAGATGCGAAAGTATGGGACTATGTTGGGTTTCATCCTTCAAATCCAAAGCTTATATTGCAGTACTTGTATGATTTATCAGGAAAGGTTGCCAATCATTTGGTGGGTCAAGTTCAGAAATTGAAGTCATACCTGATCGTAAGAGCTGAACTTATCAGTTCTGAATTCATAGAAGGCATGGATTTGTTTCACACCAACCGAAGGAAGATGCTTCCAATTACATTGGATTCTATATATTTCACCGACGGAACTCTGATGCTTCTTGCATATGGTGATCAAGAGCCAAGGTTCAGTGTACTTAAGATGATGCTTGCCGGAATTGCTTCTATTTGTTTATTTTTTGTTCCCTTTGTCCGCTCTCTCTTTCCAGCGCTTATAACTTATTTTATAACTTATATGAAACTAGGAAAATAATTACTTAAGCAACGACCAAAAGTATACATAATTGAAAACGGAGAATATTTTGAACTGCTTTAAATGGTTCACGAGGTGTTACTGTAGAAAAGATAAGCTATGGTGAAATAAGATGCCAAATAGAATCTGTTCAGGTAAGTGTTCAAAGTGCAACTTGGATATTAAAGGGTGGTATAGTATGGTGGTCAGAATTTATGAGACGAGTGATGAGTTGAAAGGTAACCTTTTTTGTGTTTGTTCGGGAGGAGGGGTTGGCTGAAGGATAAACTGGAGGTTCTTTTTTGTCCTCTCCTGTCTATTTTTGTTTGGCTGAAAATGTTAGAAGGATAGGATACGTTGCATTATGATAGTTTTATCCTTATTACTGAGAGTTTATTATTGTTGAATTGTTTAGCTTAATTTAAAGAGATATATTAACCAAAAAGAGCAAGAAAAAGAAGTCCTAATAAAAAATCAAACATATGTCATCTTCAACTTAACCAAAAAAGTGGTCAGTGGATCGGGACTTATAATGAATGAGGGAGAGTGGGAGGGCGGTCGGAGAAGACGGCTGGGTCACAGTGTGCAGGAGAAAGGAGAGCCGTCGTGGGAGTGAGGCAAGTAGGAAGCGGAGTGAGGCAAGTAGGAAGTGGGTCTTCTCTAATTCCTTCGGGAGAGGATGCTTCAGGTGCGGTTCACTATCGCATTGGGCACGACAGTGCCATGATGCTGTTCGCTGCTTCCGATGCCGAGGCCTTTCGCACAGGGCCAACTGGTGCCCGCTATCCACCGAGGATTCCGAAGGCGCTAGCTGGGGGGATCGGGCATGCTGGTGGGCGAAGGAGGAGGGCCTGGCGAGGCTCTATTCAGGGGAGCCTCGGATGTGGGTCTGGTGTCTGCGGTGCTGTTCAGGGGAGACGTTTTTCTATCGCCATGGCGGGTGTTTGCGAGAGGACTCACAGAAATGGATTCCAGGGAACTCTTGAGGTGATCCAAGGAGGGCTAGACGGGGTTGCGATGGTGCAGATTGAGGCTCGCGGATGGAACGTGGCATCTAGTGATCCCAGATTGTGTACGCGTCAGCGGGGTACCTCTAATCATGCGCGACCTGCATAACCTGCGCGCTCTGCTCGGAGGCGAAGTGGAGATTGTGGACATAGAATCGTCGAGCACCCGCTCGAGGGTTGCCACTGGAGATGCTCAGCTGGAGGAGGGTCCGTGTTGGAGGTAGGAGCCTACTTATTGAGATCACCGTGGTGGGGCAAGGTGCTCATGACCAGGCTCGAGAAAGTCAAGGTGGGATGAAGCTGGAGGGGGCTCCGACGAGCAGCGTGGGGCGGAGTTCTGTCGGGCCGCGATCGGGGCATCTGGACCAACGCTCGGGAGGTGAAGCATCGTGACCTGCGGGGGCATCTCCTCATCTTCCACGCTTTGGCAGTGTTGGTGTTTTCGAGAAGGGGGTCCCTCCATATCCCCGCCCTTGAGGACTCAAGAGGTCCCTCAACTCCCCTCTCAGATCCCTATTCTCGTGGGAGATACTTCCACCTACGTGGCGTCTGAGCCACCTAAAGATGCGGAAGGCAAGGTTCAGGAAAGCGATATGCGTATGTGTTCGGACAGGTCACTGAATAGTGATTAAGCGGTATACAGGGGCATATGCAGGGTATATACGGTTCTACGTGGTTTTTTATTTTTTTATTTTAAATAAATAAATATCTACAAAAGTAACTGCAACTAAACTGAATTTATGAGTAAATGTGGTCTAACAGAAGATATAAGAAAAATGATTTGATGTAGAGCTCAAAATAGTACAACTAAATATCAAAATCAGTAAAAATATTATTATATAATCTAATTTAATATATAGAATCAAAATAATACAAGATATGTATCTTAATATTCGGATTCAATTACCCATATGAACCTTAAGCGGGCGTGTGGAGCGCATATGTGGCCGCACAGTCTGCATATGTGGGCCCATATATACGCAAAGGCTGCATAAAGCGGGGTTTCGGGTAATCGGTGAGTACGAACCGCTTTCATGAACAGAGGCGGGAGGGCATGATGGGTCGGCAACTTCGGATCCGGACCCGGTTGGTCTCTCGAGTATGGCGGATAAACCCGTGAAAGCTGGTTTATCCGGAGTCCAGGGGTGTCTTTTCGGCAGCTTTAAGAGCTCGATAGAGGCTCCGGTTTTATCGTTGATGCGACTGGTGGAAGAGAGCCAAGATCGTATCGAGGAGGGGATAGTCAATCAGAGCATAAAGAGGTGTGGCTCGACGGTTCTTGAAGGAGGCGGACACCCAGCCTAGGGGGAGGTGTCCTGCGGAGGAGAGGATCAGTGCGGGGGTGCCCGACCGATGGAGGAGGGTGTTTTGAGGGAGGGGGACCTGGAGGGAGCTGCTCCTTGTCCGAGTCTCATGGGTGAGGGAGTTGTGCCGCAGGCCATGTCATCTGGAGAGGTTGGCAGGGGGGCGGTTGGGATGCAGAGATCGACAAGCGGTCTTCTCCGATTTGGGGCATGCTATGCCAGTAAATCTACCTGAGCGAGGAAGCAGCGGAGGGTGGCGATGCTAGCCGAGGCGGAGCGGGAGTGCGGGGAGCGATTGTCACCTTCTGACTCCTCCGTCCCCTGGAGTTCTCAGAACCGCTTATGTGTGTTGGACAAGGGGTGGCGGAACCTTTGGGACTGGTCCCACCAAAGATGTCGTAGCTTTCCTTATGCTGATGAAGATCCTTTCGTGGAATGTCAGGGGGCTGGGTAGGCCTGAAAAGAGGACGGATGTAAGGAACCTCATTGCAGATGTCGGAGCGGATATCTTCCTCCTTCAGGAAACAAAATTGCAGTCAGGAGTGGAAGCTGAGTTGAGGGGATTGAATGGCGGTGGGCGGTTCCAGATGGTTGAATGGGGCATGCAAGGCGCCTCGGGGGGGATGCTGTCTGCGTGGAGGGGGGATTCTTTTGACCTTATTGAGGAGTCGAAGTCTGTGTACTGCCTTTCGGTCCGGCTACGATGGAGGGAGGATGATTTGGAGTTCCTCGTCTTGAATGTCTATGGGCTGAGCATCGTTGATGCAGCGTGAAATGGAAGTATAGGGCTGCATTTATTTAATTTTATATGTTAATTTTATTTACATTTAATTGAGTTGTCGTACTTTTAATTAAATAAACGAGATCGCCTGTGATCTCAATTAATTAGTCAAAGATTTGAATTTCAAATTAGTCAGTTAGTCGGTTAGAGTCAACTTAGGATAATTAGTTTAAATTTGAATTCGAGTTTCTATTTTTGTAACCTCATCCCTCCTATATAAAGGGATGAATGACTATTGTGTTAGGGAGTTCGGTTGATACAAAAAATTGAGATTTATCTCTCTCTCTCTCTCGTCTCTCTCCTTCCCCACGTGGTCTTCACGTTTCTCTTCTCCAACACCCCTCGCTTTTCCGAAGAGCTTCTCTTCTCAACCTCTCCATTTTCTTTTCTACCAAACAATCTCCACCATCAATTTATTTTTCATTGCCGTGCAAAAATCCATTTCCATCAATTGGTATCAGAGCCGACACGCGACGAAAGACCATCATTCGTCGGAGCGTAAACGGCGAGCCGAAGAAGCTTACAACAAGGATATGGCTGAGGTTAGACAAGCACTATCGAATATGCTCCAAGATTTTGCCGATATGCAAGCTGTATTGTCACAGAGTCGCGAGTCATTGACGCGACAACTAGAAGAACTCATTTTTTTTGACGCTCAACTAGAAGAACTCATTGCCAAAAAGACCGGTGAAACTTCTGTCCAAGTTCCTGACGAAGAGACCCAAGAAAACTGCGTCGTCCTCAACAATATGCTCGCTGTCCCGGCCATTTCAGAGGAGAAAAACGTCGATCTGCTTGCTGTCCAGGTATTTTCAGACTCGCTAAAGCCGCAGGAATCAATCTTCGGCCCATCCACGGCCCTCTCGTGGACCCCCTCCGCCGCCCTTGCACCTTTGGTACCATCCCCGATCACCGCAGCACCCCTTCCAGCCCCAGAATCACCCCCTGCTACGCCGCCGTTAGCCCCGACACCTCCAGCGAGTCCCGCTGCCCCTCCTGCACCACCGTCAACGGCCCCTCCCGCCACCTCTATCCGCTATCGTTCCCTCCCCGCACCCCCTCCTGTAACACTACCAAAATCCCCTCCCTTCCCCAGCTCCGCACCCCTCGTTACACAGGGCCCCAACCCCAACAACACCCCCCCACCCCGCTGTCACCTTTTCCCGTCCCACTCCACCTCTTCCCATCACCATCGCCCCTCCGCAGACCCTTCCCCGCAGCCCACAATCCCACTTGAAACCGCCAGCAACCCTCCGCAGATCGCCCCTCCGCAGACCCTTCCCCGCAGCCCACAATCCCACTTGAAACCGCCAGCAACCCTCCGCAGATCGCCCCTTCGCGGTCCCTGCGTCACCGCGCGTCGCCACCATCAGAGAGCCGTGCGCCACCACCCATACATGGTCCCGCGATGCTTCCCTGACGCAGCCTCAAACCGCCAGCATCATCGGAATCCTAGCCGACGGGCTCGACGCCGCCCCTGGAATCAAAACCTTCGCCACCGCCACTGCCAAGGAAAGGAGGGAGAAGCCCTAACAATAGGCACCCTTTCAAAGGGAGTCGGATCTCATGAAGTTAGGGAAAGGAGGTTAATTGGGAACATTTGCAGGGGGACCCCTCTCCCAAACGTTTTTACCAAAATAGTTATTTGAAGGATAGATTATGCTATGGATGTTATTTAAGTAAAGGGGTACGAAATTTGCATGCTAACCCCTGGAGCAGAAATATTTTAAAAGAAGTGCTGAAAAAAAAGAAATTGGAAAGACCCCTTATCCCAATAGGACTAGGATCATGGATTTTACCTATTTAAAGGCCCCGTGGCTTCATTCATTGGACACATCACCTCCTCTACTCTCCTTGTCCTATTGCTTTGCTATGGATTCTCCAAAGCCAATTTGTTCGTCATGAAGATGCCCCATCAGTTCTTCGAGCACCATGTCAACGGAATGAAATCCGGATGGATGCCCGCATATGCGCCACACCTGCTCTTCCGTCACGAAGTCCACGTCACCGACGCTCATCCCACATGCATGGATCCCGCCATTCGCGCCACACCAGTTCTTCCATGGGGTGATCGAGAACGTTGAGTCGAAGTTATCAACCTCCAAGCCTGCAGATCCAGCAACTCGTCCCCCGACGAATTTTTCAAGCGGAGGAGAGTTGATGCAACGTGAAATGGAAATATAGGGTTGCATTTATTTAATTTTATCCGTTAATTTTATTTACGTTTAATTGAGTTGTCGTACTTTTAATTAAATAAACGAGATCGCCTGTGATCTCAATTAATTAGTTAAAGATTTGAATTTCAAATTAGTCGGTTAGTCGGTTAGAGTCAACTTAGGATAATTAGTTTCAATTTGAATTCGAGTTTCTATTTTTGTAACCTCATCCCTCCTATATAAAGGGATGAATGGCTATTGTGTAAGGGAGTTCAATTGATACAAAAAATTGAGATTTATCTCTCTCTCTTGTCTCTCTCCTTCCCCACGTGGTCTTTACGTTTCTCTTCTCCAACACCCCTCGTTTTTCCGACGAGCTTCTCTTCTCAACCTCTCCATTTTCTTTTCTACCAAACAATCTCTACCATCAATTTATTTTTCATTGCCGTCTAAAAATCCATTTGCATCAATCGTCGAAAGGAGTGCTCTGGTGTCTGAGCTTGAGCAATTGGGCGCTTCTGCTGGGGCAGGAGTATGGATCACTGGGGGCGACCTTAACGTTACCTTGCTCCCCGATGGTAGACCACAGGGAGGCGGCGGTAGGGACCCTAGCTCGGAGGAGTTTCGTGGGATGGGCCACAACTTGGACCTGTCAATTATTGATGCGGCAGGATGCGCCTTTACTTGGCGTAACGTTAGATCTCACTCCAGACTGGACAGATTTCCGCTCTCTCCGGCTGGGGCGGAGAGGTTCCCACTCTCACGAGCGTGGGCTCTTCTACGTTCTCATTCGGACCATACGCCTATCATTTGGTCGACTAGGGGGAGGGCAGGCACAGATTCTTCTTCCATTTTGAGAAAAGTTGGATATTGGAGACCGGGTTTCGGGAGAAGGTGGAGGAGATTTGGAGAGGGTGTCCGACAGAGGGCTCGATGGTCTTGAAGTTCGCGACGAAGCTAACAACTTTGAGGTCCTTCCTTTCGTCTTTCGGGAAGGAGGTCAGGACGAGGTGAAGGGCGAGGGGAGAGGTCCAGGCCGAGGTTGCTAGGTTGGACCGTTTGGATGATGAAAGGGAGTTTTGTCTGAGGTAAACTTCAAGGAGAGGCTGGGCCTACTTGAGGAGCTTCTTCTTGAGGACAAGAAGGAAGAGGTGGGATGGCGTCAAAGACCTAGGCAGAAGTGGCTTCGGGAGGGGGATGCCAACATGAGGTTCTTCCACTCCGTGGCATCTGGGCGACGGAGAAGAAATCATATTCACGAGGTTGAGGTGGGGGGGGGGTGCGGGTTTCGGGAGAGGTTGCTATCGACCATGCTTTGAGGAGGCACTTTGTGGATGCCTCTAGGATTAGAGAAGGGAGTGGTTGGGGGTGGCTGGGGACGGGAGTGGAGGTCCTGTTGGTGGAACAGGTAGAGGGTCTTCTTGGCCCTTTCTCGATGGAGGAGGCGAAGAGGGTGGTATGTGACCTTAACACTGACGGCGCCCCTGGACCAGACGGCTTCCCAGTGTTTTTCTATCGGGAATTCTGGGATCTTTTGAAAGAGGAGGTTCCGGACGTGCTCAATGAATTCAGGGAAGAAAATAGAGGATTAGAGAAGATCGACCGGGAGTTACTATTCCTGCTGCCCAAGAGGGACACCCCTGTGCAGGTGGAGGACTTTCGGCCTATTGCACTTTCAAATGGGATTTACCTCATCATTGCGAAGATCCTGGCGAATAGGTTGAAAGGGGTTCTGGACTCGATGCTACTTCAGGGTTAATCGGCCTTTATTCCAGGGAGGCAAAGGACGGATGGCCTAGTGATGGCCACAGAGATTTGTCTTGATTAGCAGCGTTCGAAAACGAGAGAGGCCTTATGGAAAATCGATTATGCGGAGGCTTATGACTCTGTTGACTGGAAGTTCTCATGGGTGTCTCTTCAAAGGAGAGGCTTTCCGGAGCTGTGGGTGGACCGGATGAAGAGATGCGTCACCACCTCTTCATATACTATCTTGGTGAATGACAAGCCGGATGGGGGTTTCTTCCAGCCGCAGCGAGGGGTGAGGCAGGGGTGTCTGCTAGCCTTTATGTTGTTTGTCATCATGGCGAATGTTCTGGGGGTCCTCTTCAAGCTAGCGATTGTGGCATGTTGGTGTGAGGGCTTCCATAGGGAGGACATCTCAATCCCTTTGTTACAGTATGCAGACGATACGATTCTCTTCCTGAGGGGCACCGACAAGCAGAATGCTAATGCGGTACAGCTTGCAAACATCTTTGGCAAGCTTTCTGGTCTGGATATTATCAAGGCTAAGTTGACGGTCATTGCCTTCAGGATGAACGAAGTGGACATATCTAACTTGGCGGAGTTAACAGAGTGCTCGGTGGGGAGTCTGGCGATTCGTTACTTGGGTTTACCGTTGGTTATTGGGAAACTCAGGAAGGCATATTGGGAGAAGTTGGTACAGAGGATAGAGCAGAGACTGGCGGGATGGAAGGCGATGACTTTATCATGAGGGGGGAAGCTGATTCTTCTGAAGCACGTCCTGTCTGTTATACCTATCTTCTCCTTCTCCACTAGATTGATGCCAGCGGTAGTTAGAATAAAGGTTGAGTTTTTGATGAGAAGGTTCTTCTGGTCCAACGGGAAGCAACATGACTCTGGTTTACACTTAGTAAGTTGGGAGGACATCACAAGGGGGCACGAGGAGGGTGGCCTTGGGGTTAGGGATGTGGAGTGCATGAACAAGGCTCTCATCGCTAAATGGGTCATCCGAATTTGGGGTCCGTCCTCTTCGTTGGTTGTGAGACTTCTGAGGAAGATTTATGGAGTCAGAGGCAAGCTGGAGCCTAAGAGAGTGTGGTACGAATCTCCGCTTTGGGCAGGTATACGTGCGGTCATGCCGTGGATGGTGCCAAGGCTCAGACTGAAAGTGGGGGATGGAGAAATATTTAGATTTTGACGCGATGATTGGACTGGTGAGGGCAGTTTGGAGGTCAGATTTCCTCGCCTCTTCTCCTTGGCGGCCATGAAGGAGGCAACGCTTTTGCAGGTGGCAGTTGGGGGAGCGTGGGCACCGATTTTCCTGGTTGACCTCTCTGATCAACGTATGGACGATTATCTCGCCTTGTTGTCTGTTCTTCCGCAGTCCGAGGAATTCTCGCAGGCTGAGATCATTTCTACTGGAGTGGCAGTGCTTTCTCGATCAAGAAAGCATACATAGACTTGAGGAGGAGGGAAGAGGAGACTGACAGAGAGCTGTGCCAGGACATGCGTGTGGTTTGGGCGGCGAGGATTCCAGTCAGAGTAAAAGTCTTTCTTTGGTGCCTGAGAAGGCGTTGCCTATGCGACAAGACTCGGAGGGGGCATCCCATGCGGCTTGCTAAGACGCAATGCGACAGGTGCGAGGAGGCCGTCGAGGATTCCGAACACATGTTCTTCAAATGCATGACATCCACGTAGATTTGGAGAGAGATTGGGATTCCTTGGGTGGAGTGCGAGGGGGCGGGGGTCTTCTGGCGCTCGGTCCAGAGGGTCGGCAACAACTCTAGTGATGACTGTTCAAAACCGTTTGCTGTTCCCTGGGCCATTTAGCTCGGACGAAACGACCTGATCTTAAAAAATCAGAGATTTTATAGTGACAATGTAGTGTCCCACTGTAATGCACTTTATAATTTCTAGATCTCACGGTAAGGTAAAATCTGGATGACAAATCTAGCTGTTGACCATCCTTCTACTTCTCAAGCAAGGAAAAAACTTAACCAAAAAAGGAAAATGAAGACTTTTGAAATTATCATATTTTAGGCTATAGAAGACATGAATGCACTTATTAAGATCACACTCATATATTGAAACCTCATAATTATTGATACACCCTTATTGCAGATATGTTTGAACTTACTTATCTGAAAGGTTAGACCACTAAATGGCTAGGACTGTCTTCTGTTGAAAAAAATAGCAGGACTCTGACTACAACAATTATACAAAACAAAGTAATTAATACAATTATGATTAATGTTAGCCGTGTTGTGTTGAAATCAACAGATACATTATATGTAGATAATTAACCCATTTGTATATATCCCTATTATTCTAAGTACACACTAGTCAAGCCCAAGGAGCTTGGATATACTGCAATGAATAAAGCTCTGTTGCTAAAGTCAGTTGCAAGGTTATGGAGAGATAGTGAGGATATCTGTTACAGATTAATTAGCAGAATCTATGGGACCCACGCTCAAGGAACTCTGCCATGTATTGCGCATATGGGTACTTCAACACTCTGGGAGGGAATCTGTTCAGTGCTACCCTAGCTACAGACGCATTTCTGTCGTGTCCTGGGTGACGGTTTCTCCTTTGCCTTATGGACTGATGTGCTCACACTACTGCGCTCCCCCATCAGCCCACCAATGGTTCGGAGATCTCTGGCCCGAAGAGGAACATCTTTGAGATGGGTGACTTTATAGAAGATTTCCTGAGGGCTCTGTCTCTCAACGTTGGGCGTCGCCGCCATACTGATCCGCCCTTAGATTCAGGCCTTCGAGTTTGCAACAATTTCCTCATCTCGTCCAACGAGAGGCCCCTCGCACACATGAGGGAGTCTCCTAGTAAGATCACATCTCCACCAAAGCTTGGTCCCACTTTGAATACTACATCATCCATCGCCAAATGGATACAATAATTTCGATTCGAGCAAACTCCCACCATGGTCCCCGCTAAAGATTGTTGACTGGGATGATCCAGCTGCCTATGTTGCACCCAACTGCGAACCCATGGCACCTTCTTGTCCTGCCTTTCCAACCCTGACCCTCCTTGAGATCGCGGCGTCATCATCGACGATGTCCAAAGCCTCTGCAACAAGAACACTTGATCGCGTTGTGACATGGCCCCACTTGATGTCCCATCTCGCCACATTTGAAGCAACAATGAGACTTGGAGAAGGTCGTTGATTCACCGCCGGGTTCCAGAGCACGACACACCGATCTCCTACCAATTTTGAACGTCTCCCATTGCCTTTGGACTCCGATATCCCACGAGCATCACCACCCTGCTCTCGTCTTCTCCTCCCCGCTGCCTGTCACTGCTCTTTCTCGTAATCCATTGAGATTGCTCACCCGCATCAATAGCACTTAGCAACTGATCTATCTGAAGAAGCTAACCAACTCTTGTCATGAAGGACCTAGGTTGAATGCGGCAAATCTTCAAGGTCTCCGTCACCATCTTAAGGGCCAACATCAAGTATCTGAACAAGTTGATTCTGATCTTATATTTATGACATGCCCAACTTGGTTCATAACAACATCGATCTTAATGTGGCAATGTTGTCTGAGAATCCGACTCTCCATCTTGAATGCCAATTCCAAGATTCGGATCTCCCACAATCACCGCTCTTTAAATTCTAAGTTTAGGCGTAACAACCCTGCAAACCTTAGGTGTTGATCCTGCATCCCTCGCCACTGTTAACCAGGAAACATATGCTGTCCATGTCGCCCACAGAGTCAAAATGTAGCTTGACCTGACACGTCACACACTGGCATCTGCTTGCCAGCCTCCATTGATAACCTAAGCATGGTGGCATAGGCGGCATCATTGGGTAACCGAAGAGAAACTATGTCCTTGAGGCTGCTAAACATCCGATCAACAGCTTAAGTGCCTCTAAAAGACTAATCAATATGCTAGGCTTGACCTCCACAGCTTCCCATGTTAACAATCTCTACTGCACCATCATCCTCTCTTGATCAATGCCGCCTCACATGCCGTTCACCTAGCATACATACCACAAAGTGCTATATAATTTGCCATTGCAATCCCTAAGTAGTAGGATTTTAGGGGATATTGGCGGGATTCCTTATTGACAGCCCCTCACATTCAAGTGCTGTTCTAGAATCTATCCAACCTGCAACATCAGCTGTGGCTCACAACGACCTTTCGACAGAGCACATTCAAGCAAGTTCTGCATGCCTTCAAACCGGATCCCTCGAGACCAATGCGTCCTAACAGTGACTGATGGAGACCCTCCACAGCTATCCATTAAAAGCACGTTAGATGCACACAGAGGGCACACATCGGTCTGATGCCTGACCTTCCTGCACTCCTGGCAGAGAATGGAATCCCCGCAATCCCATGCCCAATGATCCCTGCGGCGCTGCCCCTGCACTTAGATACACAATGCTTCATGCAAGGCTGCAACTTTCCCTGACAGTCATCCTCCCATTTTCTCTACCAATCTCTCTCTCACCCACTTCTTTTCTCTCCATACCTGTTGCCTCTACCTACTCTAATGTCATTTCACTTATTTAGCAACAGTGTTCTAGTACTTCTTAGATTATTTATATTTATTTTCTCTTTTGTAGGGAAATGGATGGTGTCAATGGACATGTGAAATTTCAAAATCATTATTCTCGTGTACATGTTCAGTTGAGTGGAAACTGTAAAGAATGGAGATCTGATGGTGCAGTTAGAGATGGTGGACTACTGTCTGCAGATGTTTTTGTTGACATTGTTGATCAAAAATGGCATGCCAATTTGAAAGCGAAAAATCTTTTTGCCCCGGTAACTTTATCCGCCTGTTGATTTAGTTGGATGAAAAATGTTCCTGTTAATGACGATTAATTATGCTTCTATATTTTACAGCTTTTTGAAAGGATTATTGAATTGCCGATCACATGGTCAAAAGGAAGTGCTAGTGGTGAGGTATGCTTTGAAATTTTTTGTTAGTTTTTGTATCGTGACATTATATGGAACTGTGATTTTGGCAATACTTTTTGGGGGTCCTTGTCTTGTAATGAAAGGCAAAGTATCCTAGAGTTGTCACTTTTTGCTGGATTATTTTCTTGTCAAATACCTCTCAATTATAAATGAACTGGTATGTTTTGGTAATAAAGGGCTTTGGACTATATGTTTGGACAAATTTTGACATAAATGGCTTAATCATCATGCAACGTATGAGGTCACGGGAGATGCATGCAAGTTGCATCATATTGAATGATAAGCGAGAGGGAGAATGAGCGAGAGCGAATGTGGTATTGGGAAGAGGAAGAAGCATGCATGGGAAGTGTACGAGAATGTGCGAAGTGGGTGAGGGTCATAGGGGAAAAATAGGCTTTCAGGGGGTGGAGGTGATTCTCCTACAAGTGTGGGTGGTACAACCACGATTTGTTATCACTATGGTTTCACCTTGAAAGGTTCAATATTTTCGTTATAGGGTCGAGTGCATCTGGAGAATGGGTATTGAGACTCAATGATTTGCTTCCACTATAGGAAGGCAGATCATCGAATGTCATCATGTGGATGGATAGGGATTTGGCCGTGACGTCCTCATACGACGTTGGACACTACTCCGCAACCCTTGGATGACGTGTTGATTAGGGAGGTAATGTAGGGGAATATATATATATATATATATATATATATATATTAGGAGGGTTGTCTTTGGTTGACGATGTTGACGGTTAGAGAAGTTTTTGGCAAGTCTTTTGGCAACTGCGAGTTGCACATGCCTTTCCTCGTATGCGTGAGGGGTTCTTCAAGGTGGTAGGAAGCCGGATGGTCCTAGTAAGGTGGTATGGCTCCCCTATTGAGGGATAAGCCTTTGAGAGTCATTTTGTGATAGTTGTTATTGCACTTGTATCATTGTACATTTGAAATAAAACATATTTATGTTTGCATTATTGTTCGTGTCCCTCTATACATATATAGCTACATACCATGACCACTTTAGGTTCATATAATTGATGGTTTCAAGAGTTTGATCATATGTCGATATGGAGTTGTTGATCCAATGAATTAGTTGGGCACAACTAACATCGTATAGTATTATCTAGTCAGGATCTTCAGTATAAAAAGCAATGACCATCTTCTCCAAAGATTGATGTTTGGTTGACACACTTATAATACATGTCCTCTGTACGGGAATAGAGATTTTGAGGTGTTGGACGAGTCAAGTCAAAGCGTTAACTTGATGGGATCGAGATACTGACTCGTATTGTAAACTGTCACTAGATGGACACGCATCCTTTGACCAAAACATATGCGCATCTATATATCCAAGTGTGTATATTTTCCAGACCAATAGGTTATGGCTTGACAAGGTATATAACTAGCGAGCTATTGTGCATATGAGAATACATGAATTATATGCTTTTTTAAAGAAATCATACAAGATTACACAAGAGCCTACTCACAAGATACTTGTGCAGTATCGAATTCCATTGGTGGTCATCTTGTTTAGGAAACATAAGTCAAACTCAAGAATATTAATATACACTTTTGGAAAGAATATGATATATGTTGTCACCCTATGATCAATTGCGATATATTCTGCTTAACCCTGTTAGGAGTCACAAATATGGGAACATATACTTTGGGTAATTTAGGTCTTGAAGTATGTAGGGTATACGAGTATTGGAGAATAATCATGGTTGATGCGATCATAATAGATTCTATAATACGACTTTTCAATTCAGAGGGAATGATAAAACATGATGTATTTTAATGATTCTATTGAGTGGCTGGATGCATGAGATTTAATAAGGTTAAGCCCCAATTCATCGAACCAAATCAAGATCCAAAGAGTTGTAGGCTGATCAGAAAGAGTTCTGATTAATCGGTGGTAAGGTTCAGTATCTGACTCGAGCAGATAACTCAGGTGGTCATTATCCTTGATATTAGATTTAGTCTGATATTGAGTCACTGTACGTGGTCTATATAGTCTCCTTAACCATATCTTCAAGTATCTTGTTGTTACACGGAAAGTCCTAGTCTATTGGAGGCTCAATTTGTTTGGGAACCCTAACTCGATTAGGAGTCCTAATGTAATTAGGAGTTCCTTTTTTGGAGCATCACTATTCGAAAAATTAGGAGTTAGGATGAAATGATAGAGATATCCATGTTGCGCTAATTAGAGGATCGAACACGTGATTCTTAGTCACACTTGAGTAGAGCATTAGTTATGTAAGAATTGTTTACGTACTTTATGATGAATTTGTTCATCTAATTCAATTCAATTTGGATTTGGCACAATGAATTAAATGTAGTCCTAAATTGATTCAAGTCTGTTTGAATTCAATTATGACTAGGTCAAGTTGGGGTCTAGCTACATGAGGGGACCACCATATTCAATATAGGACTCTATTGGTGCCTCACCCACCTCTTTTCCCCCTCCCTCTCCTACTCCAAACAGGCCGTTCCCTCCTCTATCATTCTCTCCTCTTGGTCGCTCTCCTTCTTAAAGAAGGATTATTCTTATGTGCCTTCCGCGTATATGGTGCTGCTGACATGGATGTCACGAGACAACGTCCTCAACGAGAAGTATAAGAAGATCCTCTTGGATCATCTTAGACGTGTAGAAGAAAGAAGATAAGTTCTCTTCATTCTGCAGGAGACGTACTATTCATCACCGAATATGCAAGTTCAGTGTCCATTGTATGGGAATTACTTCAAGAGAATGCTTTCTTTAAAGCCCAAACATCATAAATGTACAATTCTTGATCTAGTGTGAATTGTAGAATGATCTTTGCTTTGTTTTTTTGTTATGTGCCTAAGATGGGTTCTTGTTTCGAATTTGATATGTGTTTTTGTGTTTTCCTTGACGCGTGAGGTCAAATCTCCCTCCAAATTATGTAGATGATGTGCGAGAATATGAAGGAGGGGTGCCTTTGGTTGACAACGTTGATGTGGGAGAAGTTTTTAGTAAGTCTTTTGGCAATTGTGTGGTGCATCTCGAGGGTTCCCTCGTATGTGCGGGGGATTACTGGACTCTGATGTTTTGAGGATTCTTCAAGGTGGGAGGGAGCCAGATGGTCCTGATAGGGTGGTGTAGAGGCACTCATTATTAAGGGATGAGGTTAATGTCAATTCTATGATAGTGGAAACTCACGGCGGCGAGGCTTTCCTTTTACTGCCGTGCCTTGCAGTTTGTGCGAACTGCCTTGGTGATTGTTGAGATATTAGTTATCTTTTATCTTTTTTATGTATTCTCTTTTCTTTCTATCTACACTATGTATTATGCTCAATACGCCTTCTAGCGTTGCCTCATCGCTGCTCCAACGCCTTCCAAAGCTTCCTTAGCACCAAAAGCTACACCAACACTACCCTAGCATCGCCCCATCGCACCTATGCATCGCCTCAAACCCCCAACATCATCGCCATAACGCCCCATCGCATCTTCTTGCCGCTGCAACACCCCGACACGAACCTGATTTAGCCTCTTTTAATTTGATTAGGGTGACATCAAACCATAGTGGACTCCATTGAGCCCTACCGTAGACGAGTTTGCTTTGGGTTAGTCGTGGTACGTGTCTTCACCCACAACCACCACCCCTGATGTCCATGTAGACACCCTATCACCTATCTACGGTCCCAGTTTTGTACCAATCCGATACTATGTCATAAAATAGAGTTGATATTCCATCTACATATGCCTTTAAAGGCTCGACACCTATTGTCAAGATGGATGTCACAAACTACGAGTTGTGGGCGATGTAGTTCATGAATCTCTTGTAGAGCCTTGGTAAGAAGCATATTGTGATGCAGGATGAGCCGATTGGCAAGACTGAGACCAATGCTTTATGGGAGGCCGATGATGCCTATGCAAAAGTTTGGCTATCTAGTATTGTTTTTGTGGAAATAAGAAATGATATCTTAAGTCAACCCACGACGAAGGAAATGTAGGACATCCTCGCAGCGATGTACTCTCAAGCGAGGAATGAGTCGAAGATCTTGCAACTTCAGCACGATATTTTTACGACCAAAAATGGTGATTGTCCTCTTCATGCCTTGTACACATCTCTTAGGGGTATGCTTGAGAGACTCCATAGCCACATACCTTTGATGACATCACCAGAGCAACACAAGATCTATCATGATTTTGTTATGGTCTTTCTGGCAGACCTAAACCCTAAGTATGACTCATCCTACTCTTAATTACTCTCAAAGGATACTATACTGCTTATGGAGGAGGCATACTGCATGTTTAGCAGACTGAGCATCCCCTCTGCTACATCTTCTTAGACGTCATCGGATGTGACATCTTCCCATGGTAGAGGATGCTTGCCTCAATTCAGAGGATGTGGCACACGCATCAGAGGAGGCTCCCGTCCATTCCAACCTTGTTCATATTGTCACCGGTTCGATCATTCAGAGGACACACACTATTCAAAGCACGACTTTCCATCATTAGCCCGTGCTACTGAGCAGGTCCAGACTGGCGCTGATTCTACCGATCATTGTTTTGATGACTTTGTTTATTGATTGAGAGAGATCATGTCCCCAATTACTGGATCTTCTAGTGTTTTTACTGGCCCATAAGATATGGTTACTTCTGTCTCCGCCAACACTTCAGGTATTACTCATGCATTTACCTGTCACACTCAATCATATCTTTCAGAATGGATCATGGATTATGGAGGTTCTCATCACCTATGTGGAGATCGCTCACAATGCGGTTTTTATAGCCTCGTACAACATGGTAGATTAGTGGTCATTGCTGACGAGACACATTTTCCCATTACCAGACATGGGGATGTCTATTTGACTTCCTCCATGCGCCTACAGAATGTTCTTCATGCACCAGAATTTGCAATGAATTTATTGTCTATCAGTCAGATTACAAAAGATTTACATTGCTATGCATACTTGATCATAATTTCCTTATTTTTCAAGATATAGTAACGGACAAGGTGATGGATGTGATTGTGAAAGTGTAGGGCTTTACAGGTTGATACAATCTCCTTATGCTAGTTGTTGAGAGTTTTTATGTTATGTTACTCTTTTACAGTTTGTTTATTTCTCAGTCCTTATTATGCAATATACCCATTAGGGATACTCTCTTCTATATAAGAGAACCCTTGGGCTCTGAATAAACAATGAAGTATTTTCTTCTACATGATATCAGAGCAGCGGTCCTTGAACGGAGCCTTGAGCCCCACCTCCCAACCTTACCTCCAACCTCACCTCGCCAGTTGCGCCTCGACTTGGAGGCGCACCCGCTGCTCGTTCGACAGTCCTGTCGCCAGTCGCGGTTAGCGGCAGTACCTCTCAAGCCCTAGCGGCTGCGACATCGTTGCCCAGCGCTAGCGACTATTGCTACCCTAGCGACAACGTCACCAAGCGCTTGCGTCTCTAACAACAACCCCAATATCCTCGGTGGCCCTACCGACACCACCCATGGGCCCCCATCGTTGTCGAGCGTCATCCGACAATGCTCGGTGGCCCTCCTGCTTCTTTGAGCTCGCAGTTTTTGGTCTGATTTTAGAGTTTTTTGTTTGGTTTTCTCTTTTCAGGCCAAAATTAGACCACACTTTGGCTCTTCTTGTCTAGGATTGGTTGTGGTATGAGTCTACGACCACATCTACCTATTTTCATGTTCGTATAGGCACTCCACGATCTGTCTAAGGTCCCACATATTTGTCCATGATGTCAGAAAGTAGAGTTGATACACCATCTACATGTGCCATCAATCACCTATTGTCAAGATGGATGACACAAACTACGAGTTGTAGGCGATGCAATTCATGAATGTACAACAGAGCCTTGATAAGAAGCATATTCTGATGTAGGATGAGCTGGGGGACAAGATTTGGACCTATGCCTCATGGGAGGCAGATGATGCGCATGCTTAGGTATGGCTATTTGATACTGTCTCTGTTGAGATTGTCGCTGATATCCTCAATCAACCTACAACAAAGGCGATGTGGGGCATCCTCGTAGCACCTACTCTCGAGCGAGGAATGAGTCGTAAATATTACAACACCATCATGATATCATCACAACTAAACATGGTGATCATCCTCTTCATGCCCTATACACATCTTTGAGGGGTATGTTTGAGCGACTCCATAGATACGTATCCCTGATGGCCTCACCAGAGCAACGTAAGACATATAGAGATTCTGTTATGACCGGATTGTTTCTGGCTACCCGTAACCCGGAATACGAATCATCTCTCTCTCTCTCTCTCAACTTCTCACAGATGCTATCGTACCGCATATGGAGGAAGTGTACCGCCGGTTGAGCAGACTGAGTATCCTCTCTGCTACGTCTTCTTAGACATCGTTGGCTATGGTAGCTTCCCATGGTAGAGGTGCTTTGTCTCCATTCAGAGGATGAGGCACACAAGGCAGAGGTCCATGTCCACATCATCCCTGTTCATAGTCACCGATCAGGTCACACAGAGGACACACGCTATTCCTAGAATGACTTCCCACCATACGCATGTGCTGCTGAGCAGGTCCAGACTGCTCATGACCCTACTGATCATCGTTGTGATGACTGATGACTTTGTTGCATGTCTGAGAGAGTTCATGCCACCAGTCACCGAATCTTGTAGTTCTGGTCCATCTGATATTTCTGCTTCTATATCCACTTGTACTTTATGAGTTCCCTAGCACCCTCCCCTCCATTATGCGAGGATGTCACCACCCACCCTCGCATCGCCTCCTGCGGACCTGCGGGAGGCCCAGGCCCCATGAGTTCACCATCACCCTCACCTCCATCATGCGAGGATGTCTTACGAGAAACACCAGAAGGGCTGCCCCGCCCAACGGGATCCACCTTGGAGCACGTGAGATCACCTCCACCAAGCTTGCAAGGCGGCTCCAGGTTGATCGCAATTGCAGAACTGCCCAACGAATAGGATCTGGGGTTTAATGTGGTAGACCCGACATGACCCATCGACGAATTTTGGAGCCACGGGTAGATCTGACAGGACCCAATGGCTCTGATGTTGCAAAAGTTAAAAAGGGCACAAGTGATAAAACCCTTGTTCTTTTCTTTTGATTCAGTTCGAGAGGTTTGGTAGAGCACATCACTTGATTGGGTGGAGCCTTACTCCATGGGTTTTTTGTAGTCTTTTCTTGTTCGAATTTATTCAAGTTGCGTAGGGATCTGCCCGATTGGGTGAAACCTTTGGTATCCATTTTGGTGCTTTGACTGGCAAAAAAATTGGATGATTTTTTGTCACAAGAGCATTTTGAAATTGTTATTGCTAATGCTAGAGCTCTGTTTAAAAGCTGGTTGATGTAATTCTTTATACACATGATTAATATGTAGCATAATGTACACCATTTTGGGTGTATATTCTCTTTTTCTCTTCATTTTGGAACCGCTCTGCCCTTCAGGAGTCTCATCATCAGATATGAATGGTGTTTTTTTTGAAACCTATGAATGGTGTTGGAAGATGGATCGGCATCAATCACATTCGCAGGAAGTTTTGATTGCATGCATCCCGACCTCCTTCCCTTGCACCATCTCATTTATCCTTTTGCTCACTTGGAGAACCAGGGGAGGGGAGGTTAGGTAATAATATTTCGGTTATTGAGTTCAATGGCATCTCTAATGAGTTGGAGTTGGTAGATTGTCAGTTATTGGATGGTGTGTGGCAGATTGTGCACTCCAGGCTGAGAATGTCTGACTTTGGTTGGGTTTGCTGATGACTTTCTAATGCTGTCCATTACAATTGAAATGAGGCCTTTCTCAGTTCACATCCCATTATCTATTGAATGATGGCGAGCACATGATTGTATATCAAACTAAGAAAGCATGGTTGCTTGGACTAGACTGTCATCTGTTTGTGCAATACTGAAGGTCTACTCTGTTGACTGATTTTAACATCTAGGCTCTTGACTTTTGAGTTGAAGTTTCTGCCTGATTGAGTACAAGTGGTCAGTGACAGAGTGACCAGTGGCAATGCTAGGAGGCAGTGGAATAAATTGAGTACTTGGACAAGAATGAGGACA
Source organism: Ottelia alismoides (assembly GCA_037367405.1). Classification (NCBI taxonomy): domain Eukaryota; kingdom Viridiplantae; phylum Streptophyta; class Magnoliopsida; order Alismatales; family Hydrocharitaceae; genus Ottelia; species Ottelia alismoides. The sequence goes on from JAZKJV010000261.1 coordinate 92,742, forward strand.
TGAAGCGGATAGCATTTTAAAAAATGGCAAAGCATTCTCCTGCTATAAATATGGCCAGCTACGTGGATTCTTGCTCAAATCAAGTTGGTAGCATTTCTTTGTAGAAAATGTAATTACTCATGTGCGATCTCTGGTAAAATCTTGGCCTTTGGTCCCGTAGTTTTTTGAAGAATCATTGGTGTCATAATTGTGTTTTCTAATATGTGATCAATGGAGGTTCATCTGGGTGCACACCTTCTGTGGCGTGTCCACGATTTTTTTTGAAAAGAGGAAAAATTAATGTCGTCCTTGCCCGGAGTACTATTAGTATCTATTTGTGCATCACCAGTTCTAATGTGATTTGCCTAAGGGGCTGCTGCTTTGATACCATTTTACGAAAAAAACAGACAACTTGCTTTAGTATGACGATCTACCCATACTCTGTTAAGAGGAATGATAGTGATCAAAAGCAGTATATAGGGGATGTGCGAATAAAAAATGAAGAAAACAAGAGACAACTAACTAGTCTTCTCAACAATAGCCGGAGCTTCATTAGAGCTCTATATCTCGATGGAGGATCCATTACCACCAGAAGGGTTGCCGGACCACAAATGGGTAGATGACTCTTGGACGAAGGCTAAGGCTCAAGATCTGGTGATTCACTAGTATTGTCAGAGTGCCGCCGGACCTCTGATCGGCAGCTGAATTGGTTGTTGGTCAAGGCCATTCTGCTGAATGGGGGTCGGCAGCATTCAGAAGACCAAAAGTCACCGGATCTGGTGACATCATGGAGATCTGCGACCACTTTAATGTGCGACACAAAACCGACTTTGCTGGATTAGGTGGGTAGTCAGAGCTGGTTTATTTCATTATACGCCTAGACAATATCAATGTGGAATAACATTTCCATGCCCCTTCAGTTAGTGTCCTTGGGGTTCATGAGCTGAATGAATTAGTCAGGATATAACTAATGTAGTGGTATTTCGTAGACAGATGTATTTAAACTTCTATCAGGGTTTTTTAAAACTAGTTGATGTGATTTTGTACACAGGAAAAGAGAACATATTATGTATTTTTTGAAATCAAAAATGGAAAAACATTTGGATGGTGTCCACCCCATATAATATTAAAACATTAATAGTAAAGTTACAACGACCAAGCCTCAAGGAGAGACCTCGCTAGGTGAACGAAAAAGATATACTTTGTTGTTTGAATATTTGACTATTATTCCAATTGCAGATGACTTCCTTGATATTTTCATTTAACAATTGATTTTGTAATCATTAATCGTGAAGTGGAATCGATTACATCTGCTGGAAAAATGAATGTAATGGGGCCAAATGGTTCACGCATTCCAGAATTTCTAGTGTCCGTGGTTTTGATGCTAATTTCAAGCAGAGTGTTTCTATAGTGAAATGTAATTCTTTTAGCCAGGACTCAACTTGAGTCCCGACTTTTGTAAGTATTTCTATATTTTCTCTTTAATATATTTGGTGTGAACACCTTTGCATGTTTCCCTTTTTTTTGCGTTATTTTTTTTAAAACATGATTAGGTTAATTAAATACCATGTTAATTAATTTAATGAATGGTAGCTTATCAGAGAGGCCATCTTTTGCAGGTTCATATCTGCATGTCAGATGGCGAGATCTTTCCAAACATCTATGGCCAACTTGATGTGCATGACTTGTCTTTCTGCATTTTGGAGGCACCGTCATGTTTTTCTGTACGGATAATCATCTTTCATGTCTTTTTATGTGCAATTTCTTCTGTTGTACATTTCTAAAATAATCTAATTTAGGCCAGGCATGCAATCTTGCTTTCATATATATATATATATCTCACATTTGTTCCATGTAATGTAATCATTTGTATCATTTCTTTGACGAGAGAGGGCAGGACGATTGCCTATAACGGTAGATACTCAAAATATTGTCATCACATAAAGGATGTTATATTAAAAGGGATTCAAAAAAAGTTCATGGGCCACCGTGTTCTCAATGTAAAGCCTCATCCTTCCTTGTCAGCTATATGGTCCACACAAAAGCAAGGTGCTTTACATGATCTATATGGGACTGATTGATCACCTTTCCCAAAGAGCTCCAAAGACCCTCGAAAATATACACCAAAAACCCTCGAAAACACATGGTGTCCGCACACAACTTTGCCGTCCTCAAGACATCTTTTGTAATAACACAATACAGTGTTGCAAAAGTTCGTATTTGGTATTCAGTTGCACAAGTCGTTGAATAAAGAATAAACAATGTTCGACTAATTATTTGAAATTGTTGAGAATATGTTTATCTTTGTCTGTTTAATGGTTTTTCTTCTCTTTCCGTATCTATTATGTAATTTGCCTAACATATTTTTCCTCTTATACAAGAGAACTCTAGGGCCTTGTAATCTGTCATGTTATTATTTTCTTTCCACATGGTATCGGAGCGATGATCCCAAGGCAAAGTTCTCATAACCTGTGCTCTAATCCCACCCGCCACCCGCCCTCTTCCTCGAGTGCTGCTGAGAGCACCTTCTTGCACCTCGTGCGCTGCCCACAAGCATTGCCAGGTGCTGCGCAGTGCAGACAAGCGGCCTCTCAGCGTCGCCGTCGCCGCCGGTGCTTGATTCCTTGCATTGCCAGTCAGTCCAGCAACTCCTAGCACTGCCTCCTTCGCATCCGGCCACCACCGACGATCCCTATTTACGTCGCTAGACACCATGGTGGCCCTCCATGACCACTATTTGCCATGAATACATCCTAAGGGGTCACCACAGCTTATTCAAAGATCTGATTTCATCCTTAAACGACCTGATTTTGGGTCTTTTTTGGTGAAATCAGACATTATACCTCTCTTGCGCACCTTAGAGCGACCCCTCGGTTGATGGAAAGGGTTATATGAGTCTACGCATACAACCAATCCCCTATATGTTTGTGTAGACTCATTCATATCGATTTACAACTGCAGTTAAGTTTTGTTTCAACCGTATTGCCATCATGTCAGGCAACAAGGGTGATGTTTTTTCTTTGTCCGATGCCTTCAAGGGCCCGACATCCATCGTCAAGATGGATGCGGTCAACTATGAGTTATGGTACATGTAGTTTTTGACCCTGATGCAGTGCCATAATAAGGAGCACATTCTGATACATCCATGACCGATGGATAAAACTAGAGAATACCTCATGGAAGCATGATGTTGCATACGCGCGTATTTGGCTCTCTAGGACACTCATTACAGGATAGCCAATGATATTGTGTATCAACCCACATCCAAAGCAACATGGGGCGTTTTGACAACCATATAAGGACATGCGAAGAATGAGACCAAGATTCTTCAGTTGTAGTTTGACTTAACAAACCAAACAAAATGGTCGTCTTCTATATGGATTGTACTCTTTGCTTCGTGACATGTTGGAGAAGCTTCACATCTTCATGTTAGTGATTACTTGTACTGAGCAACAAATAACATGTAGGAACACCACAATGGTTGGTGTTGGTGTTTTTCTGGTTGTCCTTGAACTTGAGTATGAGGTAACATGCATCCAGCTTCTCACCGGCGTAGCTATCTATCACGACCCCGATTCTCGGGCCGTCGGTTCCTCCCATATCCGGATCGGGTTACTCAGCAATAATTTATTCAGCAATCACAACTAACATTCAGAAACGGACTGCAAATAAAAATACTCAGAAGAAAGTATTTCAACACTTTTCTATTCACAAAATAAAGTTCAGATGATACACTGTCCCACAATAACCATTTACATGTACATCAGCTTGAAAGGAAAATATACAAAAGATTACTACCTACCTTAAAGAGTAAAGCTACTGTGGCTGGCTGGATGTCTAGTATGTAAGCTGGATGATTTTTTTTAAAGTCCTTGCGATGGCTCACTGACACCTGTTGGGTTTTCCATAAATCATAGGATAAAAATTAGCGAATGCTAAGTAACGAAGAGAGAGGAAAGCAAACAAATTGTGTAATTTTGCAAAACTTGTTATCACCAAAGGTTTCATTCCTTCTTGTTAATTTAAGTCCCACTCCTTTTTATTCCACGTCAGGGATTAGTTCAGGGAATTACCTCACCCTTCTTGGACTCCGAAGCTGTGGACACTTCGGGATAGGAGATTGCGTTGATCTTGATAAGCTTATGCCGCCGTACGTCGCCTCAACTAATCCTCCAATACTACCCTGACAATTTCCTTTTCTTTTATTAAACAAAGTCTCAAACCCTAGGCCTGGAAAACAAAGGAGCACACCGTCATCGAGGACTCGGTTGCCTAAAACCTCAGGCTAACATTTAATCATATAACCTAGCGGCTTTAAATACATATTATCGTTATCCAGCCGCTATTGAACCACCCGTGCCTCTACATGGCACGATCACATCTTCCGTCATTCAATCCGAAGATATTGGCTCTCGGTATCACGCGTTGCAAAACATTCATTTCGTGTGCACTTAACATAACAAGGCAACCGTGTACCACCTAGGTAGGGAAACGTCAATACGGGTTCCTTCCGACAAACCTACAGGTTGCATGTCCGACCTGTAGTTCTACTCCCAGTTATCCTTAACGTGACACACGATGCTTTTTAGGATCCAACTCAAGCCACATCAATTCCCATGATGTAATTCTTTTGTTAAATCTTCGATTTGCATAATTAGTAGTATTTAGTATAGACTCACATATATATTATTCATATGCATATATACTCGTATTTATGCCTATTTTAACTCCCAAAGCCTAACTTTCAAAGCCACCGCATCAATTTGATGCTTAAACCCTATTTTAGTGGGAATCACAAAGGAACTTTTCAGACTTTTTCAAAAATAGCCAAAATTAGTGTTCTTCGTAGCAAAGAAAATAAAATCAAGAATTTCAATAATCTCGTATGAAAACCCAACAACAAAAGGAAGGATTTCGTTACCTAATCGAGCTCTCTCTCGTGTATGCAAGGCTTTATCGTGTTTCGTTTTTAGAAATGCTATTTTAAGACTCCTGAAAAGATCGAATTTCATTTTCGTATCAAAACGCTAAGAACGTGTCAAGAACGCGAAGAACGCGAAGAATGCGAAGAACCCGAAAAACACCAAGAACATATTTTCTCTTAAAATTTCGGCAGAATTGCCCCTTATATCGAGACATATTTCTCGGAAAATCTCGGCAGAGTTTCCCCTTATATCGGGACATATTTCTCGGAAAATTTCGGCAGAGTTTCCCCGTATATCGGGACATATTTCAAAATAAAAACGAAAAGAGTTTCCTCTATAAAATCAACTGAAAGAATATACTCAAACAACAAGAGATGAAGAATCGGTAGACACCACGCATCTTAGGTGAGTGAACGTGTGACGAATCACAGGGTCACTGACGTGCATAGCCGCCCGCATCTAAGTAGGGTATTACATAGATTTCTCCATCAAAATAATTATAAAAGGATAATATAAAGAATAGAAACATAAACGATGGAGAATCGGTAGACACCACGCGTCTTAGATGAGTGAACATGTGACGAATCACAGGGTCACTGACGTGCATAGCCGCCCGCACCTAAGTAGGGTGTTACACAGATTTCTCCTCGAACCACAACAGGAAAACGAATCGGAAAGAAAGATGAATCAAGAACAAAACTTGGAAGAACAAGAGGATGAATTGAAAGCCTTGCTTACAAAGCAAACTAAGAGAGGATCACACCTTTCTCCTCTTCGTTCTCCCGGCAGCGCTTCGTTAGCGCTCCTCTCTCGCCTCCTACTCCTCCTCCCGACCTCTCGACCCTAGCCCTTGGGGTGGTGGTGGTGGAAGTCGTATAGAATGAATGGGTGGGGGTCTATTTATAGGCCCCAGAAAATCACTAACCATGGTTAGAAAACCATGGTTTAGGCCTTAACCATGGTTTAGCAGCCCATGATTTTGGCCCATGGTTTTAGCCAAAACCTATCCCAAACTTGGGGCTTAAGTTAGAACATTCCAGAGGATTCTAGATTTGCTAATGACGCTTAATTAACACTAATCGTGATTAACTTCACTAATTACGATTTAACTTTCACGGCTTACGCTTATCTTTTGCTAACTATTGATTAGTGTTTACTAATGATCATTAGCGGTTTTCAATCCGTCATTAATTTCTTTAATCATGTTTAATTAGTCTTAATGACAGTCATTATGGGTTAATGACATCTTAGCCTTCCTTACTTCTCTTTCTTCCGAAAATCATAACAATTCGAAATGAAGTCCGATTCACACGAAACAAATTTCGTTGGTTTTCTCTTGACGAGCCGGATCTTATTATATAGGATCCGAGACATGCCAAGTTCAAGGCTTTACACTATCCCTCATATGGAGGAGACTTTCAGTTGTTTTAACAAGATCATTATCCCCTTTGCTCCCTCCATTCATACGTTCTCAGCGTTGGCTGCATCTCGTGGCAGAGTATGTACTTCTCAGTTCAGAGGGCATGGTGCCCATGGTGGAGGAAGCGGATGTCAACATGGTCCATGCACCTATTGTCATCTTCATGGTCATTTGGAGGAAACATGCTATTAGAATCACTGATCTCCTATGTCTGCTCGTGGCCGAGCAGGTTGAGCCCATTGCCAGTTCAACTCCCACTACAGATAAGAGGTTAGCTGATATTGTCTCTCATCTTAGGGAGATAATGACTCCAGTTGTCGACACTACTAGTACGCCTACAAGTATTTCAGATGCTACAACCACTACCAAAACATCTTCTAGCTCCTTAGGTATAGCATATGCTCTTACCAGTTCTTGCATGGCAAATATCAAAGAGTGGATCATGGATTCTTAAGCATCCTATCATTTGTGTGGAGACATGGCTCAGTTTACCTCATAAAGATCTGTCTCTCAGGTAAATCAATTGTCATTGCAGATGGGACTCATTCCCTTATTACTGGACAAGGGGAGGTCTATTTGACGTCGTCCACGCTTCTGCAGAATATGCTACATGCACCGGATTTTTTGGTGATTTACTATCCATTAATGAAATCACTTAGGACTTTGCATTATTGTGTCATTTTTGACCCATCGTCGATTTTCTTTTAGGTTATACTCATGGGCAAGGTGATTGGATGTAGCGGTGAGCATGGGGGCTATACGGACTGGTCCATACTCCATATACTGGTACTTCTTCTATTCCTACCGGATCAATCTCATCTTACATGTGACACCTTCCTCTGCAAAAGTTGTGTCATGTCCTCCCACAGATATCCTCCCGGTCCACCTTCCAGTGCGAGGCTAATCGACTTTGAGAGTATCATCGGTCTTCTTTCCCTGGTTGTCAGAGACGTAACATCAATTATTTATTTGTCTTTAGTTCATTTTGACATTTGGAGTCATAGTTGTGTTCTTGATCATCATTAACACATGTTTTATCTTTGTAGTTGTGGATGATTTTTGTAGTTTATCACGGGGTTTTCTTTCGAAAAACAAGTATGAGGTCATTCATTTTTGAGAAAAAAAAATTTTGTTCTTCTATTGTTAAGTTTATTTGATTTGACAATGCCTTAGAGTTCTCCACATTACATCTTTATGAGTTCTTCAGATCTCTTGGCATCATACACCAGATCTTGTGTGCTTACACTTCGCAACAGAATGATGTTGCTGAATGCGAATACCGTCACTTACTTGGTGTAACTAGAACACTCCCGATTCAAAGTCGTACTCCATATTCTTTCTGGGGTGATGTGGTTCTCACGTCATGTTACTTGGTGAAACGTATGTTGTCCTCATTTTTAAGCGAGAAGGTTCCTATCTTAAGGACTTGTTCTCCCTTACACATTGTATTTTTGGACTTTTGGTATTTGTGCACCACTTGACTCCTGGTCGTGACAAGCTCTCCCTTAGAGCTCAAGTGTGTCTTTGTAGGCTACTCTCAGACCCAGAAAGGATATTGTTGCTTTGATCCAGTTAGATAGAAGTACTACATCAATGCTGATGTCATCTTTTTTTAGTATGTCATGTATTGCTCCCATATAGGTGAGAGGTTGACTCTGTCTAGCTTTGGAGAGGTGGTATACGTGCCTCCTCCTATGCCACCACCACCTCTAGCCCCATCAGCAACTCTACCACCTTCACCAGCTCCACCAACTCCTGTGGTTCCTTCACCTCCACCACCTAGTACATTGGCTCGATTTGCTGCTTTTTTACATTCGCTTGCCTCCCGTTATTCTCCCTGCTCATGGATATTTTTCGTCATCAAGTACACTACATGTATGTTCTGAGCTCACTGTTTCTACTGGTGGCACTAGTGATTTGTCTGTGCAGTAGGTTATTGTATATGACGAGTAAGTGCCTTCTCAGGAGGCTAGTTTACAGGTCGAGGAGGATCCAGATGATGTTGATGTGCCTATTGCTCTGCAGGATTGGAGGCGTACATGTGCTACGCGTCCTCTTATTTTTAATGTCTCTCTGGGACCTCTTTCAGAGGATTTCAGAAGGCTTATTGTGCTGCCACGCATTTGCATCTATTTTTGGCATCCATCCCCCGGGTCCCTCCAATTCCTTCTGGCGCGATATCTTGGACGTCTTCAATTCCAACCGCTCGCTGGTCGCCCCGGTTATTGGCGATGGGAGATCGTTTCGATTTTGGACTGTGGACTGGTCCGGGAGGGGCAGTCTCATGAATCTTTTTCCCCGTCTTTTTGCGATGGCCGGGGATAAATTGGCTTCGGTGGCCTCTTGCTGGGCCGATGGTGTCTGGTGCCCTACCTTTTTGGGCACGCTCTCTGACCAGCGACTCTCTGACTTCACAAATTTGATGACTCTTCTGACGGATGCTCCTTCGCCTTCTTCGGGCCGTGATCACTTTGCCTGGTTGGATGGGACCTTCTCCACTCGTAAGGCTTACCTCTCCATTCTTCCCCCTGTTTTGATTGCGGATGATTCTCTCCTTCGGCACTGCAAGCTCATCTGGGATCTCAAGATTCCGGAGAGGATCAGCATCTTCCTTTGGATTCTCAGACGTGATAGATTACTTACGCGAGCCCGTTGCTCGTCCATTATTCCGAACATCCCCCCTACATGTGCTCTGTGCGGCATCGACATTGAAACCTCCGACCACCTCTTCTTGCTCTGCCCCTTCGTGCAGGCCGTCTGGGAGGGCGTGGGATGGGTGAATCGTTCTTCTTTGCCTGAATTCTGGGAGAGCCTTGTTGCTGCTTGTTCTCGGCCTAGATCGGACAGAATCATTCCCTTTGCGCGTATTTGGAGCATTTGGTTGGGAAGAAACAAGCTGATTTTTGCTGGGCAGCGTTTCTATAAGGAGAATATATGTATCGCTGCAAATAACTTCTGTTCCGATTGGCTTTCCATGTAATTTTTGTGGGTGGCGGATGGTATCGCTTGTACCATCTTCCTTGACTTTTGTTGTTTTTTTGGTTTCCCCGCTGTAAGTATTTTCATCCATTTATTTAATAAAGTGGGGCGAACACCTCCGAGTGTATCCCCCTTTTATGAGTGTCAAAAAAAAAAAAGAAGGCTTATTGTGTGTTTGTCAGGTAGAGATTCCACGAACATATCAAGAGGTTATGCGAGACAATCAATTTCGTCTTGCCATGGAGGAGGAGATGGCCACGTTACAATCACGCGACACGTGAAGCCTTGTTATGGCTCCTACAGGGGCATCTGTGGTGGGATGCAAGATGTTGTTCATAGTAAAGCACTGTGCAGATGACAATGTTGATCACTACAAGGCGAGGATTGTGGGTTTCCCTCGAACGTATGGGGTGGACTATCATGATACCTTCTCCCTCATGGCACGCCATTTTACACTATGGATCCTTCTCTTAGTTGCAGTAATACGAGATTGGTCCTTAACTCAACTTGATGTGAATAATACATTTCTTTATGGTGTCTTGTAGGAGGAAGTTTACATGCAACAACCACTCGAGTTCGCTGCTGAGGAGAAGTGTCAAATAGTTTGCAGACTCCATAAGGCTATCTACGTCCTTAAGTAGAGTCTCAAAGCATTTCATAAGCTCTTGGACTTAATAAAGTTGTAAGGATTTATGCGATTGACTGTAGATCATTCATTGTTTGTTTGGAGGAGAGAAATATAGTTGCAATACTGATTTATGTTGATGATATTATTGTTACAGGGATGATGTGCACGGTATCCGCGTGGTTAAGGATTTCCTTGGATAATAGTTTGTGACCAATGACCTTGGCAATTTACGTTACTTCTTAGGACTTGAGTTTGCCTGGAACTGGCGGGGTCTTGTTATGATGCATAGCCAATATATTATTGATCTTCTCCCTGAGACAAACATGACAGATTGCATGCCTCCCACCACTCCCTTGGACCTTATTATGAAGTTATATGATGATGAACAGAGGGGGTAGACATGATACATGGAGCTTGTTGAAAAGCGATCATCACCAAGCCAGACGTCTCTTTTGAAGTGAGCAAAATTAGCCAGTTTATGACGCAACCTAGACATGCACGTATGGATGCAATTTATATGATTTTGAGGTATCTGAAGTCCTCCCATGGTACTGGATTGTTCTTTCGCAAAGGGATATCCTTTGCCGTTACAACATGCACAAATGTTGATTATGCAGGACATTTTAAGGACATAATGTCCACTTCATATTTTGCAGTGTTCATAGGGAGCTTGTGTCATGGCAGAGCAAGTAGCAGATTGTGGTTGCGAGATCTAGTGCAAAGTCAGAGTACAAAACCATGGCACGTGGGAGTACTAAGATGATGGGATCATATCCGTTCTGATTGACCTAGCTATTGATGTGTCTCTTCTCATGCATCTATAATGTGACAATCAAGCTGTTATTTTTATTGCCAACAATCGTACCTTCCATGAGAGGACCAAACATATTGAGGTTGTCTGTCACTACACTCGTGACATGATTCAGAAGGATTTTATCTCTATTCTTCCCATGACAGCTCATAGGAATAGACAACAGATGTGTTTGCCAAGGCCTTAGCCAAAGGACCATCCCAAAGGTATTATCCAAGCTGAGCATGATTGACGTCTATGCTCTATCTTGGGGGGAATGTTGAGAGATTTTTTATCTTATCATGTTTTATGCATTCTCTTTTCTTTTTGTCTTCATCATGTAATTTGCTCAATGGATTTTCCTCGTATATAAGAGAACCGTAGGACCTCATAATCTATCAAGTCATCCTTTTCTTTCCACAGAGTTTATTTGATTATATTTTTTTCAAAATTACGAAAGCTATATCTCACATACTCACACATATATCTTATATATTTATAGATATATTATGATTAGTTAACAAGGTGAATGTAAAAATGGGATTTCAACAGAGTAATGCACATCTCTTGGGTTGGTTGTTTACTTGTAGATTGAAAACTGCTATCCTTGATCGAGGTTACAGGTGATAGGATAAGTTTGTTTGAAAAACTATGGACATGAAACAATTTTTTTACTAATACACTCGATATTAGGGTTCAAGTAACCCTTTTTTTCAATTGAAAGTTTCACTTGTAGCCGACCCTACTTAATTGTGGGAAAATGCTTTGTTGTTGTTGTAAAGTTTCACTTAGTGCCCCTCGAAGGGTTTACATGAAATTCAAATGGAAAATAAAGCAAGAAAAAAGCAAAACAATTTTGTATATTCCTTCTCATAAAAATAGGTCTTAAATAGATGATCGGATCCACCATCTATGTTCAACTATCTTCCTATGTGCTAAAAGACGTTCATTCACTACAGCGTTGGTGTCAATATATTATAAATGATTTAAATTCCGGTGGCATAATTTTCTTTTTGGATGGCAATTGTGGTTTAACAGAGGGAGCGGCTATGGTGCTTGAGTTGTTTGGCATAATGTTTGAGCTGCAGGTAAATCATGTCAAGTTCCCACTGGGAAGAGCGAGGGCATGGTGGCGGGGTGCATGGCGTTGCCCTGGGCACAACGAGGGATACTCTTGATGTGGTATTCCATCCATATATGACTTGGTTAACCAAGGATGTGAACCCTCAAGGATCCGGGTGCTCGTTTACGACATATTCGCATTACAACATTCATTAATATCGCATTAAGTACGTGAGAGTCCGGGAAAATTTTTCGCGCTGAAGCTACATATGATATTCACATTCACATTTATAACCACAAAGCTTATAGAGACAAATGTCACCAAGATTTCATTTCATTAACTTCCATTTAATTTACGACATGTACATCGACTGACAGTACATACAGTATTCCCAAAAATCTGACTGAAGAGAAAAGAAGTATATTACATTATCAATCGAACATAAATTGAGACAAAAGAAACAACATACCGTCTGGTATATACTTTGTCTACTGAAGTCATCAACCCGCTACTACGCTAAAGGCTCCTTGCCTGCCATGCGTGCAAGGAAGAAAAGGCGTCAGCGGGCGCTGGTACTTCCCATAAGCTTATATATAAAAAATCACTGACATTTGAAATGTTCAAAAGTAACAAGTAGAAAGGTGGAACAAGTGCAATTTACATCTCTACTTGCGTAAGTAAAAAGGTATTCAAGTTGTTTGAAGCATTTCTCATGATCGCCCATTAACCCAACATTTCCCATATATGACATATTTATATTGTAGTTGAATATTCATTAATGTATGAGTGTAAGTCTATGTCATCATTTTCTTTAGAGATCATGTTTGTGAGTGATGATGGAAGAGTTTGAGATTGGAAAGGTTTCTTGATTTAATTAGATTCTTAAGTCTATTTACTCTTTTGAGTTAGTGGATAGTATGTGGTCTTGGTCTTTATATAACCTCACACTATAACTCTAAGGTATTAAAAGTGCCTTAGGGTTGGGGTACCTCCGTAGGCATGTGTCAACCCTCAGGATCCGGGTACCCGTTTACGCGCAATTCGCAAGATATCATTCACAATTATATCGCACAAGTTGTAAAAATACAGGGAAAAATTTTTTTTCCGCGACTATGACATTCATTCTTAACACATGACCACAAGTAAAAGAGACAGACATCACCAAAATTTCTTTTCATTAATATTCATATCCATTTACAACATGTACAAGCATATTCCATGTTACAACATATATCCCAAAATGTGACAAAGGAGATAGCATTTACAGCATCATCTGAACAAAAACTAAGACAAGTAAATCATACCGTCGGTTGTACACTATATCTCCTGGAAGCATGTATATACTGAGAGGCTACTAAACTGCAGGCTGTTTGCCTGCCACACACAATAGGAAGAAAAGGCGTCAGCGGTTGCTGGTACCTCCCAAAAACTGATATAAAATAACGGCATTTATTATTTACAAAAGAAACAAGCAGAAAGGCGAGAGCAACTCAAATTAAGATTTAATTCTACTTGCAAATGAAAACGGTTTTTCAGGTTACTTGTAAGCATCTCAAAAGTTCGTAATGCATTTCTAATGACTTTCCCCTGAACCCGGCATTTCCCATATGTAACATTATTTCGATAGCAGTTGCGTAATCATGAGTGTGTGAGGGGGAATGCATATATCATTTTCCTTAGAGATCATGTTGGTTAGTGAAAAAAAATGGAAAAGTTGAGATTGTAGAGATCTATTAATTTATTTAAATTCTTGGGTAGAGAGAACGGTCTTTTGATCTTAACTTCTCAATTTCTCAACTTCAATGTTTCAGATATAACTCCAGATGTTGTAGATGTAGATATGGATGATCTAGATATAGAATCGCCAGTCTGTTGGCGAAGTAAACTCAAGCGGTGAAGAAGCCTGCAACTGGCTCTTCCGTCTCGCCCTCTAATTGGAAGTGCGGTCCAATAGAGGGATAGGTCTATTCTCCAACTACGCCACTGAGACGGGTGAGAGAGACTCCCTAGAAAAGTCGCTCTAGAGAACACAACCCGACTAGTACGGGCAACCGAGCTCGTACGTAAAGCTGAAAAACCAGGATCCCCCGCCTGGGCATCCTAAAACAGGGTCAACGGAACTGGTCTAAAGTCTGGATCCCAACGAGGCGTAAAAACACTGCGAGCTCGCGTAAAAACCGTGTAAAAGACTGGGATCCTAGACCCGCGCACTTGGCGGCCGCTGCCCTGACTGGGCTTCCTTTCTTCCGCCCAGTTGAGGGTCACCGCGCCCTCGTACGGTCATGTGTAAAGTTTACTATGACCGGCGATCTTGATTATAAGGCACTATTGATTTACCCATTCCCTTAAACCTTCATCAATCTCTCCTATAGATGACTTATAGGTCTTAGATGTTTGTCTCATCAATTTTTTTTTTATCCAGAATCGACTAATTTGGGGATTTCTATATATAATACTCCTATGAATTCATTGTTAGCATCTTAAAAGAAGAGATCCTAAGGTATTTCAGATTATGACATAATCGAAATTTCATCTATTTAAAAACTAAGAATCCACTTAGTCAAATGAAACTTATACGTGATGGTATTTAAATCTTCATTTTGTTACATAGATTTTTGATCTATTTAGTAAAATATAAGAATAATTATGTTATTCACAAACTTCCTAAAAACCAAAATTTAACACATAAGCAGCATAACAGTCTTAATATAAATCTATTACATATTTACATTTGGACTGTTGATATTTCAATTCCATCAAAACTATATAATTTCTAAGTTATGTCCTTATATCTGAACTCTCACCATTCTTAGTAACAGAGACTTACCAAAATACCCATCTCCTTACAGTTCTATTCGAACTTCCTTTTTGACTCAATATATATATTAATTAGAAGTTTGACTCAATATATATATTAATTAGAGTCATCTGTATAAATTCTTAAATTTTTAATCAATCTTATTAAAACACTGTGTATAGAATTGTTGTATCACTCGACAATTTATTAGTTTCAATATATATAATTATATATGGATTTCTCAACGACACCATCGACCAAACTTCAAAAGGATTAGTCATAATACATGTTATGATATTACTCTCTTTAGTTAATTGTTGAATAATAAAAAAAACGGGTCATCTTGTCATAAAATGTGTCTTGGCTTATCTTGCTAGAATTTTCACCAACTTCATAATGCATATTCGGGCCCCTTTTTTTTTTTTTTTCCAGCAGGCAATTACTTGGTTTATTCATGAAATCAGTCACCAATGTCTACCTTATTATATATGTAATATTTATACACTACCATAATACGTAAATAGAAATCTTCCATATATAAATATATATCTGTAACTGTGCAAGCAGAAAGCAAACGGAGCAAAAATATAATATCAATCATCTTCAGTTAAATATATATTTATATATTTATATTTTACTTTTAACAAAAGAACATAACAGAACAAGCAGAACAAATTGTATATATATATATACTGTTAGCAGAAATTATAAAATTTCTGAGAATTGCACTCAAAGCTCTATTTTTCTTATCATACTTGTTCCTGAAAGGTATTAATTTGGAGAGTTTAAATGATTAGAATACCATGCATGGCAGCAAGGATGGGGGTAAAGGATGGTACAGAAAAAAAATTGGAATTTCATATGTATAGCAGCAAGAGAGGGATAAGGAGGTACCTTTAATTTAGATCTCCAAGATGGAAATCACAACATGCATGGCTGGAATTGGAGCAAGGAACTCCACCAACTTCAAATTTGTTAAACAAGGGCTTTGAACAGTTGCTTGACAACTGCTGTTGCAGCAGAAATATGAAGATAGGAGAGAAGATGGAGATAAGGCTCTATGTTGGAGATGGGGATTACGAAGAAAAAGGAGAAGGGTTGGCTTCGTTTGGGCCAAGGAGATGGCAAATGAGGTGTTTATATAGACAAACATTGGGGCTTTGTTCAAGGCCACGTGGAGAAAAGATGGAGCCCAGGTGGTAATTTCTGACAGTTGTAGTTTGAAAAAAATATCATCACATATATATTTTTTTAATGGAACCGTCTGCTGCTGCAGTCGGCTGATTTATAAAAAAATTTATAATATATATATATATTATTTTTTTAAACCAAACTCTTTTTATTTGTCACACATAAAATCGACTGTACGCGTACCTCAGGTCTCGGATTTTGACGCGAAACATCTCGTTTTGATCGTCTCGGAACGATGATCGAAATGAGTATAATGTTGATATACTTTCGGTCGAGTTTCGAATACCCGAAATTTTCGGATACGGTTTTTGTTTGAGATCAATTTTTGTGATTTAAAATTATCAAACGACCTCCGATTGACGAACGGTCAATTCCGTTGGTTTCGTATCGTCGAATCGGATCTCATGATGGTCTCGGTTTATTCCGCGGCTTCCGAATTTGCGTCGCGGCTTTTCACGGCACGCATTACGCAACGACCGATTTTTGATCGATTTCACCCGAACAACTTTTGATTCACTACCAATTGGTCGTTTTAGGTTGGTTTGTATTGACCGACAATGTTTTTGGGTTCGTTAGACCCAAAATCGGACGACTTCGGGTTTGATTGGAAACCGGATGCTACAAATATAAAAACCTCAAAGGGAGTCTCGTCCTCGAGACTCGCGTTAAGGCTATTCGGTGACTTGTTTGAATTTCATATGTCCATAAAAACCTCAAAGGGTTTTGAACCCATAAAAACCTCAAAGGGTAAACAAGCCATATATTTATAATGTGTCTAATTACAAAAGCTTGTTTTGACGATTACATCAAAATAGCTGCGGGTATCGTGCCTGCATGTCGGCTTCAGTTTCCCATGTCGCTTCCTTGACGCCGTGTCGGTGCCACAAAACCTTGACCAATGAAATCTCTTTGCTGCGAAGCTTCTTCACAGCACGGTCAAGTATCTGGACAGGCTTCTCCTCATAGGTCAGATCCGGCTCTACATCGAGATTCTCGTAACTGATGATGTGGCGAGGGTCATGGACATACTTCCTCAGATTGGATATGTGGAAAACATCATGTATAGCTGAAAGATGTGGAGGAAGAGCTACTCGGTATGCCACTTTCCCCACTCTAGCCAGAATCTCAAACGGTCCAACATATCGTGGCGCCAACTTGCCACGAGCACCGAATCTCTGTACTCCCTTCATGGGAGATACTCGCAAAAATACCCAATCTCCAACCTATAATCGATGGGAGTGTCATTAATATGAGATTAATTTGGACATATTTATATATGTCATAGATGAAGAAGAAATAATTAGATTACCTGGAACTCTAAGTCTCTCCTTCGACGATCCGCATAGCTCTTCTGGCGGCTTTGTGCCGTCAGAAGCCTCCGTCTCACAAGATCAACAGCTCTCGCAGTCTCCTCCAAGAGATCCACGGAATATAAAGCATGATCACCTACCTCACGCCAACTGAGAGGTGTGAGGCATCTCCGCCCGTATAGGGCCTCGAATGGTGCCATGCCAATACTGGAGTGATAGCTGTTGTTGTACGTGAATTCCACCAAAGGCAAATGGTCCTTCCAGGACCCTTTCCACTCCAAAGTGCACGCGCGAAGTAGATCCTCAAGTGTCTGAATGGTGCGCTCACTCTGCCCGTCTGTCTGCGGATGATAAGCAGAACTCATCTTCAGCTCTGTCTGTAGTGCTGACATGAACTGCTGCCAATAGTGAGATGTAAATCTCGAATCTCTGTCAGACACCACCTCTCGTGGTATACCATGTAGCCTGATAATGTTCTGCACATAGAGCTTGGCTAATCTGGATGGAGTATAAGTCGTGTGGACAGGTATGAAATGGGCTGACTTGGTCAACCTATCAACAATGACCCATATGGAATCATGGCCACCTGGCGTCTTCGGCAATCCTGTGACAAAATCCATAGAAATGCTCTCCCATTTCCACTCGGGAATAGGGAGAGACTGCAGTAATCCTGGTGGTCTCCTGTGCTCAGCTTTGACCATCTGACAGGTCATGCATCTGCTAACATGTAGGGCCACATCGCGCTTCATCCCATCCCACCAGAAATGTCGACGCAGATCACGGTACATCTTCGTACTGCCTGGATGAATAGATAGCCGTGAACTGTGTGCCTCGTCCAAAATGTCTCTGCGAAGCTGCTCGTCATGGGGTACAACGACCCGTCCTGCCTTCCATAAAATAGACTCCATCACAACAAAGTCGTCAAACTCGTCCTTGATGGCGCGCATGTATCTATCATGAATCCAAGGATCGGTCTTCTGGCCCTCAACAATACGATCCCAAAGACTGCTGTATCGTGGAGGCACGGTGGTAGAAATGGATGCGCTCTCCTGAGGATGCCAATCACTCAAGGCTGCAAGTGTATCCCACGTGTATAGCCAGTTCGCCGTACCCTCTGCATGTGCTCTCCTGCTAAGTGCATCAGCCACCACGTTTCCCTTACCGGGATGGTAAGAGATCGTGCAATCATAATCCTTCAGCAGCTCGAGCCATCTACGCTGCCTCATGTTCAGCTCCTTCTGATCAAAGATGTACTTCAGACTCTTGTGGTCTGTGAAAATCTCGAAATTCACCCCATATAGATAGTGACGCCAGATCTTCAAGGCGAAGACAACTGCCGCCAACTCCAAGTCATGTGTGGGGTAGTTCCGCTCGTGCGGTCTCAACTGCCGTGATGCGTAAGCAATCACCTGTCCTCTCTGCATCAACACTGCTCCGAGACCTTCTCCAGATGCATCCGTGTAGACTGCATAGTCCTGAGTGCCTGAAGGAAGAGCAAGAATAGGTGCTGTGGTCAACCTCTCCTTCAGTGTCTGGAAGGCCTGCTCACATGAATCGTCCCAAATAAATGGAACTCCCTTCTGCGTCAGTCGTGTCAGAGGACGAACAATGCGTGAAAATCCGCTGACAAAGCGTCTGTAATAGCCCGCTAATCCGAGGAAGCTCCGAATCTGAGTGACTGTCTTGGGCTGCTCCCAAGACATAACTGCATCTATCTTCGCAGGATCAACCGCGATACCTGCCCCAGAAATGATATGCCCGAGAAACGAGACCTGGGATAACCAGAACTCACACTTGCTCAACTTGGCATATAGCTTGTGCTCTCGTAATGTATCTAAGACGATCCGCAGATTATTAGCATGATCCCCTTCATTCCGTGAATAGATGAGCACATCATCGATGAACACCACTACAAACTTGTCCAAATATGGACGGAAGATACGATTCATCATATCCATGAAAGCCGCAGGTGCATTGGTGAGCCCAAACGGCATCACCACAAACTCGTAGTGTCCATATCGAGTCCTGAAGGCTGTCTTCGGAATGTCCGACTCGCGAATCCTCAGCTGATGGTAACCTGAGCGAAGATCGATCTTCGAGAAAACCGAAGATCCCTGGAGCTGGTCAAACAAATCATCGATGCGCGGCAAAGGATAACGGTTTTTCACCGTTCTCTTGTTCAGCTGCCTGTAATCAATGCATAGTCTCATGGATCCATCCTTCTTCTTGACAAATAGAACCGGAGCACCCCAAGGTGACGTGCTCGGCCTTACGAATCCCATGTCAAGCAACTCCTGCAACTGCACCTTCAGCTCCCTCAACTCGGCTGGTGCCATGCGATATGGTGCCATCGAGATCGGCTGTGTATCTGGCAACAATGTGATCTCGAACTCAATCTCCCTCTCAGGAGGTAGCCCTGGTTGCTCATCAGGAAATACGTCAGGGTATTCTGAGACTACTCGGATGTCCTGTATCATCGGCTCCTGATCAGACACCTCTTGAATAAAAGCAAGGTAAGAATCGCAACCCTGATCAACAAGTCGCTGGGCTCGCAATACTGAAATGTACTCCATGGTGGAGTCATGTGTAGTACCCTCAAACGTGAACTCGGGTAGATCTGGAATCCTGAAGACAACCGTCTTCCTAAAGCAATCAACAAGTGCATGATGAGTGGATAGCCAATCCATGCCTAAAATCAAGTCGAACTCATCTAGCTGTAGGAGTAGACAGTCTGCGATCATCTCGTAACCGCCAATCAGTACGGGCAAGTGCCTGACTATCAGAGATATGACAAATAACTGGCCACCTGGCCCTCGGATGTGATATGGAGACGATAGCGTCTCTGCAACTCTATCTAAAGAAACAAGCAACCTCGAAGCAAGGAAAGAGTGTGTCGCGCCGGAATCAAATAAAACATGGAAAGGTCGGCCCAAGACTGAGACCATACCTTTCACTACAGTAGCGGCTGAACGTGCCTGCTCCTCAGTGACTGCGTGTAACTGCCCCTGCCTGGCTGATGCAGCACTAGATCCTGCCACACTCTGCGTCTGTCTCTGCTGCTGCGGTCGCCTGAAGTTGGAGTTCCTGCCACGGAAACTCCCTGAACGCTGTGTCTGAGGCTGTGGCTGAGAAGGCTGTGGCTGAGGCTCGCCAGAAGCCTGTGGGCACTGTGCACGGTAATGTCCCCACTCGTGACATCGGTAGCACCGGACTGGTCGAGTAGAGGGAGTAGCTGTGTCCGTGCTCCGAGCTGGTCCTGCAGGTGGTCTATCTGCTCGCTGCGACCCAGATGATCGAGCGGACTCTGTACCTCGTCCGGCAAGTGCTCCTCCTAGAGTAGTCGATGGAGAAGAGCGAGCACTGCCAGAGAATGCCGAACCTGTAGGTCGGAACCGTCTGGCTGACCTCTGCTGCTGAAACGGTCGACGTATCGGCCCAAAATATCGCCGCGGTCTAGGCGGTGCTCCAGACGAGCTCCCGTAACGTCTCCCTCTGATGTCCTCGAACTTCTCCGCAGCATCGGTAGCCTCGGAGATAGAAGTGATATGCAGTCCAGCCAGCTTCTCCTGCACCTCCTCTCGCATGCCGCCAATGAACTTCTCCAGATTCTCCTCTGGAAATGCGCCAGCTGCTCGTGTGTGTCGTGACAGCTCTGTGTATCGGATGAAATAATCTCTGGCGGTCATCTGTCCCTGACGAAGCTCTGCAAACAGTCGGCGCTGGGACTCCCTCCACTTCGCCGAAAAGAAGTGGGCTCTGAACCTCGTCACGAAATCGTTCCAAGTAGGCTCTCGGCCTAACTCGGACACTACGGCCATCCACCATCGCTCGGCGAAGTCTATCAGTGAGTACTCTACGAAAGATAGCCACGTGTTTCGTGGCGCATTAATCGCCCTGAGCACTTTCATTACTCTCATCAGCCACTGCTCAGCGTCATCTGGTGGACCTGTGCCCTCGAACAAGGGTATGTTGGCCCGCTGATAAGAAGTAAAGACTGACTGGTGCCTGTGAATGGCTGCAGACTCGTGTGCATCCTCGTCAGCAAGGTCAACAGGGTCCTGCTCCCTGTCTAAGTCTGCATCCCCCTCAGCTCCATGCTCTGGAATGTCCTCTAGTGGATCATCAGGATGAGGCTGCTCCACCTCAACGGACTGGTGCTGGTCCTGCCGTATCCCATCCTGAGATGGATGGTACGTGAAATCTGACAGATCCTCAAATCTCATCTCTATGTCCGTCTGTCTGTCAGCAATCTCGGTCTGCTGGGCCAATATCTGCTCCTGCTGGCCTCTCATAGCCGCCTGCTGCTGCTGAAGATCAGTAAGTGCGCTCAGTATGCGTGCCAGCTGATCAGAAGTATCCTGACCTGGTCGAGATGCCATGGCTCTGCATAAGAACCATAATTAGTCATAAAATGCCCTAGACAGATATTTATCATAAATGCTTTTCTCTTCTTGGGATGTAAGATGAAAATTAATGAAATTGGTGACATCTGTGGTTATTGAATATGAATGTCATATTTCCCTTCTCGAACTTACGACAAGTCGGTAGACTGTCGCTATTCGAGATCTTAATGCGATCGGAATTGTAATATCGCGAATGTGCGTATCGGGGTACCACTGCTCTGATACCAAACTGTCAACCCCTCAGGATCCGGGTACCCGTTTACGCGCAATTCGCAAGATATCATTCACAATTATATCGCACAAGTTGTAAAAATACAGGGAAAATTTTTTTTTCCGCGACTATGACATTCATTCTTAACACATGACCACAAGTAAAAGAGACAGACATCACCAAAATTTCTTTTCATTAATATTCATATCCATTTACAACATGTACAAGCATATTCCATGTTACAACATATATCCCAAAATGTGACAAAGGAGATAGCATTTACAGCATCATCTGAACAAAAACTAAGACAAGTAAATCATACCGTCGGTTGTACACTATATCTCCTGGAAGCATGTATATACTGAGAGGCTACTAAACTGCAGGCTGTTTGCCTGCCACACACAATAGGAAGAAAAGGCGTCAGCGGTTGCTGGTACCTCCCAAAAACTGATATAAAATAACGGCATTTATTATTTACAAAAGAAACAAGCAGAAAGGCGAGAGCAACTCAAATTAAGATTTAATTCTACTTGCAAATGAAAACGGTTTTTCAGGTTACTTGTAAGCATCTCAAAAGTTCGTAATGCATTTCTAATGACTTTCCCCTGAACCCGGCATTTCCCATATGTAACATTATTTCGATAGCAGTTGCGTAATCATGAGTGTGTGAGGGGGAATGCATATATCATTTTCCTTAGAGATCATGTTGGTTAGTGAAAAAAAATGGAAAAGTTGAGATTGTAGAGATCTATTAATTTATTTAAATTCTTGGGTAGAGAGAACGGTCTTTTGATCTTAACTTCTCAATTTCTCAACTTCAATGTTTCAGATATAACTCCAGATGTTGTAGATGTAGATATGGATGATCTAGATATAGAATCGCCAGTCTGTTGGCGAAGTAAACTCAAGCGGTGAAGAAGCCTGCAACTGGCTCTTCCGTCTCGCCCTCTAATTGGAAGTGCGGTCCAATAGAGGGATAGGTCTATTCTCCAACTACGCCACTGAGACGGGTGAGAGAGACTCCCTAGAAAAGTCGCTCTAGAGAACACAGCCCGACTAGTACGGGCAACCGAGCTCGTACGTAAAGCTGAAAAACCAGGATCCCCCGCCTGGGCATCCTAAAACAGGGTCAACGGAACTGGTCTAAAGTCTGGATCCCAACGAGGCGTAAAAACACTGCGAGCTCGCGTAAAAACCGTGTAAAAGACTGGGATCCTAGACCCGCGCACTTGGCGGCCGCTGCCCTGACTGGGCTTCCTTTCTTCCGCCCAGTTGAGGGTCACCGCGCCCTCGCACGGTCATGTGTAAAGTTTACTATGACCGGCGATCTTGATTATAAGGCACTATTGATTTACCCATTCCCTTAAACCTTCATCAATCTCTCCTATAGATGACTTATAGGTCTTAGATGTTTGTCTCATCAATTTTTTTTTTATCCAGAATCGACTAATTTGGGGATTTCTATATATAATACTCCTATGAATTCATTGTTAGCATCTTAAAAGAAGAGATCCTAAGGTATTTCAGATTATGACATAATCGAAATTTCATCTATTTAAAAACTAAGAATCCACTTAGTCAAATGAAACTTATACGTGATGGTATTTAAATCTTCATTTTGTTACATAGATTTTTGATCTATTTAGTAAAATATAAGAATAATTATGTTATTCACAAACTTCCTAAAAACCAAAATTTAACACATAAGCAGCATAACAGTCTTAATATAAATCTATTACATATTTACATTTGGACTGTTGATATTTCAATTCCATCAAAACTATATAATTTCTAAGTTATGTCCTTATATCTGAACTCTCACCATTCTTAGTAACAGAGACTTACCAAAATACCCATCTCCTTACAGTTCTATTCGAACTTCCTTTTTGACTCAATATATATATTAATTAGAAGTTTGACTCAATATATATATTAATTAGAGTCATCTGTATAAATTCTTAAATTTTTAATCAATCTTATTAAAACACTGTGTATAGAATTGTTGTATCACTCGACAATTTATTAGTTTCAATATATATAATTATATATGGATTTCTCAACGACACCATCGACCAAACTTCAAAAGGATTAGTCATAATACATGTTATGATATTACTCTCTTTAGTTAATTGTTGAATAATAAAAAAAACGGGTCATCTTGTCATAAAATGTGTCTTGGCTTATCTTGCTAGAATTTTCACCAACTTCATAATGCATATTCGGGCCCCTTTTTTTTTTTTTTTTTCCAGCAGGCAATTACTTGGTTTATTCATGAAATCAGTCACCAATGTCTACCTTATTATATATGTAATATTTATACACTACCATAATACGTAAATAGAAATCTTCCATATATAAATATATATCTGTAACTGTGCAAGCAGAAAGCAAACGGAGCAAAAATATAATATCAATCATCTTCAGTTAAATATATATTTATATATTTATATTTTACTTTTAACAAAAGAACATAACAGAACAAGCAGAACAAATTGTATATATATATATATATACTGTTAGCAGAAATTATAAAATTTCTGAGAATTGCACTCAAAGCTCTATTTTTCTTATCATACTTGTTCCTGAAAGGTATTAATTTGGAGAGTTTAAATGATTAGAATACCATGCATGGCAGCAAGGATGGGGGTAAAGGATGGTACAGAAAAAAAATTGGAATTTCATATGTATAGCAGCAAGAGAGGGATAAGGAGGTACCTTTAATTTAGATCTCCAAGATGGAAATCACAACATGCATGGCTGGAATTGGAGCAAGGAACTCCACCGACTTCAAATTTGTTAAACAAGGGCTTTGAACAGTTGCTTGACAACTGCTGTTGCAGCAGAAATATGAAGATAGGAGAGAAGATGGAGATAAGGCTCTATGTTGGAGATGGGGATTACGAAGAAAAAGGAGAAGGGTTGGCTTCGTTTGGGCCAAGGAGATGGCAAATGAGGTGTTTATATAGACAAACATTGGGGCTTTGTTCAAGGCCACGTGGAGAAAAGATGGAGCCCAGGTGGTAATTTTTGACAGTTGTAGTTTGAAAAAAATATCATCACATATATATTTTTTTAATGGAACCGTCTGCTGCTGCAGTCGGCTGATTTATAAAAAAATTTATAATATATATATATATATTATTTTTTTAAACCAAACTCTTTTTATTTGTCACACATAAAATCGACTGTACGCGTACCTCGGGTCTCGGATTTTGACGCGAAACATCTCGTTTTGATCGTCTCGGAACGATGATCGAAATGAGTATAATGTTGATATACTTTCGGTCGAGTTTCGAATACCCGAAATTTTCGGATACGGTTTTTGTTTGAGATCAATTTTTGTGATTTAAAATTATCAAACGACCTCCGATTGACGAACGGTCAATTCCGTTGGTTTCGTATCGTCGAATCGGATCTCATGATGGTCTCGGTTTATTCCGCGGCTTCCGAATTTGCGTCGCGGCTTTTCACGGCACGCATTACGCAACGACCGATTTTTGATCGATTTCACCCGAACAACTTTTGATTCACTACCAATTGGTCGTTTTAGGTTGGTTTGTATTGACCGACAATGTTTTTGAGTTCGTTAGACCCAAAATCGGACGACTTCGGGTTTGATTGGAAACCGGATGCTACAGCATGCGGTGTTGTGTAATGCATCTTAACTAAGTTCCCAACACGTCCACTAACTTAATGAGATTTCGAATCATATTATAGTCACTTTCTAATCAACTCAATTTTAATTGTGATTTCCTCCAAACCTTGACTGTAACTCTCTCTGATGCAACTCTTGATGATTTAGATGTAGATATGGATGATCTGGATGTAGAATCGCCAAGTCTGTTGGCGAAAGAAAACTCAAGCGGTGAAGTAGCCAACAAAAGGGCTCTTCCGTCTAGCCCTCTAGTTGGAAGTGCGGTCCAATAGAGGGATATGTCTCCTCCAAAACTATGCCACTGAGACGGGTGAGAGACTCTCCGGAAAAGTCACTCTAGAAAAACGACCCGACTAGTACGGGCAAACGAGCTCGTACGAAAAAGTGAAAACCAAGGATCCTCTGCCTGGGTATCCTCAAACAGAGGGTCAGCGGAACTGGTCTAAGGTCGAGATCCCAACGAGGCGTAAAAACACTGCGAGCTCGCGTAAAAACCGAAAAGGGACTGGGATCCTAGACCTGCGCACTTGGCGGCCGCTGCCCTAACTGGGCTTCCTATCTCCCGCCCAGTTGAGGGTCACCGCGCCCTCGCACAGTCAAGTGCAAAGGTCACCATGACCGGCACACTAAATTATAAGTCATTATTGATTCATGATCATCATTACTTGCTTGACAACTCATCTTTTTTCCGATACTTAGGTCAATTGTTTATACACTCATACTTCATATCGTATATGATAATCTTCCAAGTCTGATTGATTAGATCATACCAAATCTGAGCCTAATTATCCAGGCGAATCATATGCTCTCTATATTCTTTGTTGTACTTTTATTCCGATGAGGATATATGTTTTATATATTAACTAGATAAGAGATGTGTATGCCAAAAGCTAATATGGTCTCTATCTAGGCTGAAAGACCTTATGATATCTCCAAAGATGACGATGTTATTCAGGATATATTTCCAAACCAATGCTCGTCATAGATGGTTGTCATTGGTTAGAAGCTTCTATCAACTGCTTCTATCCCATTCAAACTACGAACATTAAATTAGCACATCCTATTCTGTTTGACATCCAATATCTATCGGGATGCAAGAGGCTGATTAAAGGCTTCATGGATTTACACAGTTCCTGAAAACATAAGCATGTACTAATACAAAATTTTACCTTTCTGTAAACAGTCAGAGGCAACTACATTCCTTTTTGAAATTAAAGATATGAGATAATAACACCATTAGATAATAACACCATTGTTCAGGTTTGGAGATGGAGCGCTGGTGGCGTCTGAAGGCGACGGAAAAGGCGTTCGAGAAGGCGACTACGAAGGTGACGGGCAGCGAGAAGGCGGCTACGAAGGCGACGGAGAAGGCGATCGAGGACACGTCTGCGAAGGCGTTTTCTAAAGGAGAAGCGAAGGGCGGTGAGATGCTCAAAAGCAAGAACGATCCTCGTATGGGGGGTCCGTTGTCGAATGCTGCTGGGGGAGGAGATTTCTTCGCTCAAGTGCTCAGCGAGAGGGATGGGGTATGGGAGGAAGTTGGGGGGACTGTGGAAGGAGGAGTGCAGAGGGAAGAAGGCGGAAGGGGCTATCAGCAGTTGGACAAGGGCAAGAAGATTCTCCATGGAGGTAGGTTGCTTGGCAGGATGGTCGCATGCAGATGGAGGGTGGTAATGCAAGAGATGGAGAGTGGAAGTTCGTTTCCCACAAGAAACCGGGCCGTCGATGCTTTCGCTGTGGGGAGAGGGGCCATGGCGCGTCTTTCTGCCGTCTACCACCGCGCTGCTACTCTTGCGGTCGTGTGGGGGCATCGGCAAGCTTCCTGCTTGTCGTCCAGGTCTATCAAGGAGGCGAAGCCGACAACCATGCAGACTGTCTTCGTCGTTGGCTCCACGTCAAGTCGCTCTCACGTGGTGCAAGGGGGAGCGACGTATGCGGAAGCGGTTAAGAAGTCTTCTTCGGGGAGTGCTGCGACATGTCATGGGGGTGCAAGGGCCGCTGCTGATACGTCAAGCTATGGCAGAGCTCGACGGATGAGCAAGAGATCGGGGAACCTGCGCAATTCAGTGCGTTTCGAAGCGATCGGTCACGCGCTAAGGAACTCTATTGATTTGGACATGGTCTCTTCGCATTTGGAGGGCTTCTTCGGCCCGCATTTCATGGGAGACGTCATGTTGCTGGACGATAAAACGCGTTGTGTTCGTGGTTTAACGGAGCCTCAGCGAGAGCGTTTGTTTCGAAATGGGGACGTTGCTAATGTTGTATGGAAACCTCTAAGATACATGGATGGGTCCTGTACGGAGATGGAGATTTGCTGGGCCACGGTTAAGGGTGTCCCCTTCCTCTCCCGCTCAACTTCTTGCTTGCGGCGGGCTTTGAGCCGCTGGGGTTTTGTCCGGGAAATCCTTGATGATGGCCTCCGACCAGGATCGACGGCGAATGAAACGAAGATCCTTCTTGAATGCCCCAAGTCTTTCCTGGATCAGATCGGGGGACGGAGCGAGTTCGCGGAGTTGGTCGTGGGATGCTTTTCCTTCGTCATTGAGGTTGCTGTTGATGTTCCTCCGCCTCCGCCGATGGTTCCGATGCCGGTGATGCTCACGAAGTCGGCGGAAGCCAAAAGGCCAGGGGGTGCTTCGCGTTCGACGTTGGCGGTTGGTTTCCCAAGAAGCCCATGCAAAGGAAGGGCCACTTTGTTTGCTGGCACACGGCGTTTCGAGAACCCCCCTTCACAAACGTATCTGGCGCCAGGTTTATTCTCTTTGCTCGGTGACGCGGAGGAGAGATCTTTTGATAACCCCAAGGAGAAGTTTATTGCAGAGGTGAACGTACTCCCGGGTACGGGGTTCGATATATCGGATCCGGGCTCGCTTTTGGAAGAAGGTTCTCCCTCTTGGTTTAAGTCGGATCCGGATACTCTTTGGCTGCTCTCGGACCCTCTCAAGACTGTTCGGGCTTCGGCTCTTTCGGGCCTTCCAAAGCACCTTGGCCCCTCGTTGACCTTACGCGATGCCTTTTTGGGTGCCCCACAGATGCTTTCTCTACCTACCCGCGACAACCTCTTCGATGTTGGTAGCCCTCGGCCTTTGCCGTCCCCCATAACGGTTGTTTCCACCTCGGTCATTATCCATGATGAGAACCGTGAAGATGAAACCGTGACCCCTTCTGCTGCGGAGATCGGAGTTGGTGACAGAAGGAGCGGGAAGAGGTACAGAAAGAGAAGCAAGGCCAGAACTCCAAGACCAGAGGCACCCCCGTGCTCTTCGTTCAAGCTTGCTGTGGCGGAGGCTGCCGGTGTTGCGATGCTGCAGGGGAAGTCTGTCGTTCGCAAATGAAACTTCTGGCGTGGAATGTCCGTGGGCTTGGGGATCCAGATAAGCGGAAAGCAATGGGATTAAGATTCAATGAATGGAATTGCGACATTGTAATGCTCCAGGAAACGAAACTTCAATTCGTGTAGGAGGCCACCTGGAAGGCGTGGGGTGCGGGTGGTCTTGATCAATTCAGAACGTTGGATGCTTCGGGTTCTTCGGGAGGGCTCCTTGTGGCGTGGCGATCGCTGTCGTGGTCTTTCGTCTCGGTCATGCGCGGCAAGCATGTCCTGACAGTGGTCTTGGCTGGTACGTCCCAGCTTTATCTTTTGGCGGTTTCATGTGTGTATGGGCCTTGTGATGGTGGGCTATGGGGTGAGCTGTGGGAAGATTTGCTGGAGGCTGGTAGGGTGGTGGGGAGGACGCCGTGGGTGATGGGCGGTGACTTCAACGTCACCCTCTTAACCACGGACAGACCGGGGGGGGAGGGGGGGCCAGGACTTGGGCTCCTCGGATTTTGCTGACACGGTTGACCTGCTTGGGCTGGTCTTGATGGATGTCGGAGACGTTGCTTACACCTGGAGAAGCTCCTTGTCGCGCTCACGTCTTGACCGTTTCTTTGTCTCCAATGAGGTGCTGGATATCTTTCCTTTGGCGACGGTGACGTCGAAGACACGTTCGTACTCGGATCATACGCCTATCTTGTGGTGCTCGGGGTCGACTCCTGCCCAGCGGGGGATCTTCAGGTACGAGAAATGCTGGTTGCTGGAAGATGGATTCAAGGAGGCGGTTTCTTCGCATTGGGGGGAGGTGGGTGCCTCGGGCTCCACCGCCTTTAGGTTTGATCAGAAGCTCTCCAGCTTACGAGCCAGATTGGTAAAGTTCAAAAGAGAAACTAGGGCTGTTAGATACGCAGCTAGGAAGGCTGCCGAGGATGAGGTTCGAATGCTCGATGGTTTGGAGGACGCTAGGGCTCTTACGTTGTCGGAGTTGGAGTCGCGGTCGGCGGCGCAGATGACGATTGCTTTGGAGGATAAGAAGAGGGCCACGGAGTGGAGACAGAGATCGAGGAGCTCTTGGCTGCGGGAGGGAGACGCGAATACGACTTATTTCCATCGTATCGCTAGCGGTCGACGCAGATCCAACGCGTTACACTCCATTGTTGTGGATGGGGTCCAGGTGGAGGGGAACCAAAACATGGGCATAGCAATTGCAAACCATTTCAGAGAGGCTACTTCTACAACTACGCCCAGATGTTGGAAATGGTTGGGTCGGAATTCTAGATTGGTGGAGTCTCACCACCACGATGCCCTTATCCGTAGTGTTACCCTTGAGGAGATTAAGGATGCTGTTTGGGATCTCAATGCTGATGCAGGCACCTGGCCCTGATGGCTTCCCTATCGCCTTTTACAGGGACTTTTGGGACCTCGTTTGTCATGACGTGCTTGAGGTGGTGTCGGAATTTTGTCAGGAAAATAGGGGCTTTGATCGTATCAACCGGGCTCTCGTGGTTCTAATCCCCAAGTGCTCCACTCCGTCCACCGTCGGGGATTTTCGCCCCATTGCCATTTCTAATGCAATTTATCTAATCACGGCGAAGGTGCTGGCGAGCAGGCTTAATGGAATTCTTGGGTGCTTGGTTTCCCCGGCGCAATCTGCTTTTGTTCCTGGTCGTCAGATCTCTGATTGCACCACTCTTGCATCTGAGATTGTTGCGGATTGGCGGAGGCGGGGTGCGAGCGGTGTCCTCTGGAAGGTTGACTTTGCGAAGGCGTATGATAGCCTTGATTGGAGATTCCTGTGGTCAGTTTTACGTCGTTTGGGCTTCCCGGACGTATGGATTTCGTGGATGAGGCGCTGTGTCACCACGACCTCTCTTTCGATCTTGATCAATGGTAAGCCGGAGGGGGACTGGATTCAACCTTGTAGGGGGATACGGCATGGTTGCCCTCTCGCGCCAATGCTGTTCATACTTGCGGCTGATGTGCTGGCTGATATGGTGGCGGGGGTGATCAGCCATGGTTACACTTCTGGCTATTGTAGGGAGGGGCTTCAGGTCCCGCTAATCCAGTATGCGGATGACACCCTCTTCCTCATTGAGGGGGATACCGAGGCGGCCACTGGTATGGCTACGACATTGGAAATCTACTCGGAGATGTCGGGGCTGCGCAAAAATGACAACAAATCTTCTTTCGTCCCGTTTGGTCCTGCGGAGCAGATGACTGATGGGCTGGCTTTGGCCTTGGCGTCTGTTCAGGTCTCTCTGCCTCTTGAGTACCTGGGCATGCCGCTGGCACTGGGGAGGACATGGCTGCGTGACTGGCTGAGGGTGGTAGAGAAAGTGGAGACGCGTTTGGCGGGGTGGAGAGCTGCTATCTTGTTGAGGGGGGGGGGGGCAGATTGGTTCTTCTCAAGGCCGTGCTCTCTTCCATTCCAACATATTTTATGGCTAATCGCAAGATCCCAAAGGGAATTCGTGAGAGGTTGGAGAAGAGGATGCGTACGTTCTTATGGGGAAACAACTCCGGTGGTCGTGGGGGGATCCATCTTGTAGGCTGGGAGGATGTCGCGTGTCGCAAAGACCAGGGGGCGGGGGGTCAAATCTCTGGAGCAGATGAATGAGGCGTTTCTCCTTAAATGGGCAAGTAGGATCTGGGGTCCGGGAGAGGATTTTGTTTGCATGGTGATTCGCAGCATCTATGGTGTGAAGGGCGCGCCCCATCGGCAACCCTCTAATCAGGCTTCCTTGACGCCTTTTTGGAGGGGGTGTTGAAACCTTTCGTGTCAAATAGGAAATGGGGAGAGGTGACGTTGGGGAAAGGGCTTAAATAGGAAAGAGAGAAGGAAATTAAGGGAGATTTACTTTGACATGTGGAATACATATAGGCCAAGTGGAAATAGCTTGTGGGAACAAGTGGAGGTTGCTGGAATATCCAGCTTTCTGCTATTTAAAAGAAAATTTTTCATTTTTTTACCGTTATGTATATATATATTTGCTAAAACCGATAATGTCTGCTACTGTTACTGTAGCAGCAGAATTATTATTATTATTATTATTATTATTATTATTATTATTTCTCTTCAATTTAAAGTCGTCCGTAATCGCGCGTCGAGCCTCCAATTTTGACGCACAATGGCTCGATTTGACCATCTCTAAATGACGATTAATATGAGCATAATATTGATATATTTTCGATCGGGTTTGGATGCCCGAAATTTTTGAGATACAGTTTCGATTTAGGGTTAAATTCTGCGAATTAAAAATATCAAACAATATCCGATTGATGAACGGTTGATTCTGTTGGTCTTGTTTCGTCGAATTGGATCTAATGATGGTCTCAGTTTGTTTCGCGGTTTCCGAATTAGCATCATGGTTTTTTCACGGCACACATTACGATGCGGCCGATTTTTGATTGATTTTGCCCGAACGACTTTTGATTCTTGATCAATTGATCGATTTAGGTTGTTTGGCATTGACAAACAACTTTATTGGGTTAATCGGACCCAAATCGGGTCGGGTTCGGGTTTGGCGGATTCCGGATGTTACAAAGGATCTCGACTAGGAACACCAAATTCCATTCTCAAGATTCAATTAGCCATTCATCGATTAGTATTTGGGAATACCTGTTATATTACATAAGTTACCATGCATTGCACTTAACTTCAACACATATTTCATATGACATATACATATATACATAAAAGGATAGGGTTACATTTTATATAAAAAATACATTTAGTTTAAGGCTAAAAAGATATGGTCCATTTGCATTTTTAACAAAAGATACAAAAAAAGAAACTTGACTATGTTCACTGGTCCAAGTAGTCACCCATGGTTGGTTCCTGCAAAACCTTTTTACCTGGATCGCAAATTTTAAATTATGAGAAAAAGCACGAAGGGTGTAAAGAGTGGAGCAAATCAACGGATCCTATTTTACGAATGTGGCTTTTTAGAAGTGGGAGGCTACACATAGGATACAAAATAACCCGTTTTGGATTTGATATTGACCCAACATGTTCTAGGTGCCAGGCAACGGTTGAGGAGACGGATCATCTTTTTTTTTTCCAGATGTGGGAGCTAGAAGATGGCGTGGGAACTGCTTGTTATTCCGACAGTGTGCGTATATGATACTCATGGCGTCTGGGACTCCATCGGGCATGATTGATCCGCTTCAGAGAGACAGAGAACGGAATGTGTGGCTTTGGTTTGGACGATTTGGTTAGCCAAAAATGATGTGATATTCCATCAAGAAAGGTTCTATGCTGAGAACGTTGTTGCACATTCTAGGGCTTTAGTTGTGAGTTGGAATTTGTAACAGTGCTTAAAGCGCTTACCTGTTTACAGACGTGTAATATTCTTATTTGGTGATTAATGATGAAGTTTTTGGACACACACCTATACGATGGATGCCTTTTTTTCTTTCAAAAAAATGTTACGAATTAATATTATACCATATTTTAATCCCTAAGAGTGCCATGATTTAGAGACTTCCTATTTAATCCAGTAACAACAATACGTGATTCTCTCATATGCAATTTTCATGTAAACAATCATATGGCATAATAATCAAGGAATTCAACTACTAACAAACTCAAATGCATTCATAATATTTATTTGCTATATTTTCAATGTATCTTCTCTGAGAAATTAAACCCAATATATTCATCTTGCAATTCATCTTTAGTAGGAAGTTGATTATGAGATCATAATCCCACTGATCTCCTTAGCTAAGGGAGCTAAATAGGTTATTATCCCATTTCAATATTCATAGACAAAGATAGGAACCTCTTTTCAAGGTATTCCTTCCCGCATTTCTCTAGCATTCCACCGGGAATAATCATAAATACATGTGGTCCAACCAGCTATATATACTTCTTCTCAAGGCCCTCAGAGTTCATGACTTTTCTTGGGTTTAATTTTAGTAACAATATAGTATCCACCACTGTTCTTCCATTAGTTATACTCGAAAATTTAATCTTAACATCTCTTCTTTCTCATATAAGTACATTTAGCACCAAGTACTAATAAGAAATGCAACAAGTAATAATAACAAATGCAATGTTATTTCAATTGACATGCTTTCTCAATCGACTGATTTAGTTCACATAATATCATTTACTTATAGTGAATGCAGAATTCAATTTTAAATAAATAGCACACCAGCTAACAATTCATTCCATTTTGAATCAGATATGCAGTAGCTCACAATATCATAATCACATTTTTTATAAAAGAGAAATAGTTCACAATAATTCGTAGTTTTTTTGAAAGATTCTGATTTAGATATACATACATAAAGTAACAATTACTTTATGAAATTAGTTATCTATTTGAACAAGCGCATATTAATGTTCTTTCAGATAGATCTAACTAACAAGTAAAAACTTACGGTTCAGAGTTCTAACTGTAATATGTACAATGGTTGCATACGTCTAAATATGAATACTAAATGATTGCTTTATAACAGTTTACAGTTCTTTTTATTCCTTGATGGAAAATGTATCACGTACAATTTTTGCATTCATTCAAAAATGAATATTCTGTCAATTCCAGCAAACTGTGTCGTGCACTGTATATGAATAGAAACGATTCAACTCAAATCATCTAATTACTTGACATTTTCAGTTCATACAATTTACACCGTACAGTCCACATGATTTATATAAAAATTCAAAAATATTTGGACTTAACTTACATTTTTACTTCATACAATTCACATAATACAGTTCACGAGATTTATATAAAAGTCAGATCATTTCATCATTTAAATTGTAATGGCATTGTCAGTTCAAACATTATGGTTCAACACATGATTTATATAAAAACTTACTATATAACATGCTTTTTAGTTATATGAATAATTACAAAACTTAAGGAAAATGCTATAGACCAGCTTTCAAATCATGACTCATTCAATTTTTGTGTTTTCAAAGTCAAATGGCTCAAGAAATATGGATTAGATCATACCTCTCTTGCCCTTGGATTTAGAGCAAGCTACACTTGATCCTTAAGTTGCATTAGAATTCCAGATCTGAAATAAAATGAACATGCAACATGCATCTCTTAAAATCAGCATCCTTAAGTTTCAAAACCCTCATTCATGCATCTAATATTTATATACTATGTTGCAAGCAAAAGGAGTGCCAAAGGTATCATACCTATCGAAAGAAGCCCCAATTGACTTCTTGGATACTCCATTTCTCGCAATCCATCTCAAATTAGGAGCATATTTTGAATTTTCCAACCACTGTTTGATGGAAAATAAATGGAAATAAGGGATCTTTTCTCTCGAGGTTGCCGGAGCTATGAAGAGACTTCATTATAGAGAGAGTGATGGCCTTAATATTTGCTTTTCCTTGCATGAAATTGGGCTGCTAAGTGTCCTAGAGATTGAGACAGATTTCAGACTTAAACACTACTTTTGTAAAGGCCCTTAGATTCCTCTAGAATTATGAGTGGTACCACTACTATTTCTTTGGGTTAGTTTCCCACTAACTCCTTACTTTTTTAATAAGTAAACTCTTCTTCTGTCTATTTTTTCTTGAGGGTAATTTGCACCATCTACACTCATATATCCGATATTCATCTAATAGGTGTAATTTTTTGGAGATCTAACTCCAAGTCACCTTTTTTTTTGAGATAAATGGAGGGTGGTGTCCCAAGATGGGACCCACCTCAAAATTGTATTAAAATCCTTTAAAAGAAAAAGTATACGTCGGGTTACATTCTACAAGAAACACGGAGCCCTACAATGTTCTCCAAGCCACTTTTACCATAACACTTATTTGATTAGGATCTTAAGGTCCATAATATCATAGATATTACAATATTACAATCTTAAAAGAAGTTCGTCCCGAACTTTTAAGAAGAAATATCTTTAAGATAACACCTATCTTAAAGAGACAAAAAACATCATCTAAAATATAACAATCTTAAAGAGAGTCAACATAA
The DNA here is from genome assembly GCA_037367405.1 of Ottelia alismoides. Lineage (NCBI taxonomy): Eukaryota > Viridiplantae > Streptophyta > Magnoliopsida > Alismatales > Hydrocharitaceae > Ottelia > Ottelia alismoides. The sequence goes on from JAZKJV010000261.1 coordinate 128,356, forward strand.
AGTTCACGAAAACTACCTCAGAACATTTCTGGGTTCCGCTCACTCATATGATCCTCTTGTGCCATGTAGTCTCGTCAAGTGGTTGATTATGCCACAAAACTTTGTTTATAAGAATATGCTTGTTCCTTAGTTGCTTGACATTTCGATCCAAGATTTTCATTGGATGCTTCTCAAATGTCAAGTTGGAGTCCACTTCTAGCCCGTCATAACTGATGATGTGTCGTGGATCAAAGACACACTTCCTTGAATTTGGTACATGAAAGACGTCGTGTATCCCTTTCAGACTAGGGGAAGAGCCGATATGTAAGCAGGCTGTTTGATCTGTTTTAGTATCTCGAAAGGTCCATCATATCTAAGAGCCATCTTTCCTTGAACATCAAATCTCTTGTTGCCTTTCATCTGAGAGACTTTCAAAAATATAAAGTCACCACCTGAAATTCTAGAGGTCTACGTCTTTCATCATCATAATTCTTTTGCTGGTTCTGTACCATTCGCATTTGCCTTTGGACTGTTCGGATAATCTTTGCTGATTTCTCAAGATCCTTGGTAGCGGACCAAACATCTTCTCCGACCTCAATCTGACAGGAAGGAGTCAAGCTTTTCCACTCATATAGAGCTTTAAATGGTGTGATGTTGATATTGGAATGAAAGCTATTGTTATAAGTGAATTCAACTAAGTGAAGATGATCTTTCCAAGATCTTTTTTTTTCAATATATACAATCTAAGAAATCTTCAAGTGTCTGAATTGTCCTCTCACTTTGCCCATCTGTTTGGGGATGATTCGAGGTACTAGTATTTAATATTGCACCCAATTCCTTGTATATTGCTTGTTAAAGATTGCTTGTGAATTGCGGTCCTCGATCGGAAACTATGTCCTTTGGAATGCCATGAAGTTTCACGCTCTCCCAGATACAAATATGCTAATTGAAAAGCACTGAACTTTGCTTTGACATTTAAGAAATGTGCTGACTTGGTCAGCCTATCTATGACTACTCAAATTGCAACCATGGCCGTCTGAAGTTTGTGGCAATGCACCTACAAAATCTGTCGCAATACCACTAGGGAATTGGAAGAGCAAGGTTCAGGAAAGCGGTATGCGTATGCGTATGCGTTCGGACTGGTCACCGAATATTGATTAAGCGGTATGCGGGGGCATATGCGGGGTATATGCGGTTCTATGCGGTTTTCTAATTTTTAATTTTAAAATAAATAAAAATCTATGAATAACATTATCACTGAATTTATGTATTTAAGTGGAGTTAATGAATATCTAAAAAATGATTAATGTTAAATGGGTGTATATATATGCTTTTAATTGCCTCATACTTAATCACAAAAAAATATTTACCATAAAAACTTCACACATTATATGATTCGTAATAACAAAACTTCAATATGCATACATGTACTACATGAGCAAAACCTCAATCGACATATATAAAAAATATTCGATGATACATTGCATATACTCGTGAAATCAATACGTGAGAAAAACGTAAACATTGCATATACATAATGGTATAATGCATTGCAATTGTATAGAAATGCATGTCATATTCTTACCATTGAATGAAGGAAGAGGCAGAGTTATGGAATTAAGGACCTGAATGAGAAGATTGAAAAGTTAGAGCTGTTGGAGCAGTATGCGGGGCATATGCGGGATATACGGGGCATATGCGGGCCACATATGCGGAGAGGGCGCTTATTGCATTGATTCATGTAATCGGTGCGGTCTGCATGCCGTGTGGGCATATGCGGCCGCATATGCGGCCCGTGTGGCAGATTTAGTGAACACTGGGGAAGAGGCTCTAAAAGTTCAGCTGGATGTCTATGTTTGGCTTTGACCTGCTGACACACAAGACACCTTTTCACAAAGTCCGCGATTTCATACTTCATTCTTGGCCACCGATAATGTTGTCGCATATCTTTATACATCTTTGTGTTGTCGGGCTGAATCGTATACCTTGTGTGATGTGATTCATGCATAAACTTCTCCCTCAAGTTCTTGTCTTCGGGCATACAATGTCTTCTGTGATTTCGTAGAATTTCATCTTCGAGTGTGAATCCCTTGAGTCATCCAAGAACAACATGATCCTTATAAAGTTGTAATCATTTGTCTATTGCCTGGCCCCTTATGACATGTACCAACTCTGGTACATCCATACTTGAAGTTGTCAGAACTCTCAACTTTGGCTCAAAAGGGTCTCCAATCTCAAAAATCCGCCATTAGTTTCCAACAACTTATATGCGACTTCATTTCCACAATAATAGGTGATCAACTCAATGCATCTGCTACGATGTTATCCTTTCTTAGATGATAAAGAATATTGATTGCAATCATAGACCTTTCGGAGTTCCAACCCCCTCCGTCGTAGATTCATCTCCTTTTGATCAAAGATATACTTCTGGTGATCGGAATTAGATCTCAAACTTCTCTCCATATAGATAGTTCGCCAAATCTTCACTGCAAACACTATTGCAAGCAACTTTAAATCATGAGTAGGTTAATTCTTCTCATGAACCTTTATTTGACGGGAAGTATGTGTAGTAACATGCCCCTTTTGTATCAAGGCATACCCCAAACCTCTGTGGGATTCATCATTGTATATGAGAAATCCTCCTTCACCTGAAGGAATTGCAAGCATTGGAGCTGTCGTTAGTCTTCCCTTGAGAGTTTGAAAACTCTCCTCACAATCAATTGAGCAAATCCAAGGTACATCCTTTTGTTTTATTCTTGTCAAAGGAAATACAATTCATGAGAATCCTTCCATGAATCTCCGGTAGTATCCTGCTAGGCCTAAGAAGCTTGGAATGTTTGAAACCGTCTTAGGCCTCTCCCATCTAACATCTATCTTGGCAGGGACAAATGTAATGCCCTCACAAGACACCACACGCCTTAGAAATGGCGCGTGACCCGATCAAAATTCACACTTGCTGAATTTGGCATAGAGGTTGTGATGTCTCAAGGAGTCTAACACCATTCGCAAGTGTTCCTCATGTAGAATTCTATCTTTTGAGTAAATCAGAACGCCGTTGATGAAGATGACAACAAAGTGATCCAAGTATGGCATGGAAATATGATTCATGAGGTCCATGAAGGATGCCGATGCATTTGTTAGCCCAAATGGTATGACCAAAAACTCGTAATGACCATAAGGAGTCCTGAATGCACTCTTGGGTATATCCTCATCCTTGATTCGTCGCTGATGATATCCAGACCTCATGTTTATTTTTGATAATTTTTTTGCTCCTTGCAATTGATGGAACATGTTATCGATCCTTGAAAGCGGATACTTGCTCTTGATTGTGACCTTATTGAGTTGGTGTTAATTAATGCACATTCTCATCGTACTATTTTTTTCTTCGCAAAAGAACATGAGTTCCCCGTGGAGAAGTACTTGGTCGTATGAAACACTTCTCCAGAAGTTCATGAAGTTGCATCCTTAATTCTTGCAATTTTTTTTTTGAAATCAAAACGTTTCGGGGGAGACACATGGTGGTGTTCGCCCCAAATTTTATTAAAAACCAAACGAGGGAGAGGAGAAGAGAAGTACAAAGTGATACAAACATCAGGGATCGAGAGGATCCCTGTCGAAACCCTAGACCACAACCCAATCACCAACACGCGGCCACAGCATTACCGGAGCATCCAGTCACTCAGAAGTAAATCAACATGCGCTAAAACTCAGAAGTAAATTCTTGCAATTTTGTTGATGACATGCGGTATATTGCCAATTTGCCATAGAGATTGGTTAGTCTCTTGTAACAACGTGATCTCAAGAAAACTAAAAAAGTCTTGGACGATGGGCGGAGGGCGTGGAGTGCGTGGGGGGGGCGTTGTGCGAAGAGAGAGCTGGGCTCGTACTTCTGATGGGATTCGTGGGTCACGTCGGGTGTATCGGGAGGGTGGTGGTATTCGGGGGCTCCCTTCTTTGCAGAAGGCGTGGAGACCGAAGTCGCGTGGCCTCTCTCTTGCCAGGGAGGGCCGCGCCTTCCCACGGTCTCGGGTTGCTATGGCTGAGGATGAAGACGCTGGGTGGACCCGGGTGTCCCATGTAAAACCGGGTAAGCGATGCTTCAGATGTGATTCTCGGGGTCATTCTGCTTCCGATTGCTATCTTCCGCCGCGGTGCTTTCTCTGTGGGAAGACTGGCCATAGGCGGTCCTCTTGCTGGCTTTCTTTGCCCGCCTCGGGGCCGCGGGTAGCTGCTAACCTTGTATCGGAGGGAGATCCTCGTCCTCGCGGTGCTCGTGATTCTCGATCTTTCGCTAAGGTGGTGGCGACTACTTCTTCCTCTCCTCCGGAGCATCCTGCCGCTGATGGTGTCCAGGTTGGTGTTATTTCGTCTATCCCTATTCCCTCTGGTGACTCGGACTCCTTTGACCCCATCGTGGGGGGGGGTCACTCCGCGGAGGCCCCGATCTTGGGGGTTCAGTCGTCGGCGTTCCCTTCCATTCCTTCGGAGGAGACTCGTTCTGTTGTGGATGCTCTCGATGCGGGGGTGGAAGATTTGCCCGTGCGTCCGGGCCCGTCTTCTGCCCTCTCGGTGCTTGTTGGGGTGCTCCGAAACCGCTCTATGTCGCTGGATGAAGTTCGTGTTGCTACTTTGGCCCTGCTGGGTGATGATTTTCGTGGTGACTTCATCTCCCTCGATGCGGTGCGCTGTTGTATCCGGGGTCTCTCCCCGGAGCAGCGGGAGAGACTCACTCTATGCAAAAATCTCGATGCGGTTCACTGGAGGGGGTTGCGCGTGTCTGATGGTGGGGTCTTCTCGACGGAGGTCAGGATGGCCGTTGTGCGGGGGGTGCCCTTCCTGTCTCGGACGGTGCATGCTCTCTCCAAGGCGTTCTCTAGCTGGGGCCAGGTCCTTCAGGTCCTTGATGATGGGCTCTCTCCCGGTGCTGACTGGCGTTACTGCCGTGTTTTGGTGGAGGCTCCGGCCGCTTTCTTTGCTGACTTGGCGGGCAAGATCCGCCTGGACAAACTCTCGCTGGGTCGATGGACATTTTCCCTGGAACTTTCTCTTCTTCCAGCTTTGGTCTCGCCGGTGTCTCCATCGGTGGCGGCCGAACGGCCGACACTCGCTACTGCGCCTCCGGCGATGCATTCTCAGGACGGTTCATCTTCCATCTGCCACGTGGTCCGCCCTGGCATGGTTTCCGAAGCGGCGGCGTGCATGCATCATTCTGCACGTGCGGGGACGGAGGCGTTTCGCTTCCCGCATGCAAGGGGAATTTCAAAAGACTTGGTGGCGGTTGATATCCAGAATGTCCCTTCGCCTTCTGACGCTGTTATTATCAATATTGATTCGCTGCCCTCAGGCTTTTCAGGTTTGGGGCCAGACTTATTGCAAGTGGTCCCCCCCAAGGTCAGTCCGTTCATTCCATCTGACCCTTTCGGCAATTCCATATGGGCCCCTTTACAGGCTTCCTCGGGGCAATCCTTCTCGGATCCGTTCTTGGACTCACTTTTCGATTCGGAGCATCCCTTATGCGGCGCTAACATGGAATGCCCTCGGCCTATTCGAACAGTACCTCCCTCTGGTTCTTTGGAAGACTCTCTCTCTCCTGCCTCGCCGTTGTCCAGGCCGCTGCTTATTGACCTTGACACTCAGTTGCCAGGTGGGGGGGATGCTGTTCTCCTGTCGCCATGCAATATGGGCCAGCAACTTATTGAGACCAATCTGAACTCTCTTATCTCGAACACTGGCATTGTCACAACCACTCCGCTGGAGGTTGCTGTGGTGCGTGATCTATCTCCCTCCTCTCGTTATGGCAGAAGCTACCTTAGGAGGCGTTTCTACTCCTCGTCTGTTATGGTATCTACGTGCCAAAACTTGCGTGACGCCATTGCTGAGGCGGCGGGCCTTGTCCCTGTGGCTGCTCAGCCACAAAGTGGGATCTGAGGGCTTTTCTGGTTCCGGTGGTTTTTTGTGGGACTCTTCTTCTTTTTGGGGGATATTATTCTGTTGCTTTAATGAAGATTATATCTTGGAACGTTCGTGGCTTGGGTGATGCGGAGCGGAGGCGCATTTTGGGCTCTCGCCTTGTGGAATGGTCCTGTGATATTGCTTTCCTGCAGGAGACGAAGCTTCAGGCGGTGGACGACGTTACTTGGCGGTCTTTTGGGGCTGGTCAGATTGATGATTTCCGTGCTCTGGACGCCTTGGGTGCTCGGGGCGGTGCAATTTTGGCTTGGCGCTCTTCTCGTTTTGCGTTTTTATCCTGTCGCTTGGGTCACTCGATTTCTGTTTTGCTTAAGTGTGGGAGGACGAATCGATGCATGGTTTTTTCTTGTGTTTATGCCCCTATCTGCCATATTGCCCGTCGTGAATTATGGGATGACTTAAGGCAGGATGCGCTTACCTTTGGGGACGCCCCGTGGCTGATTGGCGGGGATTTTAATGTTACTCTGCATGCCTCTGATCGACCGCGTGGGCGCGGTGGCCTCGACCCGGGTTCCCCGGACTTTCTGGAGTTAATTAATGATTTGGCCCTTGATTCGATGGTTCCCAACGACATTTCATTCACATGGCGGAATAGCTCCTCGCGATCGCGGCTTGATCGTTTTTTGGCGAATAATTCTCTGATGGCGACTTATCCCCTATGCTTTGTGGAATCGAGACCGCGCTCCTTCTCTGATCACAACCCCATCTTCTGGTCTTCCGGGGAAGAGATTCGCCCGCGCTCTATGTTCCGTTTTGAGCGGTCATGGCTCTTGGAGCCTGGCTTCCATGATATGGTGCGTCACCATTGGTCCCAGCTTACTCCCTCAGGCAATGCTGCTCGTCGGTTGGAATATAAGATCTCTTCTCTCAGGAAGTTGTTGGCGAGTTTCAAGAAGGCCTCCCGCTCTGCACGCATTGCCTCTCGTGTGGAGGCAGAGGACGTAATTTTACGGCTTGATCGGGTTGAGAATGATCGCGACCTTTTTTCTGACGAGTTGCTTGAACGCGCTAGTGCCCTGGATAAGGTCAGATTGGAGGATCGCAAACGCGTAATTGAATGGCGCCAACGTTCTCGCATGCGTTGGCTTAAGGAGGGTGACGCCAACTCGGCGTTCTTTCACAGAGTTGCTTCGGGCCGCCGGCGGTCTAATTCTATCTCTTCTCTTCTCATCAACGGGACCCACGTTCAGGGGGAGAGGGAGTTGGGTGAAGCTGCTTCGGCTTATTTTAAAGATTGGTATGGGCGCAGGGCGTCGCGCCTTTGGCGTTGGTCGGGTAGGGGAGCTGCTGTGCTCCCTCAGTCGGTTGCTGATCGCCTCTCTCGTCGGATTTCGTTGGAGGAACTGAAAGATGCGGTCTGGTCTCTTAACTCTGATGCTTCCCCAGGGCCTGATGGCTTCCCGGTTTTTTTCTACAAGGAATTTTGGGATATCTTATCTCAGGACGTTATGGAGGTTGCTCAAGAATTTTGTAATGGTAATAACGGTTTCAACAGGCTCAACAAGTCTATTATTGCTCTCATCCCAAAGACTTCTTCCGCCACCCGGATTGAGGACTTCAGGCCTATCTCCATATCGAACGCTATCTACCTTATCATTGCTAAGGTTTTAGCTTGCCGTTTAGCCCCGCTCCTTGATTCGCTTATCTCGCCCTCCCAGGCGGCGTTTATTAAGGGGCGTCAGATTGGCGACTGCTACGCGGTGGCGTCTGAAATTATTCATGCTTGGCACAAGAACGCCACTAAGGGGGTTCTTTGGAAAATCGATTTCTCGAAGGCGTATGACTCCCTTGACTGGCGTTTTTTATGGTCTATTTTGCAGAGGCGGGGATTCCCCCCGACTTGGATCTCCTGGGTTCGCCGCTGTGTTACCTCGGCCTCTCTCTCGGTCTTGATTAACGGGCGTTTGGCGGGTGGCTTTTTCCAGACCCGTCGGGGAATTCGGCAAGGCTGCCCCCTTGCCCCTTTGCTTTTCGTGCTGGCTGCGGACGTTCTCTCTTATATGGTTACCAACGTTGTCGGGGCTGGCCTGTCCAGGGGTTGCTCGGTTGGGCCCTTCTCTTTGCCTCTTATTCAGTTTGCTGATGACACCATATGCTTTATTGAGGGTGATGAATCACATATTGCGGGAATGGCAACCACTCTGGAACTTTATTGCGAGGCTTCGGGGCTCACCATCAATTATAATAAATCTTCTATGGTTCCTTTTTCTATTCCTACGGCGGTGGTGGAAATTTACTCGAGACTATTGCGCTGCGACGTGGGCTCTCTTCCTCTGGATTACCTTGGCCTTCCGTTGTCTGTTGGCCGGGCTCGTTTAAGGGATTGGCAGCCATTGTTGGACCGCATGGCTGCCCGATTGGCTGGCTGGAGTGCCGCTATCCTCTCTCGGGGCGGGCGTCTGGTTCTACTTAAGTCGGTTCTCTCTTCTCTGCCGATGTACTTCCTTTCTGTTAAGGGGATGCCCAAGGGAATTAGTCGGCGGGTCGACACTTGCTTGCGGAAGTTCCTTTGGGGTAAGAAGGGGGAGGTTCGTAGCGGTGTTCCCTTGGTGGCTTGGGATGATGTCACTAGGCCTAAGAAGGAGGGGGGGCTGGCGGTTAGGCGATTGGCTCTTGTTAATGAGGCGTTTCTTCTTAAATGGGCTGCGCGGCTTTATGGGCCAGAGAATAATTTGATGCTTAATTTTTTAAGGAGGGCGGTTGGTATTGACCGGTCGCTGGGCACGGTCATGGATGCCCGGTTTATGGCCTCTTCCTCTCAGTTCGCGCGTGATATTGGCAACACTTTTGTTCGTAACCGCGCACTTTTTGTCCTCAAACTGGGTGACGGCTCCCTAATTCGTTTCTGGGGCGATGACTGGACCGGTAGGGGTCCCCTTCGCGACGCTTTCCCCCGACTCTTTGCGTTGGTGGATGATCCTGATGCTACGGTGGCTTCTTACTGGGATGGCGCTGCTTGGGGGCCGACATTTATGGCCAACCTCTCCGAACAACGGCAACTGGAGTTTATGTCCCTCCTGGAGATCCTCGTGGCCTCGCCCTCGCCGATGGGGGGTCGAGATCACCTTTGCTGGAAGAACGGCTCCTTCTCTGTCCGTGACGCTTACTTGGCCCTTCTTCCGTCCTTGGGTGTGGTTGATGCCTCGCTTCTCAGGGATTGCCAATTCTTTTGGGGCCTAAAGGTTCCTGAACGGATTGGCATCTTCTTATGGCTTTTCCGTCGTGGGCGTCTTCTGTCTCGTAGTAGGTGTGCCGTGATCTTCCCTGCGGTCTCGCCTATCTGTGGTCTATGCAATCAGGAGGATGAGACTATTGACCACCTATTCTTCTGCTGCGATTCTACGCGTCGCATTTGGTCGGATCTGACCTGGCTTGACGCTTCCAGCACTGCCTCCTTCTGCGATTGTTTGGCTCGTTCTCGGACTAGGAGTAGGATCGACGTTCTTTCCTCCATCGCTCGGTTATGGTGCATCTGGATTGCTAGGAATGAGGCTCTGTTCGCTGGCCAAAGATTCTATTTGGAAAATGTCCTCATTTCTGCTTCACGCCTGGTTTGTGATTGGTCTAGTTCTTAACTGCTCCTTGGTGCTGTCAGGGTATCATCTTGTGATGTAGTCCGGTTCTGTTGTTTGTTTTCTTTCCTTCACTTCTTCTCTGCGTACCCCCCCCTGTAAGTCTCTCTCCTCTCTTTTTCTATTCTCTCTTTTAATAAATTTGGGGTGAGCACCATCGAGTGCGTCCCCCGTTTCTTGAGTTTTCAAAAAAAAAAAAAAACAACGTGATCTCAAACTTGATTTCAATAATAGATGGTAACCTTGGCAAGTCCTCTAGACATACATCTAAACAGTCAGCTAGCACCGACCCCTTGGTCAGTTTGACCCAAGGGTTTAAATATCGGTTTTGGATATCGTATCAATACCTTGTCGATACGACGAAATTTCGATGACATTTCGCCCATCTCAATCACCATTTGTGAAGAAATGATTGGAAACTGCCCTCATATCACCATTTCACTTGAGATTTCGGTTCCTTGTCGAAACCGAAATTTCTCGAAATTTCACCGAAATTTTACAAAATATGAATCGATGGTTTGACCTTAACTTCCATCTCATTCATGGAAATGAAAGCATGATAAGGCTTGCAACCTCTACTCAACAAATGTTCCAATTTTATTAGATGTCTCATATGATATCCTTGATATTATGGACCTCAATATCCTAATCAAATAAGTATTATGGCGAAGAGTGGCTTGGAGTTAAATACACCAACAACAAAACCTTTTCCCACAATTAAGTAGGGCCCGCTACATTGATTTTTTGCCTTCATTCATATATATTTTGGGTCATTCTCAGACTTAAATCCAAATAACTAAGATCCCTTCGGATAGTTTTATTCCAACACTTCTTAGGCCTTCCTCACCCTCTTTTAACTGGCTCAATATCCCAATTCTTGCATCTTCTAATTGATGCATCAAATGATCTCTTTTGTGAATGACAAAACCATCTTAAGCGATTTTCTCTCATCTTATCCTTTGTCGGAGCTACACCAACTTTCCTTCTGAACACATCATTCCAATCCGATCTTTCATATATGATCATACATCTACATTAGCATTTCCATTTCTGCTGCTATCATTCTTTGCACATGTTTTGGTTTGGAGTTAAATCTCTAAAAAAATCTAAGCAATTAAATGAATATTTAATACAAGAGTGTAGGTGGTGCAAATTACCCTCAACAAAGAATAGAAAAAAGAAGAGTTTATTCATGCCGGATAAACATATTGTCCCAAGCGGCCTCCTCCTGTTGTGACCCACGCAAACTGTTGAAATACCGATAAGCCTTCTTAACCGTAAAGGTCCCCTCCTTCCAATCAAAATGGTCCCTGCCCCCGTTGGGGCCATCAACATCCGCTAGATCCCTCAAGAGTGCTACGATCTCATCGCACCTCTGGTCTGACAAAGCAGCCGCAAAGGTAGGGCACTAAGACCCCGTCGATCGAACGTGATGCACCAAAGCATTCTTGTCCCCTGCAATGGCATAGAGGCTCGGGTACCTCTCCCTGAGAGAGGGCCCATCCCCATCCAATCTCCTTCCAGAAAGCAAAGCCGCACCCATCACCTATCACCGATCTCACAAGATCACCTAGCTCTGGTAACACACTAGACACCCCTTCCAGAGCGACGACGACCGCCTGCACGCCTCCACTCTCCACGAACCTTTGATCCCATAGATGCTTCACATCACCTTACAGAACGGGTCATCCGACTTCTCCCAAATTTTAAGGGCCCACTTTGCCAGCAGGGCCTTGTTCATGAGCTCCAAGCTGCGGACTCCCATGCCTCCCTCCCTCTTTGTTAGCGTCACCGTGTCCCAGCTCACCAGATGCAACCCCCCACCCTCATGTTTTCTGTCCGACCAGAAGAAACGCTTCATCATCCCTTCCAGCATCTTCCGCAAACTCACATGCATCAAACACATGGAGAAAGAGAAAATCGGGATAACAGAAAGAGCGTGCTTGAGGAGGACCTAATTTCCCCCCTTGGAGGGGGTTCTCGCCTTCCACCGTGCTACCTTACTCTCCACCCTGTCAATAACGACCTTCCAATCCGCCATCTGCAACTGTCCAGCAACCAAGGGAGCCCCAAATACGTGGTCGGAAGGGAGCCCTCCGGACAACACAAAACATGGCAAAGAACACTACTCTCCTCCTGCGTGACGCCAAATGGGATGACCTTGGACTTTTCTCTGTTCAACCTCAGGTTATTTGGCTTTAAAAACACAAAAAAAGAATGAGCCATGATTTGAGAGCTGACCCATAGCTATTTTCCTTAAAATTTTGTAATTATTGATTTAACTAAAAAATATGTTATATACATGAGTTTTTATATAATCATATGTTGATCTGTTAACTGAAATTGCCATTAAACTTTAAATGATTAAAATGATTTGAGTTTATATATATATATATATATATATATCTGTAAATTGCATGAAGTAAAAATGTAATTTAAGTCCAAATGATTAAATGATTTGGGTTTTTAAGTAGACTCTATAATGTGAACTGTATGGCCTGAAAAATATCAAATGATTAGATGATCAGAGTTGAATCAATTCTACTCATGTACAACAATTGTGCATGTCAGAGTTTGCTGGAACTGGCATAATATTCATCTTTGAATAAATGTAAAAATTGTACATAATTTGTGGGATAATTATTGGGTTGGTTGGTTATCTTGTTCTTTTTATGGGAAAAATTTCACGAAGTAGTTCTCTTAGCCATGGGCCTTAAGCCTCCGAGTCAACTTTTGGATCTAAACTGGTTGTTGGTATGCCGAATGCCAATTTTTCCTGTAGATGCTGAATCGATGTAAATTCGACTGTTTGGGATTAGATAAGTTTGAAAGTTACTTTGTCATTGCATAAAATATTGACATTGTATTTACATTTTTTTGAAACATTAAGTATAAACAAAATTTAAATTTAATCATGTTCTTATAGAGGTAATTACAAAACATAGTTATTACATTAAATTTGTTGATATCATTGATAGAAGCCAGGATTGGGAAATAGAGATGGGAGGGGCAAACTGGTGCAGTGACCATGCATGGGGGCAATTTCCACAGTCGCATGTTAATGCCCTTTGCTTGAGATGGATGTTGGGGGAGTCGGTGGAGGAGGAGGTTAGAGCGGTGGAGGGGAGGAGGTTGGGGCGGAGGGTTTGTCGGAAGCGGAGGAGGTTGGGGCGAAGAGCTGGGCGGAGGTCCGAGCAGCAAAGGAGGTCAGGGTGGTGGGCTGGGTAGAGGAGGATGAGGAGGTGGAGGTCAGGGTGGAGGTCTAGGTGGAGGAGGAGGAAGTTCGGGTGGAGGAGGACGTCATGATGGAGGGCTTGGCAGAGGTGGATGGCAATTATGCCCCCTCTTAATTGAACCATGGTTCGAATAAACCATGGTTTATTTCATTTCAATGATGACCAAGCTAACAAAAGGACACAAATAATAATGGTGCAATAATTCGGAGGCATAAGTGATATTCTCAAAAAGGAAGGGCGTAACTGATATCGCAATATCTCCGAGAGTTGGGCACAACTGATAAAACTCCTAACTATTTTGCAGTTTCGGACAATGAAATGATTCCTGGGGCTGTTGTTGTTCCAAACTCTTAAATGACTTTGATAAACTTGTTTTTATATTTCTACAAACCATCACTTAAATGGTATGTTGGTAATGCAATGTGCCTAGCACCCAAAGGACCAGGGTTCAAATCTTGGGATGGATACCTGTGTGTGTCTCCCCCTCTTAAAAAAATGGTGAAGCCGTCCCCTACTTTAAGTAGGGTCAATTACGTGGATTCTTGCTCAATTGTTGAGAAAAAAGACTACTATAATGGTTCTTACTATTTCATCTTGTAGAAAAAAGTAATACAAAAAGTCAAAAATCACTCTATAACTGAGTTGTGCTGATGCTGCTTCAAGAGGTTGTTCTTTCTACGCTAAATTCTGAAGGTGAGATTTACCTGCAGAAGTAAAACACAGAAATAACATCCATTTTTTGATTGCTTTGCTTATAGGATATAACCGCAACCTTATGCTTTCGTGGTCAAAGGATCTTTCTTCACAATGCGAGTGGTAGATTTGGTGATGTACCATTAGAGGCTTCAGGTGATTTTGGGATAAATCCAGAGGATGGGGAGTTTCATCTAATGTGCCAGGTATTATTTAAATACCTACAAATTTTCTTGCTGAATATCTTTTCTCCATTTGAACCTGATGCGTTATCTATTTTGAGTTTTACTTATTTCTTATTTGCTGGGCTATTGTTTAATTGGTATACATACACAACAACCACAACTAAACCTTTTCCCACTCCAAGCAGGGTTGGCTAAATGGATTCATTGCTTTCGCTTGGATTTGGGCCATAGTCTGGCTTAAATATAAAAGAACCATTTTCTTCTTCTAACGTTTCTTTGGTCTTCCCCTCCCCTTCTTGCAATGTCTACGTTACATATCTTATTTATAGGTAACATTGATAAATATTTTTTCATTATATTTTATTGATGTGAGGCCTGCTTTGTAGATGGGTTTGGATAATGTCGTAATGGTTCTCTTGGGCATGGTGGATTCCCGGTTTTATTTTTAAGAGTTTTGGTGTGTTGGGCAAGATGTAGTAGCAATGGTGGAGGGACTGCTGCACATGAATAAGGGGTTTGAGAGGTTGAATTGTTCGTTATTTTCCTTCTACTGAAGGAGGTAATGCAGAGCTTAGTGAATTTGCAGCCGATTACGCTCTCCAATGCTATGTACTTGATCACGGCGAAGGTTATTGCAAACTGACTGCCTGAGGTACTGGGTGCCATCATGGTGCCTATGCAAATGGCTTTCATCCCTTGGAGACTTATGATCAACGGAGTGATTATGGCTTTAGAGATTATGGTAGGCTAGCGTTGATGGAAGGTGAAAAGTTTGTTGTAAGATTGATTTCTTAAAAGCATATGAATTTTGTTGTATGGATATTTATATGGGCTATCGTGCTGAGGATTTTTGGAGGAATTGATTGTGTGGATGAAACATCATGTGATGATGACTTCTAATTTGTTTTGGTGAATGGGTAGCTGATTGGTGGTTTTTTACAGCCACAGAGGGGCATGTGAAATGGATGACCATTGGCGGTGTTGGAGTATATGTGTTGTGCGTCACTTATGTGGTAGATGAGTAAATGGATCCCTCCTGGATCCATTTACCACATCCAGTGTTTAGTCCTACATCTACCAGTGGTGGGACTTGGAATGTCTGTGGAGGCTATATAGGAAGCCCTAGACCTCCTAAATCATATGAGAAAGTTGAATGCAACATACGATCCCTAGAGGCCTTCTCCCGTGGTTTCATCCCGCTCCTTAGGGAATAGTGTTCCATGTAAAAATCTCCACGTTCATATTTATCTTTATGTAGTTTTTGCTCTGTTTATCAATTCACTTTTGCATTTTTCATTTTCTAATATGGTATTAGAGTGGTTCGTTCTTGGTTGATTTTGAAGGTTGTTCTTGAAGATTATTTTCCCCATTGTTCAAGATCGTTCCAAGTTCGAATTTCAATTTTAGGGTTTTCTTGAAACCCTAGTTTTAAAAGACCGGGATTTATTTGTTGATTGAAGATTGTTATTCTGCAAAATCATCAAGTTTGAGACATTTTTTTGGGTTTTCTAGAACCCTAATCTTCCATATCAGATCTTTTCAAGCACATGGTAGCAACCTAGATCGCTCTCCATATTCCAGGCCGCCGCAAGGAGGCGATCTCCATCGCATAGGCTCCGATTCCAATAGCAGATGGAAGGCCGTATCCCGATATATCAGCGATATATCGTCGATACATCGATATCGAGATGGGACCGATATCGAAATCGATATATCGATATATCCGATTTCAGGCATTTTCTTCAGAAAGATTCCTAGATATAGCGATATATCGGCGATATATCGGCGATATATCGCCGATATATCGATATCGACACGATATCGAAACGATATCGATAACATAGCCCTATCCACAATAGACAGCAGGCGGCAATGGCTGTAAAGGGGGCCGATCTGCGAACGAGTCACCCATCCGAGCTCACCTCCTTGGCAGCACACCCGATCCCACCCCTTCGGGCGCACCTCCTTCCCCTGGTGGAGCCTATTCTCGCAGAGGCGCATCCCCCTGTAAACATCAAGGCGGAGCCCCCCTTCTGCGCTCCACGCGGTCCAACAGGAGGCAACGACACACTTACAGGCGGCGACAGAATTGTCCTTAAGCATCCCTAGCCACACAAGCAGTGACAGCTGTAGCCGCAACTGGTAGGTAGAGCTCCAGTTTGAAGAAGACCCCCAACTGCAAATGATGTTGCCAAGTTCTCCAGGCGACGAGCCCCCAACTGTTGCAAAGCTCGTCCTCACCGTGGAGAAGCTCCAGCAGCCATCTCCCCCGTCCATCAAATCTCTGGCAACACCCTGATTTGGCGGTGGCAACGACAGTGACAACGAAGTAGCGACCCCATCGTACAACAAGAGGCGGAGTTCCATCGCGACCCACAGGAGCCCCATCGGGGACAACAAGTCTTTGAGAAAGGGTTCCCAAGTGGGAACTCTAAATAAGGGAGAAATGGCCTAATTGGGTCGTGAGTTAAAAAAAATAAAAAAAAGGAGGGGGGGGGGGGATGAGATGTTTGGGCCCATAGCTTATGTTGAAAAAATGAAGAGAAAAAGAGAGAGTTAGCCCTGGACCTACTGTTTGGTCCATGATCTTTGGTCCCAAGTGGGCCAAGTTTCTTTGTTAAAGAAAAACGATTGCGTACAAAAAAACCGTACGCGAAAAAAAGGGGGGTATATGACCAAAAAAGGAGAATAGCCAAAAAAATGATTTGAAAAAATGAAAAAAAGAGGAAAACCGGAAAAAACATGATGTGATGGTTTATTAGTTATTGTTCTTCCTCACATTTTCTTGTATTCTCCCAACTTAGTAAATGCCATTGTTTTTCGACAAGTATGGGAGAATGGAGTAGTATTGTGTAGAGTTATAGGTCGGATTCAGATTTTCAGATTCTCCAGATTCTAGGCCAGCCAAATTTTTAGACTCTACAGTTTTTCAAATATTCAGATTTGACGTTCAGATTCCGAGTCTTCAGTTTGATGCACTCGTGTATACATCATCATTTATGTGGTCCTCATCTTTGTTTTTTGGTTTCACAGTTTTCATGTGATCCATATGGACTCTAGATTAGAGACCCCATTCCCTATGCCATATGGCCAGGGTTTTCATGTTGTTTCATAGGGACTCCAAAGTAGAGATCCCATTCTCCGAGCCAGTATGGGAGAGACCCAGTTCTCCGACTAGGAGACTTTTCAGATTTAATTCTCCAGCAACCATGGACTCCGACGAGGGTATCTCCACAACTTTTTCTGTTCGACCCTTTCAAAGATGGAGCATTTTCCACATGATGTGGCCGGTCAGAGTTCTCCAGGTGGAGACTCATTTTCAGTTGTAGTGACTCTGACAAGCGCAATATAGAGCACATGCTCTTCGACGAGGATATTTAGTTTGACTCACACTCCAACCCGTTTGTTCCTCCTCACCTGCATGACATGAGAAGCAACGTCCTCGACAACAGCCGGTTGTTGTGCTTGTATTGAATTGATATTGTTTGTAATGTCTTGTATGGTGAGTTTGAGATTTCTTTATGTTTGTCTAAGCTAAGCGTTGCATGCTCCATCATGAGGGGGGTGTCAGAGTATATATGTTGAGCATCACTTATGTTGTAGATCGGTAATTGGATCCCTCCAGGATCCATTTACCACATCCAGTGTTTAGTCCCACATCTACTGGTGATAGGACTTGTAGGATTTGTAGAGGCTATACGAGAAGCCCTAGACCTCCTGTATCAGATGAGAAAGTTGAATGCAATATATGTCCCTTTGAGGCCTTCTCCCGTCGTTTCATCTCGCTCTATAGGGTATAGGGTTCCATGTAAAAATCCTTGCATTCATGTTTATCTTTCTGTAGTTCTTGCTCTGTTTATCAATTCGCTTCCGCATTCTTCATTTTCTAACATGCGGCATTGTTTTTTTCATTGTGGTGGATGCATTGTCGTGGATGGTGTAGTGCGTGGTTGCTGGGGACCTCTATCATGGTTACTCTTTGGGAGATATTTTGATTCCACTCCTTCAGACGACACACTTTTTTGTAGAGGGGTTGGGGCACTTGAAAAAGTGGTTGAGGTTCAACAATTGTTTGGTTTGGTTTTCGATTTTTAGATTTCATTTCGTTTGAGATGGATGAGGCGAAGATTAAGGCTGGAGCTGCGATACTCGGAACATAAAGGGGTTCGCTTCCTATCTGCTATGGGAGTCTCCTATTGGTTGGTGGGTGCCTTAAGCAGAATGTTTGAGTGAAGTGAATCAACGATTAAAAGGTTGGACCGGAAGTTTGTTGGATGACATGTGTCTTGTCCGACGAGAGGGGGCACCTTATTCAATTGAAGGCAGGCTACTTTGAGTAGGGGATAGGAGCCGATTAGAGAGCTTCATGTACACATTCTTTTGGGTGCTTCTTCTTGTTATCTCTGCTACTTTAAGTGGGGGATAGGAGCCGATTAGAGGGCTTAATGCTCACATTTTTTTGGATGGAGACCGATAACATTTGTGGTATGCTATTAGTCAATTGAAGGATAGTTATGTCGTTAACAAATGTTTCCTCTCGTCTGCTTAATTGACCGATCAGCCAAATGAACGATTTCTCTCGTCTTCCTGCTTTATTTGAGTTTGAGCTTGGCAAACACGGAGGTCGGGAGGATGCTTATCGGTGAGTCATCATCGATTCTTCATGGGTGAAAGTTGTGTATTTGATTTCACAGTCAAACCTTGGCAACCGCTGCACTCAGCGGCTCTTAGTTTTTCTCCATTATCACCAAAGAGGTGTCCATAGACATTATGTTTTTCTCAAACCTTGTCCTCTTATTGCCCGACTTTTTTGGCATTAATTTACTTCTCTCAAATCTTTTGTGGTCGGGAAAGTGTTTAATGGCCATTATTAAGGGAAGCTCAAAAATCAACTCTCTATCAATCGCTTCCCTAACTGAAGGGTCCTATTTTTTTTTAGTTTTTTCCTTTTTCAATATTTGTGGTGTTTTCTGATTTTTTATTTTTTTGATTTTTTTATAGGTGAAGGAGGAATAGGAAAATGTATAGACTCTAGTTTGGAGGGAAAGTAGTTAATAGAAGAGGAAGGTAGAAAGGACTCCAGCTGCACATGATGTGTGGTCAATCCGGTGTTTTCCAGGTTTTTCAAAATTCAATCCGCGAATCCATGATCCACTTTCAAACTTGGACTCTTGATCGGTCTAGAAATGTCATCTTCTAATAAATTCTCATGACACATCATGAGAGAAGTCAATCAATTGGAGGATACTGCTGAGAGCTCGGGTTCTTATACTCAACACACCTTGACTCAGGCGTGTAATGTTGGGTTGAGTATGGCCCATCTGTATGACAGATGTTAGTGGAAGCCGCATAAGGTGGAGTCAGTAGACAGGGGGTCTGTAGATCGATCGCATGAATCCAATCCTCCGTATGTGTCGGCTCTCCGAATAGGTGATATGAAGGCTGGTCAATGTAGGCTTGATCACTTAGTTCAATTAAGTCCGAAAGATCGTATGGTGCATGCCTCTCCATTCGGTTTGTTTGGTCGACCATGTTGTATCCTAAGGTCAAGTCGGGATGTGAGAATGAGGTCTGTGGGGGCAACTGATTCTGTCAATCATTCATCTCAACAGTTGCTTTCTTTTTGATTTGTTCATTCATTCCAGCAAGCGGACGAGAATATGGTGAGTCAATTCAGGGTGGATGTGGGTCAAGGGTGTAAGAATGTGGGGCAGGTGAGAAGGACGAAGAAGTGGGGAAGTCAGTCGGAGTTCTGACTTCACGGTCAGGGTGTGGGTATGAGTAAGAAGTTGGTGATGATCGGAACATGGTCGAGGAAGGGTGACCTGGATATGATGACCTATATTCCGACATCTTTGAAGAGATGAGAGAATGAAACAGATCGATGAAGAAAGCGTGCAAGTGCACCGAATAACACACAAAACAGACAAACACAAGAATAAACCCTGGATTCACCTACTCAACACTGTGATAGTCGCAAGAGTCCTATCGTTTATCTTTTCATTTTTAATTAGGTGATAAATCAAGATATACATCCAGTTACACAAGGCTTAAAAATAGATTTTGGGCACTATCTTAGGGATGCGTCCTCATCTCTCAACGATCACAATAACACAAACGTAATTAGAGTTCTGCTCTCCCAAAAATAAGTGTTAATTTTAGTCAATTTTTTGTCAACTTTGATTAGCAGTCTTGATTTTAAGTTTGGTTATCACTTAATTAATCAACCAAACGCGACATGCCTAACGATCAGTCCCGGTTTCCTTTTAACATTAGTTTCAAAACCAAGGGAAATGGATTCGAGAAAAACCGATGCAAATAGTGAAATCAATGATGCATGTCCAGTTGAGAAGACTTACATTGATCCTCGCGCTCTAGATGCGGGATGAAAGACATAATTGAAATTTTACACTATATGAGATGCAAACGAGAAAACCATTCCTAGACAGGCAATTCTATTAGTGAGTGATGAACATTTTAATTTGGACTAATAGCTCTACGGTCTAAGTGTATCACGTTAAATGTGACGTGTATTTCTAAAGATTACGAGTACAAGCAATGAAAATAGTCTAAGTGAAAATGTTTAAGAGTCGCGAGTGCAAGTCCTATTCTACGTCAATTAACCACACGACCACGAGCAAGTTAAATGTCCAGTCCTGATACAAGTGCTAGCTCTCGAACGAGAGCCACTCTAAAGGACGAATTACCTAAACTATTACAACACAACAATTACAAAAATTTACAAAAATGCTAATGCTCTCAAAACAAATTTAATTCCTTGCTCTTCTACAATCGGTGCGCGTCCCGTCCGTCGACCTCCGATGCACTCGAAGTCCACCGGACCCTCTCAAGGAAAATAAAATTTATATTAGAGAGATATAAACTAATAAGCAAAAAAATAAATGAGAGATTAATCCCTAAGCCGTTTGCCTCCCCAACAACGGTGGCAGTTGATGACTCGTTAAATACGTGATATAATTTATACTCGTTGTAATATGGGTACTTAACGAATCATGTAGAACCGAATCAAATGTCCCCGTGAAGAGGACTCAATTTTAATTTATATCCCGAGCAAGTTCGTGGTCGATTACAGGGAGGCAAAGGAATAATTTTGGGTTAATTCAAAAAACTTAGGTATAGATTTCCAATGTGGTTTTTTTATATTTTTAATGGAAAAATTAGATGCAAATGCAAAATGCGAGTGAATTAAGTAATAAGAAGACATACAACTTAGGCAAATTAATTTTAATATGAAATTAATACGATTTAACCAGATTATACTTTTCCTCGAAACCTAATACAATGATGAATGCAAAACATATTTTTTTTGAAATTTTAAGGGTTAAAATGTAACAATTAAAAAATGCACATTTTTATGGATTTTTATGCAATTTTTCACACAAAAATAATGCAAAAATTATAAAATTTTACTGGAATTTAATTATGATGCAATGATGCTACCGTATTTTTTTGTAATTTTTCAACCATATATGATTTTTTGATGAAACAGAGTGATAATGAGTATTCAATTCCTATTAAATCTACATTATCAAATTATCTAGAAAGTGAATTATCTCAAGAAGGTATTTATATAAGCATTCTGGAAAGTTGGAATTTCGCAAAAATAGTATCAATGGATTACATTGAAAATCATTTACTAAAAGTACTATATAATTTATTTGAGGCATAGGACAACTCCCTTAGATGAAATTTGGAAAAAAATTAAATCACATTTTATGGCATCATCTCTGATTTTTTTCATAATTTTTGGAGCAACTGTTACTTAAATATGAATTTAAGAGCGCAAGTAGGGTAAAATATGCAATATTTCACTTAAACAATTTTAATTAATTACCCAAGATCAAAAAAATAGAAATGAATATTCAGATGATAGACAATTAGTTGTTCAATATCACATCATTTTTTCATTAAAATAAACGATGCAAGAAAGATATCCAAATTAAAGTGATAATGCAGGGGTGTCAGTGCAATACAAAACTGAAAATGCCAACTGAATTGTACCTAAGGGCAGTTTTGTGATTTTAAAAACTTGATGGTAAAATATTATAATTTTCACAAAATAAAAAAAAAAGACAACCTTCTTCGTGTGATAGGCGGCTAGGGTGCAGATGGGAGGTGCGTGCAGTGGCGTGGTCGTTGGGCAAGCTGCGGGCAGTGACGCGACTGGTCGTACGTGGAGGAGGACCTGGTGGTGGCTCGACTGGAGGGGACCGCAGTGGGTGCAGCTGCTGTACGGCGGGCTGCAATGCAGGCGGTGTGCATGGATGGAGGAGCGAGCGGAGGGCTCGCGACAGATGTTGGTGGTGGCTGGAGCTGGAGGAGGGGCCGACTGCGATTGTCGGTACCGGTGGTGGGGGGGGTGCTACGATTCTTCTGTTTTTTCGATTTTTTTGTTTTTTTTTTCTGTGTTACCATTGAAAATTGATTTTTTTAGTTTTATTTTTTTATTTTTTAGCTTTATTAAACAGGGAAAAATATGCAAAATATGATGGTATAGATATCGTATGATATGATGAAGATGATGGAGGTGGGTAGATAAATGAAGGTGTAGTAGAACAAATGATTGTGTAATGAAAATGGGGAAAAATGTTGGATAAAATCAAATAACAAGGGAAATGAGAAGGAATACTTACCTGAGGTTCACCAGATTAGCTATGCTGGACTCCTATCGTGGCCTCAAGTCCGTGGTGGAGCATGCAAGGCTGCACAGCGACCTGAAGGAAACTTTGTCGGGAAGCGAAGCTCCGTGGATCTCGCCTGAAAGGAGGTTTTCGCTTCGTATCGTGGTGGAACGCTGTCACCGATCGACCTCGATGAGCTCTCTCCTTTTTCTATAAGAATGGCGGACGTGGAAAAATGAGAATGAGGAGATGAATAAAAGATGAATAATGAGAGTTAGAAAAATGGTGGAATTGAATGGAGGTTAATAAAAATATGGAGTTGAATGTGAGTTATTGTAGAGATTGGAAAATAAATAAAGGAAAAAATAAATAATGTAGGCTACTAAAATACATTAAAATAAAGAGATGAAAAGAGTGGAAAATTTACAAAATAAAACAAATAATATGTACATGTTTTTTTTACTTTTCTAATTTTATTTTTTTATTTTTAATAAAAGTCATTTACAACATAAAAATAAAATAAATTATTAAAATAAAATAAAAAAACAACAAAGTAATTAAGAAAAGAAAATAAAAAGGAGAAATAAAGAATATTCACAATATATACAATGTACACGTAGGTCCCAAAATCCATATTTTGCAAACGAGCTCCAATTTTAATGAAACGACTTTCGTTGGATAGATAATTTTCTAACTTAAATTTAAAAGTGAGTTTGGTGAATTCGGAGTTCATACGAAGCGAGAATTTGGCTGGGAAGTTGTACTTTACGACTTTTTCTCTTTGGGATCTAGGATTATTTATTTGAGGTGATATTTATTTTATATTTTTATATTTTTACATACATTTTTATAAACAAGTTAAAGAAAGAATTAGCCGAAAAGGAGTTGAAATGAAATTATTAAAAATACATGAAATTTTAGGCTATTTATAGGTGAAAAACTCCTTTATTTTGTGGTTTTTTATTATTAATTTATTTTATGCAATATAATATGTAATAATTAGTGTATTTTATTACAAGAGTCATTTTATTAACTTATTGATTTTATGGACATTTATTTGAGATTTTACTCAGGGATTTTGCTAAGATTAATATATTGAGATGATGAATCGTGGATTCATTAACGATGTCGTAGAAAGAAAGCACTGTCTCCTTCTTGATGTCACTCGTACCCTTCTTGTCCTGAGCTGTGCACCACATTCATTCTGGGGTGATGCGATTCTCCCAGCTTGTTATCTCATTAACCGTATGCCCTCGTCGATGCTGGGAGAAAAGATACCTTTTTCCGTTGTTTTTCCTAACAAGGAGTTGTTCTCTCTTACCCCCCCCCCCATATTTTGGGATCTGTTGCGTTTGTCCATTGGTTGTATCCAGGGATTGACAAGCTCTCTCCTAAGGTTGTCAAATGCAGTGTTCAGAAAAGCAACCGAGTAACTTGCATACTCGGCCGCATACTCGTACTCGGGAGCTTTGCCGCTATAAGTACGATGAAACTGCCATGTATGCGGGTTGACCTGCATACTCGGCTGAGTATACCCTTTATGCAATCGCATACTCGGTCGCTTTTCTAATAAAACTTTTTTTATTTAATCTAAAATCAAATAACCACACCCGCATAATAATATAAAACCATATACTCCCCGCATAAAACCGCATACTCTTCCACATAAAACCGTATATTCCCCGCATACTCTCCCGCATATCGCATACTCTCTATGCAGTGATCCCTTCGACTGAATACCACAAAAAGCCTTCCTGAACATTGGTCAAATGTGTTTTTGTCGGGTATTCCAGGACTCAAAAGGGTTATCGTTGCTATGATCCGTGACGCATGGGGTATTATGTTAGTGTAGATGTCACATTTTTTGAGTCTGTCATGTACTTTTCTCCTACAGGTGACAGGTTGACACTTTCGGATTTAGATGATGAGATCTATATTCCACCTCCACCCATGCACTCATCACCTCCATCACTAAATCCACCACCAACTCCTCTATCGCCTCTACCATCCCTACCTCCTCCCATTGTTCTGGTTCTACCTCTACCATATCACTACAGTCGACGACCAGCTCCTGCTCATGATCATGGTCCATCATCCAACACACCCCGAGTTTATTCTGAAAACATTACTTCTAATGATGGGTGTGTTTCTTAACAAGGGGTTACTTTTGGAGGAGGAAAATCAGGCAAGTGGCTAAGATGATGCATCACTTGACTTACCTATTGCTCTTAGAAAGCAGAAACGTTCCTGTGTCTCATATCTGATTGCTTCTTATGTCACCTTTGGGCGTCTGACTGTTGACTTCACGAGGTTTGCTGTTGCTTTGTCCATCGTGGACATACCACGGACGTACCAGGAGCGCATTGGCGGATAGTAGACGATGTCTAGTTATGGAGGAAGAGATGGCGACCCTTCAGTCGAGAGGTACTTGGTGCCTTGTCCCAGCCCCCACTGAGACGTCTATAGTGAGTTACAAATGGGTATTTACAGTGAAGCAAAATGCATATGGTAACATTGATCGGTACAAGGCTCGACTAGTTGCACGTGGGTTTACTCAGACATACGGGGTGGATTATCTTGACACATTCTCTCCAGTTGCTCGTCATTCTACCTTACAGATCCTTTTATTTATTGTCGTGGTTCGTGATTGGCCCTGGTTTCAACTGGATGCCAAGAATGCTTTTTTGTATGGTGATCTGCATTAGGAAGTCTACATGCCGCAACCGTTGGGGTTGGCGGCTGAGGGAGAGTGTTCACAGGCGTGTAGACTTCATAAGGAAATCTATCGCCTTAAGCGAGCCTGAGAGCTTGGTTCCATAAGCTCTTAGATTTGTTTGAGAAGCCGGGGTTCAAATGGTTGAATGCATATCATTCTCTTTTCGTACAGAGAACCTCCAGAGGTATGACTGCTATTATGGTGTATGTTGATGATATACTTATTACAAGAGATGATATGAAGGGAATAAAGTGGGCGAAAGAATTTCTGGGTTGTGAATTTGTAACCAAGGATCTTGGAGATCTTAGATACTTTCTGGAATTCGAATTTGCCAGAAACCAAGAAGGGCTTGTGATGACTCAGAGAAAATATATCACTGACTTTCTAAGTGACACATGTATGCTTGGATGTTGACCTGTGACTAAACCCATGGATCCGAGCATGAAGTTGTATGATGATGATACTGATGAGGTTGACAGGAGATGTTACATGGAATAAGTGAGAAGTCTTCTTTGTGTTACCATTACCAGACCCGATATTTCATTTGCGATCAGTCGGGTGAGCCATTTGATGGAACAATCTCGTCAGGTACATGTGGATGCTATACGGATGATAATAAGGTATCTTAAATCATCTCCAGGTTTCGGGCTATTATTTAAAAGAGGTAGCACTATTACTATCTCGGCATGCGCAGACGCAGACTATGCAGGGTTCCCCAAGGACAGGAAGTCCCCATCAAGATTTGCTATATTTGTTGGAGATTCACTTGTCTCGTGGAAAAGTAAGAAGCAAACTGTTGTTTCCAGATCTAGTGTTGAATCTGAGTATAGGGCTACGACACAAGCATGTACAGAAGTGATGTGGGTTTGAGCAGTCCTTACAAATCTACGTATAGATGTTCCTCTTCCTATGTCGCTGAAATGCGACAATCATGCTGCCTTATTCATTGCTAATAATCATGCATTCCACGAAAGGACAAAGCACATTGAGGTTAATTGCCATTATATACGTGACATGATCAAGAAAGGCTTTATTTCTACATCCCATGTCAATTCAGGGGACCAGACAACAAGCATTTTGACCAAGGCCTTACTTAGAGGGTCTTTTCAAAAGTGTTCATCTAAGCTGAGCTTGATAGATATCTATGCTCCATTTTGAAGGGGAATGTAGAGATATATTTTATGTTTATGTACTTTCTTATTTTTTTCCTTTTCTTTCTGTTTGCTTTATATAATTTTCTTATAGGTCTCACCCTATATAAGAGAATTTATGGCTCATAAAATAAACAACTTTCTCATTTTTCCCAACAACAAATTGTTTCCCTCGCATTGTGTTGGCTGTAATTATGGAGATCTCAGTCAGGAAGGTCTCGTATGCGAGTTCTTGGTTCTTGCTATTTCGCTCGGAATATTTGGACGAGTGGGTGGTAGAATTCTTGTTACTTCTGGAGGTTTTGTTGGCACTGAGGAATCTCGTAGTCGGTTTGGATCATTGGACTTGGACAGACGGTTTCTTCACTGTTCGTAAGGCATACACGGCCTTATATGAAATCTCAGTTGTTGATTCTGGCATTGTGTGTCTTCAGTCTACATGCGCTAAACTCAGCCTTCAGAAGCTGACTGATGACCTATGGATGTGGAAGATTCTACTATAGATCAAGGTTTTCCTTTGGCTCTTGAGATAAGATCGAGCGCTGATTGGGGCCTGGAGAGCCATATTTTTCAGGGCCGACAGCTCCTGCCTGCAGTGTTTGGTGAAGTACAAGGACGTGGAGCACATGTTCTTTACATGTATTTTATGTTTGCAGGTTTGGGAGGTGGAGAATCTGGATATGGTGTCCACAGATTGTGTGGACTCGTTCTGGTCTTCTTTGGAGCAACCAAGGTATGGTCCTGGGCCAAGCAAATTCTGATGGCCACCGTGATTTGGACCATGTGGCTTGCCAGAAAAGGTGTGATCTTGCGGGGTGAGAGATTCTATGTAAAAAATGTGATAGAGTATGCCAGGATCCTTCAGGCTCCTTATCATTGTAATCTTATGCTTTAATACGTGAATTTAAAGTTTTTGGGTGGGTGTCTTCTGTGTCACCCTTTTTCCTTTGAAAAATGTCTCGAAATAAGTTTAAGAATGAATAACCTGCCCTTGTACCATTCACAGTTTCTCAGTTGCATACATAAAGACTAATTTGCTTTTCTTCGATGTTTTTATAAATAATATAGAGAGTGATTTGCTGTAGCAGTTATTGACTGATATTACTTTTCTTGACATTTGTTTAAATATTTTATTTGGTATAAGTTTGCCAACAAAAATTCACGGGGAAACAATTTGTATACAATCGACTGTTTATTGCTATGAATGATCGACTTTGATCATAGTTTCATTTAAAGACCAAGTAGTCTTGCAACGACCATTTATACGGGTTTGCAATAAATACTATTCCCCATTTTAAAGGGAAATGCTATATGGTTAGTCCTAGTCATTCAGTTTTTTTCCTCCTTCGGATGAACATAGCTCTTTTCTGTATTGAAATATTAGATCTTTTGTTTACTGGAAAAAAGATATTCATTTGTCCTATTTTAGATGATATGATGTCTTTCTCTTATTTGTTTTCATGTCGCCAGAATAATATTGTTTCGGTTGAAGCGTGTTGTCCATGCTAACTTTTCAGGTTCCATCGGTTGAAGTGAATATGCTAATGAGGACTTTGAAAATGAAGCCTCTACTCTTTTCAGTATGTATTTTATTCGCTAGTCTCTACTATCTAGACGTCTTTCATTGTTGAAGTTATTATTTCTTTACTGTCTTAATAATGCTCCATGGAACTCTTAGTCGATTTAAGTTCATTTCAAATTAGTTTGAAGAAAGTTTGTTCACTTTAGGATGAATGGTACATGAACTTCAAATCTTACTTCGATTGCTTACTAAACATGAATGTAGAATATGTTAGTTCAGTAATTGTTTCAAGTTTAATAAGATACAGATATATGTACATACTTATTAACATGCATATACTCACGTTTTCAAAATTCTAGTAATCTCATTTGACTACTTTTTATCATTTGTAGGTATACTTTAGTCGTTTCTTTGTTTCATATAAATACTTTTCTATTTAAGTAAATTTATGCATCTAATTTCAGTGTCATACATTGACTTTGAAAATTGACAACGTAGTACTTAATCACGGTAATGAAGTGCTAATTGGCTATCTTAATAATGATGGGTTACCACCATTTAACAATTTATTAGAACCCCATTAATTGCATCTCGGTGAAGAGAATGTTGTTGAATTTATCCTGGATAAGTTCAGGGTCGAACACAAGATCACGAGCAATTAATTGAGTTAACTTAGGTATTAAATATTTCATTAAGTGAAGGATCAGTGTGATCTAGGTCAACTTATACCAACATAATGCAATGCATGCTTTTTTTAGATTTTTAAATGCAAATATATTAATTGACAGAATGATGAAGATGCAACAAGATACTAATCACCACAAACACCCTAATGCGTGCACAATAAATCTACAAATAAACTCCTGATTTATTTGATTAATTACCTAGAGTAATATGTGAATAATTATCCAAATAAAATCTTCAATGATTAGGCTCAATGCAATACTTAATGGCTGTATCAAAGTTTCAATATTCAATCAAACCTCAATTAAAAACTAATCAGGACATAATTATTAAAGATAGAAATTTTGAAAGCCTAATCAGTTTCTAGTAATTTAAAGAAGATTAAGGTATTAAGTAAGCAATTTATCAGGTCATCGTTCAAATTGAGATGATAGAAGTATGAATTAAAGGTCAACAAATACTCTGAGTTGTAACTTCACAGATCAAATCAAAGAATTAAATATACTATTGTAAAGAGAATTCAAAGATCTTTAAAACAAAATCGGTTTCATTAAATTTAGACTTATGGTTCAAAAGTTATTCAACAATATTACAGGATCCTTTTTGCAATAAAACCACAATTCAAAACTCACCATACATCAACAAATAGTCCTCACATGGGTACAAGTGCAAATATGAAAGCCCCTAGGGCTAAATGTACAAATAACACATGCACATGGACTTATCAATAATATTAAAAACCAGCGGTGGTCGTCTGCAAAATACCTACACCCGTGCTTCAGGCATGGAAGGCTGTATCGATATCGTTTCGATATCGTATCGATACGATATCGTCGAAATATCGCCCATATCGACGAGCCTTTGTGAAGAAAATGCCTGGAAATCGGGATATATCGCCATATCGGTGCCCATATCGTTCTCATGTCGATATTGATATAACGGCGATATATCGTCGATATATCGCGATATTTCCTTCCATGGCTTCAGGCGCGTGACATGAGCGTTGGGAGGCACACCGAGGCTCGTGATGTGTGGCGTGTTGCGGAGGCTCGACTGTTCCGAGCCTGAGACTTGAAGTGATGGCTCGGGTGGCACTTCAGTTATCAAGGTTGCAAAAGTCGGTAATCGATACTCGGTCGGTTGGGTCACTGACTAAGGATTAATCGACAATCGGACGACTAATCGGATTTGGTCGGACTTTAATCGGCTTTGACATTTATTATTATTTTCATTATATAGCTCATTTTTATACATATATTTACATAGATTTTGCACATTTTTAAACTGCCATAATAAAATAAAAGAAATAATTGAATTTAAATAAACATTAAGCATATTATAATAAGTTTGCTTATAAAAAAGTAAAACATTAAAAAAATGGTATCTCTAAACAAAAATTAATCGATTAGTGTACCTAGTCGAAATTAGCCAATACTCGGTCGGCCGCCCCACTGACTAGACTAGTCAGACCTACTAGTCGGGCTAGTCGGACAACTTTTACAACACTGTCAGTTATAGATCAGTGCCGTTAGATCAGATCCATGGATCTAAACGAATGCAGCTGCTTGAGGTGATCAACTTCCTCCTTCGCTCAGACAAAGCAAAGACATGCGGTTGCGCAATAAAGACATGCAGTTGCGCAACCAGCAAAGGTGAGGGATGAAGGGGCATGGGGAAGGAGATGATACTAGGACCGGTTGGATCAAGTGATCTAATGGCCCAATGTGGGGCCCTTATGAGCGTATGAGATGCACTTGATGAAGTGCATCAGACGGACAAAGAGAGGCTCCTGATGGAGTTTTCGGGGCCGTTTGATCAAAAGATTAGACGATCCATAAAAAAGCGGGTGGCCCTTAAGGGCTGGTGATGTGGAAGCGTATGATTTGGCCACATGGCTCAATAAAAAATCTAATATGAAAAAACACCGGTAAAATATAAAATAATTAGTTAGGAGAATATTAAAGAAAATTGTTCAACATGAAAATTATAGATCTCTTCAAGATCTATAACTTTAATGTAGAACTTAAAAGCAAAATAAGTCAGATATACAATACAACATTTTTATAAGTATTTATATATATAAATACTGTTTTTAATTCTTTTATTATTTTTGGTACTTTGAATAATAAATAATATACATATTATTATTTTAAAAACTATGCTATTTTTATGAGATTTTAATAAATAGAAAATACATAAGAAAATAACCCAATATACATGAATATATACAACTGATGTTATTAAAAATAATAATTAAAGTTAATTATTTACTGTGTTCTAAATTTTAATTAGAGTTACTTGAGTGTTAATTGATTGGATTTGTTTAAGTTAGAGGGATGATTAATACATATTAAGATGACAAATCTGGGATTTATCACAGGATTTGTTCCAATGTTATCTATGACTTCTTTCATTTTGTATTTTCTAGTTTATATCACATTTTCAAAACCAATTTGAGACAATTCTTGAAGTTCGAATACCACTTCCTTACTTTCTAAATGGTAGAGTATGCACCCATAGATGTGTAATTGGATCCCTCAATGGTCCCATTACTACATCCGCTTGTTTAGTTTCACATCGTCTGCGAGTGGGACTTGGTCTTACTGATAGGGCTATATAAGAAGCCTCACATCACCTGTAACCTTTGAAAGAGAGCAATGATAGATATCCGGCCCCTGTGGCCTTCTTTTATGATTTCTTCCCGCTCCCTATGGCGTAGGGTTGCACGCAAAATTCCCGGTATTCTTTCATGTTCTTTATCCTTTATCTATGGTTAGTATGCTTCAACTTTCTCTTCTTTTATATGGTATCAGAGTAGGTTCGATTCTAGATTTTGTTCTTGAAGATTATTTTGTTCATATTTTTTACTTAAGTTTGAGAAGAAAGTAATTGTTTCATAGATGTGTTTTAGACTTTCTTGTACTCCAGTTTAGAGCGTATATGATTATATGGTTTGTTCTAGGGTTTCGTCTGAAACCCTAATTCTGCAAGGCAAAGGTGCATCTCCATGCGATTCCAACAAGGAATCTCTCTAAGTTCGATCTTCCTTGGCATGCAGCTCCTGGTGCTAGCAATTTCCAACGACCCAATACATTATTCTCTATAAGATCACCCCTTCGTTATTCAACATTTGTACATGCGATTCATAACGACTGTACATCATCAAGGCATTGCCAACACCTTCTCACTTCTCTCCACAACCTCTACAAGGATGGGTTCATGATTGGAACCCTAATATAATGTTTGAATAAGAAGATGAGAAGTATGATATGCCATCCCTTTTACTGGAGGAAAGAGAGAACTTGATTAGTCATAAGGTCCTAGGGTTCTCTTATATATGCGAGTAACCTATTGGGTAAATTACATAACAGAGACAAACAAAATAGAAAATATATAAAAGATACAAAACATAGGAAATATCTCAACACTTCCCCTCAAGTTGGAGCATAGATATCAATCATGCTCAACTTGGAACATCTCTGGCAAGGCCCTCTGCCTAGAGCCTTGGTTAGGACATCGATTGTCTGGTCTCTTGAGATAACATGAGTAGTATAGATGAGACCCTCTATATCATATCTCGAGTATAGTGACAGTCTACCACTATATGCTTGGTTCTCTCATGGAAAGCTGGGTTGTTGGCGATGAAGAGCGCAATCCGGTTTTCGCATTGGAGGTACATGAGAAGACGCACCTCCACTATTGGGTCAGTAAGAACAAATCTAACCCACATCATCTTTGTACTAGCCTGTGTCATGGCCTTGTATTATGATTCTCTACTGGATCTGACAACCACTGCCTGCTTCTTGCTTTTCCATGATACCAATGAACTCCTTATGCACACTGCAATGTCAGAAGTAGACTTCATATCCTTGGGTCATCCTGCATAATCTGCATCTGCACATGCTGTAACAACAAGGGATGCACCTTTGCTGAAAAGAAGACCAGTGCCAGGTGAGGCCTTCATATAGCTCAGAATCATATGGACTGTATCCATATGTGTCTGTCGAGGTTGCTCCATAAAGTGATTCACTTTGTTCACAACAAAGGATATATCTTGCCCGATGATAGTTGAAGGATATGGGGAAAATCCTTAAGCGCATTACGGAAGCGTGATGATCGCATCGATTGCGATCGGGAGCGACTAGTTGCACTAGTTGCTCCGGACAGTGGAAATTAAAATTTTTTATGTGATGAAACCACATGATCCAAGAATACTTCTCGGATCATTTCATGTAAACCACGAACAAGTAATGTGATGAAACCCTCCTTTTCTTTACCAACCCTTTCATTTGTACATCCAAGACTAACAAACGATGTTGGGTTGTCAAACTCTCTCCTGGGATTACTTTGCAGTCTTTACAATACAACTTATCTCTTCTCCTCAACGCAAAGTAATCTATCTGTGTTCTAGTTGGCCCACTCTTATAAGTAATTAAATGTTCCTCCCTCTTCTTGAAGAGAGTGTTTGCTATGAAAAGATCATATGCCGTTGCAAAATCTAGGATGGTTTTTCCCTCTTCATTTCTATCCCCAAAATCATGTCCTCCATGAACACTAGTATACCCTGAAGCATCTTTTCCCACATGTCCATTAAGATCTCCACCGATGCAAATCATCTCTCTTTGTGGGATTCCTTGTAGACTCTTATCCAAATCCTCCCGAAAAGCTTGCTTAGTTCTTTCATCTAAACCAATTTGTGGTGCATAAACTGAGATGATATTCAGAATTTTTTCTTCAAGCACCGATTTTAGCAAAATAATTCGATCACCGAATCTTTTCACCTCAAACATATAATCCTTCAAATCCTTATGAACAACCACTCCAACACCATTTCTACTCTTATCTTTACCTGAATACCAACGTTTAAAGCATGTTCTCTCAATCTCCCTTGCTTTCTCTCCAACCCATTTAGTCTCTTGAAGACATAGTATATCAATCTTCCTTCTTTCCATCGTATCCACTATCTCCATCAACTTTCCAGTTAAAATATCAATCTCCATCAACTTTCCAGCTAAAAAAAGTAACAAGATAAAAGTACTGATTAAATTTTAGACAAAATCAATATGCCCATATTAGTAGGTTTAATTCTAAAAAGAAGATGCAATGCATCATAACTTCTATTTAATTATCGTAATTGAATCCATTGTTTTTAGAAAAAGAGACCCTGGAGAGATGGAGGCACAAAATTTTTGACATTTTCGGTGATATTGGGATAAATCACAACCATTGAAAATATAAACAAAAAATACTTTTTCCAAGTGTCAACCAATAGTCAGACTGACTATTCGTTAGACCTAATATTGACCAAATATTGCTCATAATCGATGAGCCCACCATATTTTAACCTAGTATTGGCCGATTATTGCAACACTTTTACCGAATATTAGTTTGAACCAATCATACAACAACAAAGCCTTTTCCCACTTTAAATAGGGTCATTTACATGGATTTTTTTGCCTCCATTGGGAACTATCTTGGGCCATGCTAGGGCTTAGTTTCAAAATCCAAGATCCCTTCAGATAGTCTTATTCCAACATTTTTGGGCCTTCCTCGCCTTCTCTTAGCTAGCTTAATATGTTTAACATCTTAACACTCACATTGTCTAACTGGTGCATTAGACGACCTCTTTCGCAAATGGTCAAACCATCTTAAGCGATTTTCTCTCATCTTATAGGAGTCACACCAACTTTCCTTCTGATTGCATCATCATTCCGAATTCGATCTTTACATATATCACCACACATCCGCTTTAGCATTTTCATTTATGCTATTGTCATTCATTGCATATGTTTATGTGAAAGGTTCACAGGATTTTGAACCAATCATAATTAAAATTAATTTCCAACTAATTAAGAACATGTTATTTTGGAGATGTTTGATTTAAATATCAAATGGTAAACTAATTTTTATTGAATGGAACTTGAACATTTGTTGCCTAAATGAACTCAAACTTGAGCACAATGTTATGAACCAATGTCGAACCAAAAACATTCAACTTTCTTAATGAACACAAACTAGGTTCTTTAGATGTGCTTGGGCTCGATGAGCAGCCCTGCATGGATCTGGTTTATAATATAGGCAATTTCCGTTATTTTAGTTTCTTCTAGTTATCTACATAAGTGTTCTAGTTGTTGGTTTGGATATCCTTTCTCTTTGTTTTCGGTGGCTTACCTTGTCGGAAGAGACTAAGCTGGCTGCTGGATCTGTTATATGCAGTTAGCTGGATCTGTTACTGCTGTATTTAACTGTCAAGGACCACTGGATGCTCCACTATTTGTTGGTAGTGGAATAATATCGAGAAAAACACCTCATCTAGCTTCTGGTTTTCCTCCATCCCCTGCTAGTGAAGCCGTGAATAAGAATAGAGAGGCTGGTGCTGTCGCAGCATTTGACCATATTCCTTTTTCACATGTGTCAGCAAATTTTACATTCAATACTGATAATTGTGTAAGTATAGTTCACACCACTAATATTCACCTTAATATTTTAGTCCTAGTTCTCACAGCTCAACTTGCTCACGTTGTTGAATGCAGGTTGCTGATTTGTATGGAATGAGGGCCACTTTGGTGGACGGTGGTGAAATTCGTGGAGCTGGCAATGCATGGATTTGTCCAGAGGTACTTTCCTAATAGTAAACTAAAGTAGAAATTCTTTTTTAAAAGGTGCACTTCCAGTTACGTTCTTGTGATTTTGAACACCACTCACAATGTCATCCAATGGGAGTTTTATAGCAAATGTATGTAAAGATTTGCATGACACCAGTGTTGCAGAAGTCAGTATTCGGTAATCAGTTGGAGAGATCATTGAATAGAGAATAATCGGGTATTCGGATGATTATTCGGAATTATTCGGTTATATATATATATTTTTATATATTTTTAATTTAAAAATGATTTTAATATATATATATATTCTTATATATTTATATATATAATCATCAGTCAACAAGAATCTAAGATAAAAGTATACATTACAACATACATACATATATAGAGCTTTGACATTTTTGATAATATCATGACAAATGATCATTCTTGAGAATTTAAAAAAATAAAAAACAAAAAATTCCAGCAGTTTACAACTAGTCGACCGAATAATCGGACTGGCTATTCGATTAGGCCGACTATTGACCGACTAAATGTTATTCACTCGGGGGCCCCCGGCACCTCATAGTTGGACCGAATAGTTGGCCTAGTCGGCCGACTATCGCAACACTGCATGACACCACCACTACAACAACAAAACTTTTTCCCACATTAAGTAGGGTTGGCTACATGTATGTAAAGATTTGCATGACATGCAAATAAAAATACTTCGTAGTTGTTCCTTCTCCTGATCACTTATAGTGACGCCGGGTATCACATTAAATTATTGCATGTCCCATTAATGATGCTTTTTGGGCTTGGAACAAGATTGGGTCAGTTTCTTGTCTTTTATCGTAACGACATTTTGAAAATTGTGTGTCTGCAGGGGGAGGTCGATGATTCTGCAATGGACCTCAATCTCTCTGGCAACTGCATCTTTGAGAGGGTAGTATCTCATTATCTGCCAAATGTTAGTCTAATGCCCCTCAAAATAGGAGAACTAAATGGAGAGGCAAAACTTTCTGGCCCACTTCTGAAGCCGTATGTGTGAACTTCTATGATATATGACTTGAAATTTCCATACGACACTTTGCTTGTAAATTACTTTACAATTTCTGTTTTATATCAGCTACGTTTCAATCTGCCCATTTTTCACTTTCTAATTCTCTTGTTACGACTTGCAGGAGATTTGATATAAGGTGGGGTGCCCCTAGGGCATTGGATTCTTTTAGCCAAGCACGTGGTGACATTATAATTTCACATGATTATATCACAGTTAATTCATCATCTGTTGCTTTTGACTTGTATATGAAAGTTCAAACATCTTATCTTCAAGATATTCCGGAGATTACCATTGGCTCAGAGTACCCAAAAATGGCGCCACTGATTATTGATGGACTTGATGCAGATTTAAGACTGCGAGGCTTTGACTTTTCCAGTATAATATTCTCAAATTCTTTTGATGCACCAAAACCTATACATTTGAAAGCCTCTGGAAAGATGAAATTTGTGGGGAAAGTCGTGAAACTTGACTCA
The DNA here is from genome assembly GCA_037367405.1 of Ottelia alismoides. Classification (NCBI taxonomy): domain Eukaryota; kingdom Viridiplantae; phylum Streptophyta; class Magnoliopsida; order Alismatales; family Hydrocharitaceae; genus Ottelia; species Ottelia alismoides. Next base: position 164,826 of record JAZKJV010000261.1, read on the forward strand.
GTTTTGGATGGCAGCATTATTGAAGGTGGAAAGAACCTATCCACTCTAACAGTTAAAAATCTTGTCGGAGAAGTTTCTCTATCTGGCGTGAAACTGAACCAGCTAATGGTTGCACCACAATTAACTGGCTCATTGTCTTTCTCACGTGAAAGAGTAAAGGTATCACTATCCAGATTCTTTTTTAATCAGGGACTTGTAATTTGTCATAGTTATCTCGTTTCCATGACATTCTTGCTTATCTGGATTCTGGAGGCATGCCTGGATCTAACCATAGATAGATTTGGATGATGCCCGAGGTTGTGTGTAGGGTATCCTACATAATGTGCAAAGAGGCTTGATTGTTTTTATGGTGCAAATTGTCTGTATGATATAGTATTCTGTATCATCTTTTAACTTTTAAAATTGTAATCGCTTATCCTTAAAGTCAGAAGAGGTCGTTTTTTCGAGTTGTTTTTCTGAATTTAGGAGACTTCCCTGGGAAATTTCCTTCACTGTGAATATCAATTTAGAAGACTAATTTTAATTACAAATTAAAACCATGCTTTCATTTTCAAGATATAATAATTTATCCGATAGTGTATGAGGTTTAAAGCTCTCTTAGAAGGCAGTCAAAAATATATCGTAGAAGAACAGTTAAAGAGCTTCCTTTGCTTAAGATGATTGACTCAACTATTGTTGGAAGTAGCGTTCGAGATATCACGATATATCACCGATATATTAGTATCGACATGTGACCGATATGTCGAGTGAGATGACGATATATGCCCCTGAAAAGGTCTTTCCTTCATAAATGGTCGTCGATATGGGCGATATTTCGGTGATATACTGCCGAATCTTCATATCGACATGGTACCGATATAAAGTCCGATATCGATATTTAAACCCTTGGTTGAAAGGCAATTATAAAATGAAGAACTCTAATCATGTTGGTAAAAGTGGTTCACATTTTAGTTTCCAATCGGATCCTTTATTATGATTCTCTTCGATTCTAGATATTATATTTGTAGTAACTATTGTTGACCTTCACGGGCAATCTTTGCAGTTGGATGCCGCTGGCAGGCCTGATGAGAGTATGTCAATTGAAGTGGTTGGACCTTTGTGGCCTATTGAGGACGGGATTTCACAAAACATGCCGTTATTATCTATTTCTCTTCAAAAGGGACAACTAAGAGCTAACATAAATTATCAGCCACAAAATTTGGCCAATCTGGAGGTTTTTTTACAGTCTTTCAAAGACTACTTTTCTATTCTTAGCATGCTATTTGGCTTCACTTCTATTTCACTTGAGATCATTTGATTTTTGTCATCAAACAATCTGCTGAAACAATTTTTTTCCTATTCTATGTGAAAGGTTCGCCATTTGCCACTTGATGAACTCGAGCTTGCATCACTTCGTGGAATGATTCAGAGGGTATGTTCTCTTGAAAATTATTCTTCACAATTGCTTTATGTTGAGACACCACTTATAATAAGGTCTTGCTTTTCCATAACTGGTCCCATCTGGGGTGGCATTAGATAGCCTGTAACAAGCATGGAACTAAGTTGGATCATTTAGCGGCCTGGTTTTGTGGATGTGCTTGGCATTCTGTTGTTGTTTACTCATTTGAAGTTTTTGTTATGAACTTTGTGGGCTCATGCATGGAAACAACTATCTTTGAGGAGTTGAGGAAATCCAGTTTTGAATATTTGGACATTTGAGAACAAAAATTTATAATATTCGTTTGACTAAGATGTTAGATTCTCAACCTCGCTTTTATTGGTAGAGGAGATGAACATTGCTTGTGGTGATGTTCAAGTAAAACATGATTTTACTTGATTTGCACAAAGGCTGTAGAAGTTCGGTTGGCATTGGGTAGAGTGGGTGGACTATACTTGCCGGTCTTCCTTTTGGGAGTAGCCCTTCAACTCATGTTTCTGCCCAAATGCAGACTGGTACATGCCTTTTGCTGTAATTTGGACAATTTGGTGAGCACAGAATGGTGTTATTTTCCGCTTAGAGCATTTTTTTGTTGAGAATGCGATCCATCACGGAAAGACTCTTCTAGAGTCTTGGCTTTTGTATTGATTTTTTCTTTTAGTTGACTACTCTAATGGGGGATGCGGGGCACCTCGCGTGTCTTCCCCTTTTAAAAAACATGTTTTAATGTGGAAGGTGCTCTAGCAGATTATATGTTGGACCCTCATATCTTCCAATTATTCTCATCCTTTCATTATATACTGTCACGAGGGATTTGCATGTTTTTCAAATGATTTTTTTACACAATTGACCTTAAAACATGCACTATGAGATGAAGCCCCTTACTAAGAATGTATCTGGACATCCCTGTGAAGTCACTCTCGCATGCCTTATGGCCCAAGGGATGGTTGTCACTTGAATTTTCACTGGCATCAATACACTCGAAATGGCCCATAGACTCCCAAAAAGCGAAGGCGCTCACTATAGTTATTCCATCGATAATCTCTTCTCTGAGGTCTCTCGATGTAGAGCTGGAAAAGTAAAGGTTGTCAATGTTCTCCGTCCCTTGGCATAACACTGACAGTTGTCAGAGCCTGGGGACCATTTTTCCATGCAAACTTGTCTCGCCCAACAATGTGATCCTTTAGGGAAAAAGCTTAAAATGGAAGAGTAGACCAGACCATGTTGTCCCAAGCCTCACCAATCATCATTCTCAGCCCACAACCATCATTAGAGACTGAAGAATTGGTCACAGATAGTCCCTTGATTGGTCAAGCTGTCTTGTTAAGAGTGAAAAGCATCTCTATCCTCTAGAACAGACCTCAGTGTAGGGCGTATCTGAGTAAGTACAAAGCCCACCCACTTTTGAAGTTCGAAGGTACACACTAGTCCATGTTGCAAGGAGATCAACCGAAAAAACATTATCTTCCTAAATAAAGAAAAATGCGTGCCCAGACCACTACCTAAAATGTTAGAAACCCATTTGGCAAGAAGTACTTTGTTCATCGCCTCCAGGCTAAGAATGCTTGGGCGCCCATCACGCTTAGATAGCATCACAACCTTCCAGCTCACTATAGGGAGGCCCTTGGGAATATCTGAAACTTGTGTCACCCAACAAAATGATCCTTTAAAGATGAAAGGGAATCTATCAAATCCTAGAATTCCACCACATATTGGTTCCAAAACTCAAAAAAGGATGTAAGGAGACCAAACCATGTCGTATAAAGCCTCACCAACCATCATCCCCCGATCTACAACCATCACAAACAGATTGGGGGTATAGGTCACACAAAGTCCCCTGATAGATCCAACCAGCTAGCCAAAAGTGAAAAGCACCACCATCCATTGGAGCAGGCCTCAGTGAGGGGAATATCTGAGGAAACACACAGCCTACCCTACTCCAAAAGTTTGAAGGTAGACACTTTCCTAGGTTGCGAGGAGAGACAATAGATTCACCATTATTTTTCTCAGTAAATAACATTACATGCCTAAACCGCTGCCTAAAATGTGAGAAACCCATTTGGTAAGAATTGCCTTGTTCATCATTCTCAGAAAAATGAATGCCCAGGCGCCCATCGCTCTCAGACAACGTTGCCTTTTGGCTCTCCAAAGGGATGCCTCTTTGGCCAGAAAGTCCTTCACATCGGAGTATTTAAACTCCTACAGGAAGCAGAGAATAGGATAATAAGAAGGCATTATTCGTTTAAAGGATCACCTTCAGGAGCATCAAGCGATCCTCTCTCAACTGGCAGGATGCCCACCAACTCGATAACATGTGCTTTAACCTGTCTACCATAGGTTAGCAGTTGGGCTGCCATAATCAGCTACTCACTAGAGGCAAAACCTAAGAGCTGGTTGGAAGGACACCCTGATGTGATTGTAAAGTGGCCCTACAAGCTTCGATCTTCTCCTCTACCATCCCAAAAGGGTCAAAAATAGACTTGTCGCCATTGAATATGCAGCTCGAGACAACACTAAAAACCTTTTGTATCATAACGATTCCCCTCTGCCTCATGAACATGCCCCTGCACAATAATGTTTTAAGTATACTGCAATATTTTTTTAAGGAAACAATAGGTGATCCAGTTGGAAACAAGCGCTGAAAACCCATCTACTGCACGAGAAACCATTCACGAGACTGCATCTGCTACCAGGAAGTAGAGCAGGGGCAGTATCGAGTATCGTGTCTTACTCCCTACCATGTTTGAAAAAAGCCAAACCTACTGCCACACATTTACAAGTTTTGAGCAAGAAGTTGTCGACGCGTCGTACACCTCATCATCCAAGCAATCCACTTGTTAGGGAAGCTACGTTTGGAAATAGATGCCTAGATGAAATTCCAACTCACACAATCACACACTTTGGAAAAGTTAATTTTCCAAAGTAAGATCATGGTCTTCCTCTCCTAAAAAAGATCATGATCTTCCTTCTCTACAAGTATGGCATGATCTCAGAGGTAGTGACCACACCCTCCATCGTGTCCTTATGCGAAATGAAAAATGAAACATCCCAAATATTGTCCACTTATAGTATTGACAAGGTGTGAGAGTTGGTTATAAAAGAGGTTGATTGCAACTGTATAGCTTGGGTTTAGGAAATTTGGGTGGTGGTCACTGGGCCTGTCGAGCCTGAGCAACAAGTTGTGAGGATGGGATATTATAAAACCCATTTGAGAGGTGACAATAATGGAATCTGACCCTTGGAGTAGATTATCTAGGACTTTTGTCATGATAACGTAGATATCATTTAAGTGGGCAATAGGATGAAAGTCCTCCATATGCCACACCTCCCCCTTTTTTGGAAGAAGGAAGAGTAAAGAACAACTCATCCTCTCAAAGCGACAATTTTCCACCTACAACTCCTCTACGACTATTATAGCATCCAACTCCACCATTACCCGAAACTCACCTGAAGAAAAAACCTTGGAAACCATTCTATCTAGGAGAGCCGTTCACATTGAGTTCGAATATACCAACTACGATACCTGAGACTCTAACGACGGATGGACATCTTTACCCCACCAGCTTACACCAACAGAGCAAACCCTCCCTACTCACCTCATGGAAGTGGTCAATGAATGTATCCCTAATGGCATACTTTCCGTCCACATGCTCGTCGCCTACGTCAATAGAGCATATGAAGTTGTATCACCTCCTTCCACTAAACCGCCACAAGGAAAAAACATGTGTTCCCATCCTTTTGTTTCAACCACACATGTCGTAGGCACTGCCTCCTCTCCACCTTTTGCTTCTTTTCCTCCTTTAATAGCACATTTTTGGGGTCTTTTACTACAATTATAGTATAAGATTAGCAATGTAATGTGAAATTTCATCATGGAAATGAACTCCTTTCTTTGCTAATATAAAAAATATTAGATGATCATGTTATTGAATATTATTTATCATCATTACATGTCTTATCTCGAGAATTAGAGACTAGAAGGATTTAGAATTGGAAAGTTCCAATGCAGATAAAGATCTTTATGTGGCTATTCAGAAGCGAGAGGTTGCTCACTGGAGAAAGATGTGCTCATTTTGTTTAGGCTATTGATCCCACTTGTTCTCGGTGTCATGTAATGGTTGAGGAGGTGGATCACCTTTTCTTCAGATACGAAAGTTCAATGGAGGCACGGGACCTGCTTGGAAACCAAACAATTTGCGTTGATTGTGTTCATGACTTCTGGGATTCCATTGGGCGTAATTGGGCTTGTACAGAGGGACAGAGATTGGATTGAATGGCTTTGGTTTGGGCGATTTGATTAGCAAGAAATGATGTCTTCCGCCAAATTAGGTTTTGTGCTGAAAACATGGCAACACATGCTAGGGCTTTAGCCGAGAGTTGGAACTTGTAATAATGTTAACGATCGAATCATCTTTACTGACGTGTATTACTTTTTGGTGATTAAGGGTGAAGTTTTTGGGCACACACCTATATGATGGAGGGCCTTTTTCTTTAAAAAAATAGAGAGAGCTTGTTGGACGGCTATTATAGAAAGGATGTGGGTTAAGTCTATATCAATAGATTTACACAGGTTCCTCTCCCGATGCAGTTATGAGTGACAATCACGCAACCTTGTTCCTATCAAATAATCTTGCTTTTCAAGAGGGAACCTAGTATATTAAGGTGGATTGTCGCAACACCAGATATATGATAGAAAGGTTCTTATTTCTACCATTCATGTTTCTTGATCGGAACTGACATCAAACGTTATTATCAAAGCAACCTTCTTAGGCTGTTTCTGAAATGGATATCTATGCTCAGGGGGAGTATTGAGAGATATTAGTTGTAGAACTCTACTGAGGCATCTTTGGTTTTTGTTTGTCTGTGATGTCTCTTGGGTGTAATCCCAACCCTACAGCTACCACTACTACATAGTATGCTCATTTGCTTATTTATTTCACACTTCTAATTCAGGAGTTCTTAAAAAAAACTTCAGGGGTCCTTTAAACAAATAAACATCAGGTGTTGCGAAACCTTTTAGGTTTTTGGAATATTGTACTGTTTTATTTGTCGTTTGATCAACATTAAGAGAACTTGCTAGTCTTCTTGTAAATGCTGTTTCACATGCTTTCTAGGTTTTTGTTCTCTCACTTGTTTTTAAGGAGATTTTATAAACTTATATTGGTGTATTTACAGGCAGAACTGCAACTAAATTTCCAGAGAAGAAGAGGTCATGGTTTGCTATCTGTTCATCATCCTAAGTTCAGTGGGGTACTAGGCGAAGCACTCGATGTGGTTGCCAGATGGAGTGGAGACGTTGTAAGATACTAAATTTTTATTTTCTCTATCCAGTATGTAATTTCAATCTTTTGCCAAAAAAGATGTTAAAAATTAACCGATAGATCCTTTCAGAAAAATTAACCAATAGATGCAGATGGCGCTACGGTCGCTTGAATCAAGTTGTGGTTTCTCAGATTGGATTGCATGCATGAGAAAATTGTGACATGCATCAGTTTCTGATGTCTTGAGGTTTTATATGAAGGCGACTTGGGCCCTTGAGCCCAACGACTGTTTTTTGGGGGCAGGCAGGTGTATGTTGAGAATACCTCTAAGAACGGTTTATCCTTTTATGTGTGGGGGTATTCATTTGGTAGGAGATATATAATTAAGCAGTTGACTGTTGAGTTGAATGAATCAAGATAATAACTAATCTGGAATGATCTATTTTTCGAGAATATATATTTGAGAAAGCTGGCATGCAGTCTCTACCCGTTGATGTTTAAAAAAATGTTACACGTAGAGATAGCTGGTACACACCAATATTTTTTACATTTCTGAAGTTTCTTTTTTATACAACAATTACTTGCTTTGGTTAAAATACTTTCTAATAGCCATCTGTGCTTCTGCAACTTCATATTGAAGAAGTGCGAATTCTGACATATCTAAGTGTTTATATTATGTATGATTACTCATTCAAACGACCACGGTTTGAAAGGAAAGATGGTGATGCGTCGATAAGACGCCCACATCAAAGCTTTATATTCACAGATTAATGCATGTGTATTACAAAGAAAAGATGCATGGTCTTAGCTTGCTTTATAACATTATCTACATAGAAACTCTCTACATGAAAAATAATTCCATTTCGGCCAACCACAAGGCCCATAAAATGGCCGAAACCCAAATCTTAACAGGCTCCATGGCCTTAGCCACAACCCAAGGTTGATCCATAAGGTCCCAAAAGGTTAAGGTATATTGATCACTACCGTATCTAGATCCACCATTGCCCAAACAACCCTGGAGGAGCTGCACAACAAGAAAAAGTGATCATCATCTTCAAGTGATTCACAACATCGTTAACATGACATCTTTGCCCCCTGAAAGAATTTGTCCTTCTGTTCCCTCGTGATTAAGTAGTCCTATCTCATCACCAAAGCAAAATCTTGACTTGTAGCAGCATCTTCCACTTCCAAATTTGCTTGTACTCCATGGAAACTGAACCAAGATAAAGGATCGTAGTGGTATAGATGGTTCTGTAAGCCATGATGAACATAGCCATGCTCATCTCCTCCTGATTGAGCACCCAATGCCACCTTCCCCTTGTGAGACACACGACAAACATAGCCATGTTTATCTCCTCCTGATTGAGCACCCAATGCCACCTTCATCCTTTGACAACATCATCATCTTCTAATTCACCAATAGCATCCCCTACTTGTCGTTGATGCTTGTGTAAAAAAACTAACTCATCAAAGACTACAGATGCACCTCTCATCCAATCATACTGCCTGTCGCCACTCATCAGGGAGAGCCCCAAGTAATTAATAGGAGTGATTGTCATTATGTCCCAAAAGTCATCACACATGTTTAAGCTTGTGTTATCCACCTTGAAGGACCAACTGAGGCTTGTCAGTGTTTATACATGTGTTGGACACCCCACCAAAAAGGTCTATAATGGTAGCAACACCCTTTGCCTCACAAACATCTCCTCCCCAAAGAAGATGATGCCAACATGCTACAACAACAGATGAGAATGCCCCAACCATGAAATTCATGCAAATCACCGTATGGGAATTTATCCAAGAAAGCGCATTTGCCACCAAGATAAAAATCAACTAATCCAAAGGGTAGCCATGTAGAAACCCCCTCCAGGGTAGGAAAAAACCTTTCTCCTATTTGGAAAATGTTATATAACACACCAGGGTATTATAGGACACCTTGATCTTGTAATTGCTATACTAATCATGTGGTGGATGTCTTCATGATGCCTCACGCTTTTTCCTTTAAAAAATAGAGTATGATATTCTCATCACACACATATTCGTATACCCAATCCCTTTATCAGCGAAAGAGAGGGATGCCCAAATGAGCCTCAATCAACACAATCATATACTTATAGAAATCAATCTTCCAAAGCAGCACTTTCAATTTCTTCTTAGTGATAATCTCAAAAGCAATCACCACACCATCCATTATATGTCTGCCACGTTGAATGCAATCTACATTGGTAGATGATATTGAACAATGTGTTGAGATATTTGTATCTCTTGAGGTGTTATTAATGTAACTATCTTTTTCTTTCGGCTATCTATGTTATTTGTCTCTAGGGCTTTTCTCCTATATAAGAGAACTCTAGGGCTACGATGAATAAACAAGTTTTCTTTTCACATTTCCACAGGGTATCAGAGCGACGGTCCTAGACCGGAGCTTGTACCCAAAACCCTAACCCCCATCGAAAGCCATGCGTCGCATGCCTCCGCGCCGCTCCTGCGCGCCTGCGTGCCTCCATCGCGCCGCTCCTTCGCGCTTCCAGTGCGACTGCACATCGGCGTGCTCCCGTACGCGCGCGTGTGGCTTGCGTGCATACCTTCTGTGCGTTGCCTGTGCGACTGCACGCACATCACCTGCGCATCGCTTGTGCGCCTACGTGCACATCTGTGCACGTACGTGCGTGCTCCTGTGAGTTCTTGAGCGTTGAGCAGTTGCGCATTTTCTTCGCATACATTTGTGCGTCCACGTGTATTTACGCTTCACGTGCACGCCTGCACCGTTGTGGCCTGATAGTCTAGGGTATGACTTGATAGTCTAGATACACCCTAGCCTTCCAAAGGAGCCTTCAGTAAATGGAAGTGGTTGTGGTATGAGTCTACACCCACGACCATCTTCCCATATGTCTGTGTAGACGATCTCTGTTCAAGTTTGCAACCCCAGTCTTGAAGATTTGTTGTCATCATGCCAGACAACGAAGCAGATATTCCATCTCTGGGTGCATTCAAAGGTCCAACCCCCATTGTAAAGATGGATGGAACTAATTATGAACTGTGGGCTTTGCAGTTCATGAGTCTAATGCAATGCAATGACAAGAAGCATATTCTCACACAGGTGGAACCAATTGACAAGACTGGGGTTAACGCCTCCTGGGAGGCAAATGACGCGTATGCACGGGTATGGTTGTCTGAAACAGTATCCATGGAGATAGCCAATGACATCTTGAGTTAGCCCGCAACAAATGCTATGTGGGACATTCTCGCTGCTATATATTCCTTGGCGAAGAATGAGTCAAAGATTCTGCAACTTCAACAAGATATTTTCACTTCTAAGCAGAATGGTCGTCCTCTCCATACCCTTAACACTTTTCTAAGGGGTATGTTTGAGAAGTTACATGGTTACATTCCCTTGGATGCTACACCTGAGCAACTCCAGGCATATAAGGAGTATGTGATGACTGGAGTCTTTCTAGTAGCATTGGATCTAGAGTATGATGCAGCAAGAGCACATATCCTCACCGATGCTACTATTCTTCTGATGGAGGAGGCATATCATCGACTGAGCATACTCTACATATCTTCTGGTGGTTCGCCTGGGTCACAAACTTCTTCAGCCATGGTAGCATCTCGTGGTAGGGTGAGCTCTACGCAGTTCTGCGGCAGAGGAGGCCGTGGAAGAGGAGGAAGCAGTAGACCTCCTCGTCAGTCTTGCACTTATTGTCACAGACCAGGTCATTCGGAGAAAACATACTATTCTAAGCATGGGTTTCCTGTCCCAGCACATATGGCGTAACAGATCCAGCCGACCAGCAACTCTCCTGTTGCATCTGATCAGAGATTTGACGAGTTAGTTGCAGGGCTCAGGGAGATTATGCCTTCCCAAGGGTCAACTAGTTTCCAGTCAGGATCGTCAGAGGTAGCAGCCTTAACCATTACACCCACATCAGGTACAACATATGCTTACCCTTGCTGTTACAGAGCAGATTCGTCAGAATGGATAATGGATTCAGGAGCATCTCATCATCTTTGTGGTGACAGAGGTCAATTTAGTACACATAGCCCGATTCTGTCTGGCAAGTCCGTAGTGATTGCTGATGGGACATAGTCTCCCATCAGTGGTTAGGGGGAGGTGCAGTTAACCCCTGAAATGAGGCTTTAGAATGTTCTTTATGCGCCTGAATTTTCTATGAGTTTATTATCTATCAGCCGAATCACCAAGGATTTACATTGTCATACCATTTTTGACCCTTCTACTCTTATGTTTCAGGATATTCTGATGGGCAGGGTGATTGGTACTGGCCGTGAGCAAGGAGGCCTATATAGACTGGTGCAATCTCCATATGCTGCGGCCTCTTCTCTTCACACTGGGTCTGTCTCTCCATATACGTGGCACCTCCGTTTTGGTCATCTTCCTCTGCAAAAGTTGCGTCATGTTCTTCCTCATATCTCCCCTCATTATGCTTTCCAGTGCGAGTCCTGTCAGCTTGAAAAGCATCATAGGTCAACATTCCAGAGTCATCAGGGTCAAAGTAGTCATGGTCTTTTTGAGTTGATTCACTTGGACATTGGGGTCCTAGTCGTGTTCCTGATGTTCAGGGACGTCGTTTCTATCTTGTTGCGGTTGATGAGTATTCCAGATTGTCATGGGTCTTCTTGCTTAAGAACAAGTCTGATGCCTTAAGAACAAGTCTGATGCCAGTTCTATTATTCAGTTTTTTATAAATGAAATAAGTAATGTTTTTTCTGTAAAGGTTAAGTATATATGTTTTGATAATGCACTTGATTCCGTAGTACCCAACTATCTCATTTACTTAGATCATATGGTATTGCGCATCAGACATCGTGTGCATATATGTCCCAATAGAATGATGTGGCGGAGAGGAAACATCGCCATCTCTTGGATGTTATTAGAACTCTTTTAATTCAAAGTTGTGCTCATCACTCGTACTGGGGGGATGCTTTTCTCATTGCATGTTATTTGGTGAATCGTATACCTTCATTGATTCTGGGAGAAAAGATTCTTTTGTTAATTGCATTTCCAGAGAAAGGTCTTTTCTCTCTTACACCTCGAGTGTTTGGTTGTGTGCTTTTGTCCATCAGATGTCTCCAGGACTTAACAAGCTCTCTCCTAGAGCAGTCAAGTGCGTGTTTGTTGGGTATTCTAAGACCCAAAAGGGGTATCGTTGCTTTGACCCTACTCGGAGATGGTACTGTCTGAGTGCTGATGTCACCTTCTTTGAATCTATCATGTATTTCTCTCATACATGTGACAAGTTCAGCTCTTCAGAAAATGGAGAAGAGGTGTATATGCCACCACCTCCTATCTCTGTTGATCCACCACCACCACCGTCACCACCTCCTCCACATTCTGCCGAATCCCCTTTCTTTCCTTAGGTTTATCAGCGCCGGCCTCGTGCTCATGTGCCTCCACCAACATCCAGCACGCCCAAGGTATGTCCTGAGCATTTGAGTTCTATCTACTGATGGCACTGGTGATTTGAGTTTACAGGATGTTCTGGATGACACTTTGTCCGAGGACACAACGGATATGAATGTGCCTATTGCTTCACGTAGGAAGAGGCGTGCGTGTACGATGCATCCTCTTTCCTCTTACTCTCTCTGGCACGATTATTTGGGGACTTTCAGAAATTTGTGGTGGCCTTATCAGCGATACAGATACCTCGCTCTTAAGAAGCATTGCAGAGTGGACTTGGCGTCTTGCTATGGAAGAGGAGATGGCGGCCTTACGTTCTCGGGGTACTTGGAGTGTCATCCCTGATCCTCCAGGTGCTTCGATTGTTGGTAATAAATGGGTATTTACTATTAAACACCGTGCAAATGGTTTTATGGACAGATACAAGGCTCGGTTGGTTGCTCGTGGGTTCGCTCAGACTTATGGGATGGATTATCAAGACACTTTCACTTCAGTTGCGCGTCATTCTACACTACGCATCCTTGTGGCTATTGTTGTGGTAAAGGACTGGCCCCTTTTCAATTAGATGTCAAGAATGCCTTTTTATATGGCGATTTGTACGGAGAGGTATATATGCAGCAACCACCTGGGTTTGCTGCTAAGGGGGAGTCTAGTATGGTGTGTAAACTTCATAAGGTCATATATGGCCTTAAGTTGAGTTCGAGGGCCTGGTTTCAGAAGCTTTCTAAGCTGATTGAACCACAGGGTTTTGTCAGATCTACTGCAGATCACTCTCTTTTCGTTAGGAGGACCCATAAGGGTATGATTGTTGTTTTGGTATGCAAAGGAAATATGTCATTGATCTCCTGGAAGCTTTTTTGATATAGTTTCTAGTTGGAGCTATTTGAGATTCTAGTTGATCTCGTCTAAATACCCCTGAGGGCTGGTTATTTTCCTTAGATAACCGGGGCACTATTATCCAAAACGGGTATTACAGGATACAGACCCGATACTACTCCAATGGATCCTAATGCACGACTATATGACGATGACTCTACTGAGGTAGATAAGAGACAATACAGAGAGCTGGTAGGGAAGGTATTGTATGTCACTATCACCAGGCCTGATATATTCATTTGTTGTCAGTAGAGTTAGCCAATTTATGGAGCAACCAAGGCAGTCACTCATGGATGCAGTCCGTATGATCTTGGGGTATCTCAAGTCTTCTCCAGGTGCATGACTTCTATTCAGGAGAGACACAACCCACCCTGACAGTATCAAGGTGTGCGGATGCAAACTATGCGGGATGTCCCAAGGATAGGAAGTCGGCCTCAGGTTTCACTGTCTTTGTCGGCGGCTCTTTGGTTTCTTGGAAGAGTAAGAAGCAGACAGTTGTGGTCAGTTCGAGTGCAGAATCAGAGTATAGGGAAATGGCCCAAGGGAGCACAGAAATGACGTGGGTCAAGTAAGTTCTGACTGACCTAACTATAGAGGTGCCACTTCCTATGCATTTACAATGCGACAAACAAGCGGCTTTATTTATAGCCAACAATTCTGCCTTTCATGAAAGAACAAAGCACATTGAGGTTGACTGTCTTTACACCCGTGATTTGATTCAAAAGGGATATATATATATATACACACACACACACACTTCTCATGTTGCTTCAGGAGATCAAATTACTGACATGTTCAAAAAAGCCCTTGCGAACTTTCCATTTCATCGTTGTTGTTCCAAGCTGAGCATGGTAGATATCTATGCTCTAGCTTGAGGGGGAGTGTTTAGATATTTATATCTCTTGAGGTGTTATTCTGTAATTGTCTTTTTCTTTCAGCTATCTATGTAATTTGTCCCTAGGGCTTTTCTCCCGTATAAGAGAGCTCTAGGGCTACGATGAATAAACATGTTCTCTTTTTCACATTTCCACACAGACCAATAGGGCAAAGATCCTCAACCCATTGCATAACATTCTTCTTAGGCCGAAGGAACAAAAGGGAATGGTTCGGATGCTTAACACCCAAATTCAACTGCAACTCCTTAACGACTTCCTGTACAACTAGCTTTACTGCATCCCAACACTCCCTAAAAAGAAAACATGGTCATCATCTGGACTATGAAACCATCCTCATTCCAAAGCAAGCTCCTTGCAAATGCCACAGATATCCCCAGACATAAAAGGCTCAACAACTTAGGCACTTGCAACTCATACAATATTGGCACATCCTTTCCATGCCATCTTGCATCACCAAGGGGAACCTTTCATATCTACCTAATAAGTTCCTTGCTACAACAATCTCATTGTCTTGATTGACCTTCACTAATTCTCTTCACACCTTAAGTGCATGAATCGATTTGCATGATTGCATCTTCTCCTCTCCCTTGTTGTTGCATCAAAGCATCAAGTGTTAGCATATCCCCCTTCAGCCAAACCTATCTAGACCATTGCCCCTGCATCACCTTCCATTTCTTGTCTTTTATAAGTAAGACCCTATGATGCTCTCTCTTAGCCAACTTCTCCTCTAACAACTCCATGGTGTCCTCAAGGGCATTGAGGTGAAAGACATCCTCCTCCACCCGTTCCTCCACTCATTATAACATTGTCCGACGCAAATCATCAAGTTTTGTCGCCATCACTCTCAAAGCCGATCCCGCCACTAAATGACCTTGCTACCAGAGGGTTAACTATTCCTTGAAACCAACTTAAAGTAACCACAAACTCTTGAAATGAAACATGCTACCTACGTGGTAGCCCTTGCTAGAAGGTTAGCAAGTAGGAGTTTGATCTTTATATGGGCACAACAATGAGAGCATTCATGCTACTGGGAAAGCCTCCATTGGTTCTATCTAACTAAGAAAATGATCCATGCGGGATCGTGGTGACGAATTGCACCAAGTGTAAGTTCGTCGCATACAGAACATCTAGATACATGTACCCCTGTACAAAACTGCGAACGAAGGGGAAGCATGATCAATACCCCTTCTCCGGAAGATGATTAACGACAAACAATATGACAATGAAATCACCTCCCACTAGCTACTCCATCACAGGTACACCACTACAACTCATCTCACATGTATGCGATAGCAAGGGTCCCAAGAAGCCTATACACCTTAGTGAACAAGAATTGCACGCCATCAGATCGTAATAAAAGCACCACAATGAGTGAATGCCTCACATCCATCAAGTCAACCCTCTCCAAAAAAGCAAAACCCCCTACTCCAGACGCTCCCACCAGATGGACCACCATAAACTCGGTAAAAAAAGATATTATTGTTGATATCCAAATGAAAGCATCTCAACTCTTCAACCAAGGTTGCAGAAGTCAGTAGTCTGTACTTGGTTGGTCGAGTCACTAAGGGTGCGTTTGGTTATTGGGTTAGCCCGGGTTATGCCGAGGGAGGGTAAACCGTTTTTGTGTTTTGGTGTTTGTATAGAGGGTTAGGGGCTGAGTGGCTTTGTTGTGATGTGATTGTATTGAAGTTTGGAAAAGTGAGTAGTTATTGTGATGTGATTGTATTGAAGTTTGGAAAAGTGAGTAGAAGTTGAGTAGTTTATAATTTTGAAATGATACGATGGTATAATATATTATTTTTTGATGGAATGGATGAAAGAAAAATATTTTTTTAATGTTTAAATAAAGAAAGTAGAGTGGGTCCCACAAGTGAGAGAAAATGGGGGCTTTGAGGGGTAAACCCACTAAAGGGGCTAACCCCCAATCCAAACGGGCTCTAAGGATTAATTGGCATTTGAACGACTAAACTTATTGTCAGCTTTAGTCACTTTGAATTTAATTATTTTAAATATATAAATTAATTTTTATACATATATTCTTATATATTTTTATAGATTAGACATTTTCAATAATGTAATACATACATAAAACATAACAAGACTATTGTACCTATTAAAAAACTAATATTCATAAAAATAAATATCATAACTATACTAGCCATTAGCATTAGCCGTTAATAAATATCATATTAAATAAATCAGCACTATGTAGATGTTTATACTAACTATTAGCGTTAACAATAATACAAAATTGAATAATATAAGTTGTTGATATGACTTAAATACCAATATATGATGTCCTTCCCTGCTGCCATACGCTACCGGCATGATGATCTTGTTGGTATGCATTTCCGTTTACAACATAAATTAAATACACATTAGGATAATATGGTTTTTCCAAAAAAAAATATTGGCAATAAATGGTTTAAACATCGTTAACATTTGTGTTAAATGACACATACATGATCGAAAGAAAAAAAGTGAAAAAATCACATATAAGAAGGCAGAAGAAAGTCACATTTAAAAATCAACCGACTAGTCAGGGTGGGTAGCGACAGATTAGGGGTGGTCGAGTCGGCTACCCCCGACTCAACAAATTGGGCTGACTAGTCGGTTGATTTTTACAAGCTTGTCTCCAACTTCGACATAATCTAGCAAATCGCATCTGCCCGCCAATTACTAAGCAGAGCCCCCATCACCCTTTATTTGTCCGGCTGTCACAAGTCCCGAACATTCCATGAAACAAATCCCATGCAGCAACCAAGGGGGCACCGCCGCCAACTCAACCTCTACACATATTTCCACCTAGCTTTATAGGGATTCCTCTTCCTCCCATCCCTGT
Organism: Ottelia alismoides; assembly: GCA_037367405.1. Taxonomy (NCBI): domain Eukaryota; kingdom Viridiplantae; phylum Streptophyta; class Magnoliopsida; order Alismatales; family Hydrocharitaceae; genus Ottelia; species Ottelia alismoides. Next base: position 181,537 of record JAZKJV010000261.1, read on the forward strand.
TTGAGCCCCATCGAAGAGCCTTCTAAGTCCCTCACCTCTGTTGGAGAAAATAAGAGTGCTTGCTTATTTCTGAGAATCCTAGGCTCTCTTATATAGTAGAGAGGCCTATGGGTAAATTACATAAAGTAGACAACAGGAAAGAAAAATAAGAAGGAAGTACTTATTAAATATGAAAACACACATATCTTCACACTCCCCCTCAAGCTGGAGCGTAGATATCGATCATGCTCAGCTTGGATGAACACTTCTGGAATGATCCTCTAGACAGTGTCTTAGTGAAGATGTCTGCAGTTTGCTCTCCAGAGCTAACATGGGAAGTAGATATCAGTCCCTTCTGGATCATGTCTCTGGTGTAATGACAACCCACCTCGATATGTTTTGTTCTCTCATGGAATGCTGGATTGTTTGCAATAAATAGGGCCGGGTTATCACGGTGTAACTCCATGGGTAGAGGGATCTCTACATATAGATCACATAGCACTGCTCGAACCCACATCATTTACTGGCTTGAGCCATAGCCCTGTACTCAGACTCGGCACTAGATCTCACAACCACTGTTTGTTTCTTGCTTTTCCAAGAAACAAGAGAATTGCCAACAAATATTGCAAACCCTGAAGTTGATTTCATGTCTTTAGGACAGCCTGCATAATCTGCGTCGGCATATGCAGATACAGAGAGTGTGTCTCCTTTCTTGAATAGTAAACCTAAGCCTGGAGTTGATTTCAGATATCTCAATATCATATGTAGTGCGTCCATATGTATCTGTCGAGGTTGCTCCATGAATTGGCTCACTCGACTCACTGCAAATGCAATATCAGGTCTGGTGATTGTAACATAGATAAGCTTCCCAACCATCTCTCTGTATCTTCTCTTATCAACTTCATCAGTATCATCATCATATAGTTTCATACTAGGGTCCATAGGAGTTGTGGACGGTCGACATCCTGTCATTCCTGTTTCTGCAAGCATGTCTGTAACATACTTCCTTTGGGTCATCACAAGACCCTTTGCATTTCTAGCAAATTCCACAACCCCAAGAAATACCTTAGGGTTCCCAGATCATTCGTCACAAATTGAGTGCCTAGAAATTCTTTAGTCATCTTGATTCCCTGCACATCATCTCCTGTAACAATAATATCATCAACATACACCATGATAGCCACAATACCTCTAGGCGTCTTCTGCACAAATAACGAATGGTTTGCATTTGATCTCTTGAAGCCTTGTCTTTCAATCAGTTCTGAAAGCTTTTGAAACCACGCTCTAGGACTCTGTTTAAGGCCATATATCGCCTTATGGAGTCTACAAACCTGTGCACACTCCCCCTCAGCAACAAACCTCGGAGGCTGTTGCATATAGACCTCCTCGTGTAGATCTCCATATAAGAATGCATTCTTCACATCAAGCTGAAATAGTGGTCAATCTCGTGCCACCGCAACTGAAAGTAAGACACGTAAGGTAGAATGTCTAGCAACTGGAGAGAACGTGTCCAAGTAATCAACTCCATATGTCTGAGTAAAACCACGTGCCACAAGCCTTGCCTTGTATCGTTCAAGAGTTCCGTCGGCATGGTATTTAACAGTAAATACCCATTTGAAGCTAACAATAGACGCACCAGGTGGTGGAGAAACAAGAGTCCACGTACCACAGGACTGCAATGCAACCATTTCGTCTTCCATAGCAAGCCACCGTTTGCTATCAAGGAGCGCCTCCTAGTAATTGCGTGGAATCTCGACCGCAGATAGAGCTAATGCAAATCTCTGAAAGTCGCCCGTCAGACGATGAAATGAGACATGAGAAGCAAGTGGATAGGAAGCACAAGTACGCTTCTGCTTTCGAATAGCGATAGGTACGTCCATGTAGCATCCGGTTTCCAATCAAACCCGAAGTCGTCCGATTTTGGGTCTAACGAACCCAAAAACATTGTCGGTCAATACTAACCAACCTAAAACGACCAATTGGTAGTGAATCAAAATTCGGGTGAAATCGATCAAAAATCGGTCATTTCGTAATGCGTGCCGCGAAAAGCCGCGACGCAAATTCGGAAACCGCAAAACGAACCGAGACCGTCATTAGATCCGATTCGACGACACAAGACCAACGGAATCGACCGTTCGTCAAACGGAGGTCGTTTGATATTTTTAAATCAAAAAAATTTAACCGCAAACAAAAAAAAAACCGTATCCGAAATTTCCGGGGGTTCGAAACCCAACCGAAAGTATATCAATATTATACTCATATTGACCGTCATTTTGAGACGATCAAGATAAGATATTGAGCACTCGAATCCGAAACTCAAGACACGAGTAACGGACGAAATTGGTATCTCAAGTAAGAGAGAAAAAAGTAATTTAAATATATATATAATAAATAAAATTTGCTTAAAACAAATCCCAGCTCACTGTCTGCTACCTCCAACCGTGCGCAGATGGATCTTTTTGCATTTCCACTTGGCTTTTATTGCTCCTTCACTTGGCATTTTTCTTTCTCCACTTGTCAATACCAAGCCTTCCCTCTCCCCTTATAAATATAAATCCCAAAACCCTTCTTCGTTTTCCCCAAAACCTTCCAATTCTCTATAGCCGTAAGGGCCTCCAGCACCACCCTTTCGTCTTGCTGTTTGCAACACGCCAGCAAGGATTTTGGGATGCTGCTACTGCCATTTACAGCAGCCATTGCTGCTGTCCAGCAGTCTTGATGTACTGCTCTGAGATCCAGCATCTGCAGCAGCCAAAGAAGTTGAAGGAGCTTGGTATTTCTTGCATGGGAGACTGTTGGAGCTGCTGTCCCAGCAACTCTAGAAGCTGTTGTAGGCTTTGATCCAAGCTCAGAAATCTTCCATTTTGGAAGAAATCCAAAGTACAACTCCTTCCCCATCCTTTGCTGCCATGCATGTATATTAAACTTGATTTTTTTACAATCCCTAGTCTATTTCTTGCTGCTCTCCTCTTCAAATGGAATCTACAAGCATGTGTAATCCCCACAAATGGAGATCTTTAATGTACAATCCCCTACCTTTTTCCTCTTTGCTGCCATGTTTGCAGATTACACTTGATTGTGTACAATCCCTTCCTTTCTGTTTTGCTGCCATTCATGTCTTTCGATATATTCTGATTTCTATGATGCTTCTATTTTACACATTTAGGTTCCTACTATGGGATAGTAGCTTTTGCATCAATAAAGATCACGTGATGTTCCTAGAGAATTGGTTTCTTCAGACTATCTGAAATTTTTCCAGTGTCTGACTAGATATTTTATACTAAATAATGCACAAGGATATGTAAAGATTAATGGACTGAACATTTAAAAACTTGTTTCCCATTAAATTTAAAATTTAAGTTTTTTTTGAATACAGAATGCTATTGTTTATGCTTTTCCCACAGGCCGAATCGAGGGCTTAATATTTTTAAAGATAAGCTTATTTTCCTGATAAAAGCAGTCTTGATAAGAAGTACCCCCAACATGCATATAAAAAAAAACATATAGATCAATGGCGTTGTATCCTGTAGACTAAGTTGAACAAATCCTCTGTTTCAAACTCAAGTTCATGCCTCTTTGGAATATTATGAACCAACAATAAATTTTCATTATAATCATAAGAGTATCTCAGGTAAGAAACTCTTGAAAAGCAACGAATGAGTTTAATAAATAAATTCAATGACTTAAATTGTTGATTTCTTATCCTATATAAAAAAATTCAAGTCTAGTTCCATAAATAATTAAAGTCAAATATTGATGAATGATGTATGCAATGTGATAGTACATTTGGGTGGTATAAGATTTAGACAACTGATCACCAATGGCTTCCAAACTAGATTTTTGGATACAATAGAATTGAAATAAACTCACTGTTATAATTTCAATCAAGGTCTTAAAGTTATTAAAGATCTTAATGGTATGTCCTTTAATCATAAAATGTTAAACTTGGTATCCATTTGGAATCCGATCAAAAATGATAAACACATGTATATGATATATTTATAATGTTATACTCTCTGTTAATCAAATTTTATAAAAAAAAATAATAATAAATTGTAATGATTTCCACGAATTTATTATAAATAGACTATTCAGGTACACTGTTGGGTTTTACTCGGATTAAATATGATTATAAATATAAAGACCCAAATTTGATTTATTTCATTAATGATGGAGAATATTCATGGATAATCCTTTAAGTATGATCACTAACTATGGGTCTCTATTAAATAAGAGTTATTGATAAGATACATAGATCTATTAAGTTGACTACGGAAGCGATTAAGAAAGGATTGAGAAATCATTGATGTATGGCAAAGAATCAGTATCAATAATGATTAGTGCCAGTCATGGTAATCTTTACACCTGACTGTGCGAGAGCGCGGTGACTCTCACCTGGGCGGAAGAATAGGAAGCCCAGTTAGGGCAGCGGCCGCTTAATGCGCGGGTCTAGGATCCCAGTCTTTTACACGGTTTTTACGCGAGCTCGCAGTGTTTTTACGCCTCATTGGGATCCAGACTTTAGACCAGTTTCGCTGACCCTGTTTTAGGATGCCCAGGCGGGGGATCCTGGTTTTTCAGCTTTACGTACGAGCTCGGTTGCCCGTACTAGTCGGGCTGTGTTTTCTCTAGAGCGACTTTTCTAGGGAGTCTCTCTCACCCGTCTCAGTGGCGTAGTTGGAGAATAGACCTATCCCTCTATTGGACCGCACTTCCAATTAGAGGGCGAGACGGAAGAGCCATTTGCAGGCTTCTTCACCGTTTGAGTTTACTTCGCCAACAGACTGGCGATTCTATATCTAGATCATCCATATCTACATCTACACCATCTGGAGTTATATCTGAAACATTGGAATTAAGAGTTGAGAAGTTACGATCAACATTTAGGGTTAGTAGGAAATGACCATTCTCTCTACCCAATGATTTAAATAAATTAATAGATCTTTCCAATCATAACTTTTCCATTATCACTCAACAACGTGATCTCTGAATACATATGTGCTTACACTCAGATACTCATGAATACTCAAGTACTATAAAATATGTCACATGTGGGAAATGCTGGGGTATGGGACAAACATTTGAGATGCTTACAAGTAACCTGAAAAACCGTTTTCATTTGCAAGTAGAATTGAATCTTAATTTGAGTTGCTCTCGCCTTTCTGCTTGTTTCTTTTGTAAATAATAAATGTCCGTTATTTTATATCAGTTTTTGGGAGGTACCAGCAACCGCTGACGCCTTTTCTTTCCTAATATGTGTGGCAGGCAAACAGCCTGCAGCTCAATAGCGATACATGCTTCCGGGAGACAGAGTTTATACCCGACGGTATGAATTACTTTGTCTCAGTTTTTGTTCAGATAATGATGTAAATATTTTCTCTTTTGTATCACATTTTGGGATATATGTTGTAACATGGAATATGCTTGTACCTATTGTAAATGGATATGAATATTAATGAAAAGAATTTTGGTGCCATATTGTCTCTTTTACTTGTGGTCATGTATTGAGAATGAATGTCATATTTGCGCGAAAAATTTCCCTGTATTTTTGCAACTTGTGCGATATAATTGTGAATGATATCTTGCGAATTGCGCGTAAACGGGTACCCGGATCTTGAGGGGTTGACAGTCCAAGTCTTCATGAGCATCATCCTGCTGTGGTACCTGTAGCACTGGATCCGCAGACTCATCATTAGTAATCAAGTTATCAGAACCAACCTGAGGGATGCTGGATGACTGGCCATGACATTGAGCAGAGGAGGACCGACGAGTATAGTACTTTGGTAACGGTGGCACAACGGTTACTGGAGCTGGTAAGGGTGGAGGTGGTGGTGGAGATGGCGTAGAAGGTGACTGACTCAGAGGAGGAGGTGGCATGTAGGAGACGTCAGTATCAGATTGGGGAGTAGTCATTTGGTCACCTGTAGGAGAGAAAAACATGACAGATTCAAAAAATGTGACATCAGCGCTAACAAAGTATTTTCGACGCAACGGATCAAAGCACCGATAGCCCTTCTGAGTCCTGGAGTACCCGAGAAACACACATTTTATAGCCCTGGGAGAGAGCTTATCAAGACCTGGTACCAACTGATGGACAAAACAGACACAGCTAAAGACACGAGGTGGTAGCGACAACAACTCCTTCTCAGGAAAGGCAAGAGAGAGAGAGGAGTTTTCTCATTCAAGACAGATGAGGGCATGCGGTTTATTAAGTAGCAGGCTGTGAGAACCGCATCACCCCAAAATGAGTTTGGAGCATGACTCTGAATCAGTAAGGTTCTAGTGATATCCAACAGATGACGATGTTTCCGCTCTGCAACACCGTTCTGCTGTGAAGTGTAAGCACATGAAGTTTGATGAATTATACCACGAGATGAGAGGAATAATGACAAAGATCAAGTACAGAACTCCAAGGCATTGTCTGATCGCATAATTTTCACAGTAGAAGAAAAGACGTTCTGAACTTCATTGATAAACATTTGAATCACATTTCCTGCTTCAGATTTATTTTTCAATAAAAACAACCAAGACAAACGATAAAAATCATCGACTATGACCAGATAGAACATGTGTCCCTGATGGTCAGGAACACGACTTGGACCCCAAATGTCAATATGGACTAACTCAAACAAGGAGTTACTGCTCCGACTCTGACGACTCGGGAAAGTAGACCGATGGTGCTTCCCCAAATAACACGCTTCACATTGGAAAGACGACTTCGGAGAAATCTGGGGCAGGATACGACATAGCTTCTGGAGAGGCAGATGACCAAAATGGAGGTGCCAGGTATATGGAGAGTCTGGTCCTGTATGATGGAGAGATGCACCGATATAAGGAGTATTGACCATACGGTAGAGACCATTATGCTCACGGCCACAGCCAATCACCTTGCCCGAGGTTATGTCCTGAAAAACAAGAGATGATGAGTCAAAAATAGCTTGACAGTTCAAATCCTTTGTAATCTGGCTAATGGACAGTAAATTCATAGAAAAATTAGGAGCATATAATACATTCTGCAGACTCATGGAAGGTGTCAACTGAACCTCCCCCTGTCTAGTGATGGGGGAATGTGTCCCATTGGCTATGACCACAGTTCGTCTCGAAGAGACCGGTCTAAATATAGTGAGCTGTTCTCTGTCCCCACAAAGATGGTGGGTTGCTCCAGAATCCATAATCCAGTTGGTAATCATAGATCCATCACAAGAGTTGAGAGCATAGGAACTACCTGAGGTACTGGCTGTAGCAGCTGAACTGGCAGAGGCAGAGACTGCCACATCTGACTGACCTCCAGGTGTTGTATCAGGAGACATGATATTCCTCAGTTTTGGCAACAATATCATCAAAACGTTGGTCCAATGAGGAAGGTGCAGGAGACTCAACTTGTTCTGCTACCCGAGCTGATGCAGGAAAGCCATGCTTGGAGTAGCATGTATCCTTGGAGTGACCAGGACGACGACAATAGCTGCATGGTTGCCGAATTCGACCCCCACGACCGTGGGGTCCACGACCACGGAAGGTAGAGGATCCACCTCTTCCTCTAGAGACTGCCATAGCTGAAGGTGTCTGGTTGGCAGTTGAGTTTGGAATAGTAATGCGACTCAATCGTCGAAAAGCTTCCTCTATAGGAGGAATAGTGGCATCCGTAAGAATCTGAGACCGTGCAGCATCATACTCTGGATAAAGTGCAGCCAGGAATACTCCTACCATGGTGGCATTCCTGTACGTCTTCTGCTGCTTAGGAGTGGCCATCAAAGGCATGAAGCTATGTAGCTTCTCAAACATCCCTCTTAGGGATGTGTACAACGAATGAAGTGGGCGCCCATTCTGCTTAATAGTGAAAATATCATGTTGCAGTTGAAGTATCTTGGTCTCGTTTCGCGCCTGCGAATATGTCGCCGCTAGAATATCCCACATGGCCTTAGCCGTGGGCTGATGTAGAACATCGTTGGCGATTTCTATCGTCAACGTCCCAGATAGCCAGACTTTGGCATACGCATCATCTGCCTCCCACGAGGCATTCACCCCAGTCTTCTCAATCGGCTCCTCTTCAGTAAGAATATGTTTCTTACCATTCGACTTCATCAGGCTCATGAACTACATCGCCCAGAGCTCGTAGTTTGTCCCATCCATCTTCACAATAGGCGTTGGACCTCTGAATGCGCCAGTAGCGGGTACATCAACCTTGTTCTCTGACATATGGCCGATAGAAGACTGCTACAGGTGGGATAAATCAAAGTTTGTGTCTACACAGACATCTATGGGTTCGGGTGCACGTGTAGACTCATGCTCACCAACCCATCAACTGTTTGACGACTCTGAGGCGACTACCGAGCACGAGACAACACCCAGGTGAGGCGCGCGGTACTCGCGATGCACGCGTACTGTGCTCACTAAGAAGGACGCGTTATGCGCGCAGTTTGTGCGCGGTGCGCACAGTGTATGCGCGCCGTGCGTGGTGCGTGCACGGCTGTGCGCGTGACCTGCACTCGGCTGTGCGCTGTGCGTGTGGCTGTGTGTGTGACCTGCGCGTGGCTGTGCGCACGGTTTGAGCGCGCGTCGAGGAGGTGAAGCCGAAGAGGAGGCGACGACGCCGATAGGAGAGAGGGCTGGAGGTAGGGTTAGGGTTTCTTGGGGATCGAGAACTCCGGTCTAGGACCTCCGCTCTGATACCATGTTGGAGAAAATAAGAGTGCTTGCTTATTTCTGAGAACCCTAGGCTCTCTTATATAGTAGAGAGGTCTATGAGTAAATTACATAAAGTAGACAAAAGGAAAGAAAAATAAGAAGGAAGTACATATTAAATATGAAAACACACATATCTTCACAACCTCCTTTGTTGCTTTTTCCTCCTATGCCTTTCTTGCTAAAAAACTTGCAATGTCGTCTTCTGTCTAGCCTCCTTCGCGAGCCCGTACTACCGATCCCCTTCTTATGCACTCGGTGTAGCACATCTTGTCCGTCCTGAACAATCCTTTGTCCAAGTTTCTCAATTCCATTAGACGTGACACTCAAGACCGCTTGTTGCACCTTCAGGGCCAAATGATTGATCACTTCCTTCGTTTCACTCCCCTAAACCAAATCAGCCACACCACATCCATCCTTCTCTGCCAAAATTGCCACATGCTCAACCGTTGGGTTGGAAAATGACGCAACACAATCTTAAGAGCAATATGGTTCACACAAGCAGATCGTTCTTCGAGGGTCCTTCGCTGGCACAAAAAAAAGGCACCCCCTCATGCATGAATAAAAAATCTAACTCATCGTCCAATGGGTCAATCTCCATTTGTATACCCCTAGACAACTCCCTCTTGGGGGTAGAGGACACGAATTGCCTCGGATCTGCCACCACTCGTTCTGCTTCCTCAAGGTTCCTTCACTCTAGTTGTTTTCACCAACAACGACCTACAAAGCTCATTGATAGAATCCCTAGGCTACAATGGACCTCTTGTCCAATCTTTACCTCATCATTAGAAAAACCAAGGCACACCTCGTCAATGTTGCCATTCTTGCCAAGTCACTACCCTTTCCAATCATCACACCGTCTACCAAGGTTGTAGAAAGTGGTAGTCGATACTCGGTCGGCGGGGTCACTGACTAGGGATTAATCGACAGTCGGAAGACAAGCGGATTTAGTCGGTCATTAGTCGGTTTTGAATTTTTTTAATTATTTTAAATATATAAATCAATTTTTATACACATATTCTTATATGTTTTCATTGATTTGTACATTTTATATACTATTGTAATGAAATAAAAGAAGTAATTGTGTTTAAATATAACATGAAGCATATTAGAATAAGTTTGCTTTTAAAAAAATCGAAAAACTAAAAAATTAAACAATCTCTATGTAAAAGTCAGCCTCGGCTGACTAGGCCGATTAGTCGGCCCAATTAGTCGGGTTGAGCGACTAATGGCCGACTAGGCCTAGTCGAGTCGACTACCCACCGACTCGACTAATCGGCCTAGTCGGCCGAATTTTACAACACTGTTGTCTACAAATGTCATCCCTCGACTATGCCTCATCTTTCAGACCCCTTTGTCTATGCTCTCCCACTCTACGGTGGATCAAACCAACTCCCTCTTGCAATCTTTCTCATATCGACTGTCACCATTACACCAATAGCACCATCATGAGCGTCGCTCCAAGGAGGCATAACATCATCTATGAGCTCTCGAAGTCTTCTAGCCCTCCTCATCACCCTCCAACAAGGCTACCATGTAACCCCATAAAGTCTCCTTATCTCGAGCATCTCTCATGCTTTGGACACCTACTTATCACCCTAGCATCATCGCCAATAATTATTGGAGCTACCACTAAATCACCCAATTCAAAGCATCCACCGCCATCGCCTACATACTCGGAACTACCCCATTACCTTCCTTGAGAAAAACCCCTGATGGGCACACATTGAGGACTATTTCCATTCATTGCCTGCTTTTCCATCTTTTTCCTAGCCATAAAGGATTCTCTTGCTAAATATGGAAAAAGATGTATGAATTGAGGTAGTATGAATGGGGTGACGCTCGAATACCGCTCGGGTGACATTGATGAGAGACCTTTTAGAGTAGTTGGCAAAAGACTCGAGCGACGAGGATGGGCAGCTTGAGGGAGGAAAGCCATCAATCGACACTTGCCACAAGAGAGGTGGTTAACATAAGTTCCAGAAGAAAAGAGGCTCACTGGGTAGTCAAAAGGGGCTTGACGACTTTAAGGGCTGAATGGACTCATAGTGATGCATCCATCACATGGCTGGAGACATCATACTATCTAATGCCTTAACCCAATCATGTGTTTTAAGTGTGGTAAAATCCGACACCGTCATTAGAACTGATTGACCTCTGGTGTTTGGCGGGCGCATAATCGGAAGGTGGTCATGTATCTTCCCAACATCAAGATGGTTGTGGCAGGTGTTGTCTATGTAGCTCCGAGAAGCCTTAGTTTTGTAGCTTGTAAGGCTTTGGTCTCCATATTCATTGACAACATAGTCCAATTAGGGGAAAAACCAGTGTGCGCATGCGAGGTGCTTGAGTCAAAAGTGCTAAAGCTTCTTGAGAGTAGTTGGAAGAGCACGAGAGAACTCTTTTTTGGGACGGGGCAACCTGGAGTCATTGGAGCATGAGAAATTAGGGTAGTGGGTTTATCTTTTTCTGGACTTATCATGAAGTTGTCTTTTACAGCGATAGGAGATGTGATAGCCTTTCTTTCTTATGGGGTAGTCAAAGGGTTCCTCTGCCAACATCATCGTGGAGGTCATTAGAGGGCCTCATTTATTGCCAAGGCAACTTGATTTCAATGTTTGGAGAGATTCCTTTAGGGTGCATTTGGTTAGTGGGTTATCTGGGGGAGGGTAATCTTTTTTTTGTGTTTTGGTGTTTGGTTGGAGGAGGGTTTGTGTGATGTGATTGTATTGAAATATGAAAAATCGGGTAGTTATTGTGATATGATGGTATTGAAATTTGAAAAAGTAAGTAGTTGTTGTGATGTGATTGTATTGAAGTTTGGAATAGTGAGTAGAAGTTGGGTATTTTATAATTTTTAGATGATATGATGGTATAATATGTATTTTTTATGGAGAGAGAGAGTGGGCCTCTCAAAAGGTGTAGAGAATTGGGTTTTGGGGGGGGGGGGGGGGGTTAACCCCCCCAAACGAACGGGGCCCTTACACTTTATATTATGGGTCTTCCCTTGAGCAGTGGCCCTCAGTGTTGGGTTGCAAGGCCTCGACAACAGGCAAAGCAGCATCTATTGAAGCAAGAAGATGCACCTTTATTTGCGTTGTGATTTTGGTGTAGATAGTATCTCATCAAGTCCTTATTGCCATGAGTTCCAAGGTGTTGTTAATTAGACATTTCGAGGTTGTTTTAATGGTAAATATGGCTAGTTACTTTCATGGAAAGGCCGACTCTTGAGTGGGTGGCGCAAACCTCTCGATTGCTCGACCTTATTATGATCTACAAGGACACATCGATTTTGCTCCTTTTTCCAGGCCGACTGAAGCCTGGACTCACATCGGGAGAACGTAGAAGCTCAAGTCATGGATTTGGTTGTCGGACCTACATATATTACTTTCAGCTCAAGAATGGAGACTGATGATGACTCGAACGAGGAGAATAATGCCTCTAAGGAGAAAGTTTTTACCTTTTTGTGGAATGAGGAGACAATCAGGCTTCTTCAAAGCCTTAATAACTGTGAGTAATAGAATGTAATTCCTTGTCTTATTCCAATGGGTCTAGGGGTCCATATATAGGACAAACCTAGAAAACCTAATGAGTACAAGAAGGAGAAAAGTACAAAAATACCCTTACGAGGGTTTTGGAAAGATCTGTTACATATTTCTAACACTCCCCCTCAAGTTGGAGCATATTTATCAGTCATGCCCAATTTGGAAATAATCCACAGTAGTCGTTTCTTGGGTAAGGCCTTTGTGAAGATATCTGCTAGTTGAAGATCAGTGCTAATATGTGGAGTAGCAATTCTTCCAGCTTTGACAGCATCACGTATGAAGTGGCAATCTATCTCTATATGCTTGGTTCGTTCATGTAATACTGGATTTGTGGCTATGTAGGTTGCAGATTTATTGTCACAATATAGAGGAATAGGAGTAGTGACATTAATGCCAAGTTCCTGAAGGAAAGCCAATAACCATGTGATCTCACATGTAGCTTGAGCCATTGCCCTATATTCTGCCTCTGCACTGGATAAGGATACAATGGTTTGTTTCTTGCTCCTCCATGTAACTGTATTTCCTCCAACCATCATCGCATAGCCTGTAGTAGAGCGTCGATCTTCTGGGGAACCAGCATAGTCAGCATCCACGTATGCAATAACCTTCGTGTGCCCATTTGCCCCATAGAAGGGGCCACGTCCAGGAGATTCCTTCAAGTATCGTAAGATTTGTAGGACATCTTGCCAGTGGCTGTAAGTCGGTTGTTCCATGTGCTGACTAGCTCTGCTAACTGCATAGGAGATATCTGGTCTGGTAGCAGTAAGGTAGAGGAGTTTACCCACAAGACTTCTATATCGAGTGATATCATCAAAGGTAGAATCAGACAGGCTGGCATGTTTCTTTGGGTCTGCAGGGATACTAGAGGGCTTGCATCCGAGAACCCCTGCTTCAGTAAGAATGTCCAGACAATATTTCTTCTGTGAGAGGTGAAGTCCTTCAGTAGTGCGAAGTACTTCTATGCCCAAGAAGTAGCGTAGATGACTAAGGTCTTTAGTAACGAATACCTTTTGAAGGAAGGCCTTGGTTTCTGATATCCCATTGTAGTCATCACCTGTGAGAACCATATCATCAACATAAACGGCAAGTATAACAGTACCAGTTGCTCGTTTTCTGACAAATACCGAGTAATCAGATTTTGTTCTTTGTAATCCAATTGTACTAATTTCTGTGGTAAGTCTGTCAAACCATGCCCTTGGGCTTTGCTTGAGACCATATATCGCTTTTCGAAGTCGACATACGTACTCCCCCTCGACTTCATAACCAGGAGGTTGCAGCATGTATACTTCCTCATCAAGGTCGCCATAGAGAAAAGCATTTTTCACATCTAACTGAAAAATAGGCCAAGATTTATTTGCTGCTAACGAAATAATAGTCCTGATAGACCCCATACGCGCAACTGGTGAGAATGTCTCAAAATAGTCTACATCATAGGTTTGTGTAAAACCTTTAGCCACAAGGCGAGCTTTTAACCTGTCAATTGCGCCATCCGGTGTTTGTTTGGTCGTGAAGACCCATTTGCAAGCCACCGGTCGAGTCCCTTTCAGACACTGAACAAGATCCCACGTTTGTCTGGATATAAGTGAATTCATTTCTTCATCCATTGCATGTCGCCACCCTGAATCCTGTAAGGCACTGTGGTGATCTCGTAGGATGGAAAATGTCATTAGAGCATCTGTATATCGTCTGTCATAGTCAGATAAATTATCAGTAGAGGTGTAGTGAGACATCGGATAGGAAGTACACTGTCTCTTACTCTTCCATAGAGCAATTGGAAGCTCGAGAGGATCATCCGGGACATCCTTGTGGGAGATACTTGAAGAGGGCATATCATCCGGGAGTATTGAGACGGGTAAAGGGACGTCTGAAGGTGCCGAAACGTTTCGTCGTTTGTAGACGATGGGTGGGGATGGAAGTTCAAGGGGTATATCAGTGATAGTATGAGAGAAGAATCTTGTTTTCTCAAAAAATGTAACATCTGCCGAGATGTAATAGCAATGACCATGAGGATCATAGCACCTATACCCTTTTTGAGTGCGAGAGTACCCCAGAAAAACACATTTGATTGCACGTGGCGAGAGTTTATCTGTATTATGGAATTTATGAACGAATGACACACAACCAAAGACCCGTAGAGGTAGGGGAAAAGCAGTCTCTGTGCGATAGAGTAAAGAGAATGGAGTAGACCCATTTAGAGAAGGCGAGGGGACTCTGTTGGTAAGATGAACCGCAGTTAATATAGCATCACCCCAGTAGATTTTGGGAACTTTCATTTGAGAGAGAAGTGATCGGGCAATGTTTAGGAGGTGCCTTAATTTTCTTTCTGCTATCCCATTTTGTTGGGATGTATAGGGACAGGAGGTTTGATGTATGGTCCCTTGAGAAGCAAAAAATGTGGCAAGGTCATTTTGGGTAACGCATTATCAGAACGAAAGATTTGTACAGTAGTGGAAAAAATGGTTTTGACATACTGAAAGAAATTTTTTATGATAATATTTATTTCCGAACGTTCTTTTAGTAGATAAACCCAGGATAGACTGCTGAAATCATCAATAAAAAAACAAAATACTTATGGCCACTGAGTGTACGAACCGGACAAGGTCCCCAAATATCACAATGGACTAGAGCGAAAGGAATAGAACGACAAGGCTCAGTTCGAGCAGGAAAGGATGCTCGATGATGTTTCCCAAACTGACACGCCTCACACTCAAAGGGTTTTAGCGACGAAAGTTCCGGAAACATCATGGAGAGGGCTTTGGCAGATGGATGACCAAGACGAAGATGCCATAGTAATGGATCAGTGGAAATGGACGCAGCACCCGCAAAATTGGAATCAGTAGGGATGTCAAGATAATACAGCCCATTCTTCTCATATCCCCCACCAAAGATCTGCTTCGTCTGGATGTCCTGAAAGTAACAGCAAAATTTATCAAATATCACTTGACAGTTAAGCTCAGTGCATAGTTTATGGACAGATAATAAGCTAAGAGGAAAGACTGGAGCGCAGTGCACGTTCGTAAGTCTGAATGAGGAAGAGAATTCCATAGTGCCCACACTAGTAATGGGCGAGTGCGCTCCATTGGCAACACGGGCGGTTTTCACAACTGAGGATGGTCGGGAAGAAGTAAGAATACTACCTTCCCCTGTTAGATGCGTCGAGGCTCCAGAGTCGATGATCCATGTAGGAGTTGATGTAGTAGCTGTGTTGGCGACTGTACCCGAAGTTGTGGCAAGACTAGCTGTTGAAGCAGAAGTGATAACGTTAGTTTGAGAGTTCTGTAGTAGTTGACGTAGACTGGCATATTCAGAGGCAGTAAAAGAATGCTGACTACTCACAACATGAGAACAAGGCCAAACAATTAGGGTGACTGGGAGAGATGGGAAGGCACTGGGGGGGGCCGACTGGGGTCGATTGGATAGGGCAACTGGGGTCGCTGGAGTAGGCCTGGGCGATGGAGGTAGGGCTTGAAGTAGGGCGATGGCGATGAAGGTAGGGCGATGGAGTAGGCCTGGGCGATGGCGATGAAGGCAACTGGGCGTGGGAAGGCAACTGGAGTAGGCCTGGGCGATGAAGGCGACTGGGCGTGGGAAGGCAACTGGGCGATGGGGTCGACTGGGGGCGATTGGGCGATTGGGCGTGGGAAGGCAACTGGGCGATGGGGGCGATTGGGCGATGGGGCGATTGGACGTGGGGGCGATTGGGCGATGGGGGGGGTCGCGATGGAGAGAGACGAGAGAGAGGCGCTAGGTGTGAGGCCCGCTCTTTAACGGATCTGGATACCCGTTTACATATCACCCGTAGTATCATGTTCATTCAAGATCACATTAGAGTACTGAAAACTAAGGGATTTTTTTTTTTTACAGATAACATTCGCAATTTTAATAACAAGCCACAGGACTACACTAAGTCACTATTATTTTGCATAATTTTCCATATCAGTGTAACAACAGAAATTGCATTATGTACATGCATCCCAATTTATCAGAAGAGAAATAAAAGCATAAATATCTTGAACAACTATAGCATGCGTACCTGATAATTGTAACTGCAAAAGCTGATGTTCAACTCTCCCAATACAACGGTGCAGGTATTTTACCTGCAATCCATGGAATAGGGAGAAAAGAACATCAACAAACGTTGAGTACATCTAATTTATTAAAGTTAACAGGAATTTAATGGTTCCAAAAGAAAGCAAGTAATTTGGCCTTGACAATTAAAATTTAAAGCTACTTGCAATGAAACAGGTTTTCAAGTTGTTTGGTATGTAAAACCCCATTCTACTCATTCTACACTAATTACGCACATTAATCATTGATATACAACTATCATATGATCAATAGTGAACAGAAGTACCTCAAGGATTGATAAGTTCTATGATTCATATATATACTTTTTATGATCGAGGTGATCCGGATCTCTTTCTGATGTTTACGAATAATGTGAATGGATCATAGTAAGTGTACATGATGGGTCTAGTGTTTTGATTCTTTTCTTGTTTAATTGCTCAAGCTTAGTGGATAGTCTGTGGTCTTGGTCTGGGTAAGACCTCACACTATGACTCTAAGGCACTAAGGAAACCTTAGGGTTGGGGTGCCTCCGTAGGCATGCGGTGGAGTAAAATGCATCCTAACTAAGTTCCCAACACGTCCACTAGCTATATCTTACAACTATGGTAGTAGTTCGAAGTCTGATAAGGATAATTGTCATGATATGGTCTTTTCTCTTTGTCAGGAATTATTGGCAGAAAAGTAACTAGTTCATCGGAAACCAACTCAACTGTAACCAAGTTTCTATGTAACCAATTCAACTGTAATTCAACTTTAGCCAAGCTTAATTGTAACTCAATCCAATCTCATTTGTAACTTTTCCAAATTCAATTGTAACTGATTCAGATGTAGCCATAGAGGATTCAGATGTATACACAGATGATTCGGATGTAGCATCGCCAAGTCTGCTGGCGAAAAATAAACAAAACTCAAGCGGTGAGGAAGCCTACAAAAGGCTCTTCCGTCTCGCCCTCTAATTGGAAGGCGGTCCAATAGAGGGATAGGTCCACTCCAAAACTACGCCACTGAGACGGGTGAGAGAGACTCTCTAGAAAAGTCGCTCTAAAAGAAAAACCGGCCCGACCAGTACGGGCTCACGAGCTCGAAAAACTGCAACCAAGGGTCCTCCAGCCTAGGTACCCTAAGAACAAGGGTCAGCGGAACTGGTCTTTAAAAGAAAACCTGTGGATCCCAGAGAGGCGTAAAAACTGCGAGCGCTCGCGAAAAACCGAGAAAAGACTGGGATCCTAGACCCGCGCACGAAGCGGCCGCTTCCCTAACTGGGCTTCCTATCTCCCGCCCAGCTGAGGGTCACCGCACCCTCGCACAGTCAGGTATAAAGGTCACCATGACTGGCACTCATAATTATCAGTCATTACTGACTTACCATCACTGACTTGATTCCTCATCTTTTTTCCCTTTATGTGGTTGATTCTATAGATCTATGCCTTTTGGTCACCGATCTTCTTGATATAATTGATTCATCCATGATTTCACTTATTGGTCTACCACATCCTTTCTCAATCTCTATTGTGGTTAACTCTACAGATCTGGGTCTTTCGTCAATAATTCAGCCAAGAGTGATTTATAGTTTCTATTCCCAACTATAACCATCAAGGAGAGATCACTTGCTCTTTTCATAACCCTTATTTGATGAAATCACTTAGATTGGAAAGGTTGATAAGACAATAGATTTATTCGAGAAGATGCTTCTTCATGGTTTGAAACTTGATGGCATGATGTTTATCGTAGTTCTAACAACTTGTACCAGATCAGGCTTAGTGGAGTAGGAACTAAGTACTACAATTCTATGGTTGAAGATCATGACATCACTTCTTCTATGGATCATTACAATGGATAATTTATCAATATGGCCAGGCATGTAAATTACCAGAAGCATAGAGTTTTATAGTCGATATGCGTTGCTCTGCCTATGCAAGGTTTATGGCAACATAGAGATCGGAAAATGGGCAATAAAAGCACTACCTGAGGTTGATCTGCCAAAACATGTCAATTATGTCTTGTTGTCAAGCATAAACCTTGAAAAGGCCAATGGAATAATGTGACATTATTGCCGCAAGGGATGCGAGACAAATAACAGAGGAAAGAACCTAATTGCAGTGAATCCAGTATAAAAATAAAGTTCATGTATTTTCAGCGGATAATCAAACGAGTCCTTATATGGATGAGACATATGATACTTCGTATTTGTTCTCTCTGTGTAATTTGGTTTTCAGATTCAGATTGTTGTATACTTCGATAACCCAAAAAAAATCCATATTGTTTTGCGATGTAATATACTCTTTTATTGCATCCGACAGCAAATCCAATGGCCAAGCTAACCATCCCATCAATTTCACTTGCCCCTATTTTAGCAGCTACCCATATGCCCTGGTACGGAAATCTCTTCATTGATGAAAAACATGGAGTATTTGTGCCAGATTTCACACAAATCCGACATACATCCATGTCAAATATTACATGTTATCCCCTATAACTCAGACTGCATTATCCTGGAGTACAGATGCAATTTAATTTGGGCAATACATAGCTCTATTGAAGAGTTCTCTAGATGTATTTGACTTGATGATTCTAATGGCCGCCTTTACTGGAAATTGACATTTGATCAGCTGGAGAACGGTATTGATTGAGCCATGTCCAGTGATTCAAGAATGGCATTTGAAGTGAGCATGACCTAATGGTGTTCTGTTTGCATGGTAAATAGAAAAATCAACAGTTGTAAAAAAAACAGTTCCTGCAGGAACTTCATCTGAAGGAAGAGGAAGGTTGAAGGAAAATCTCACCCAAAATCCATCAAATCAAACCCGATTCAATCACTTTCCATGCATCTCGACACAAACCCGTGAATCAAACAATACCCACATTCCCAAAGTCAAAGAAACCCCCAATGATAGACAAAAAGGTGTAGAAGTACATGAATTGCAGCAAAAGAGGGATCATTTGTACCTTAGATGTCCTATCTGGAGCCTAAGCCTTGCATGCAATATTTTCCAAGAAATCAAGGTGCATTAGCTCTTTTATCTGATAAAAGTAGCAATATAACAACTTGAATAAGCAGATGCAGATGAATAAATGGGGTTCCAGTACCTTGAATTTGAATGCAACAACCAATAGAGATGCTTAAACAACAGCAACTTGCAGCTGCTTGAAAGAAAGAAGCAGTTGTAACTTGAAGGAGCTTCAAGAGGATTTGTAGCAGCAGCAGCACCAACTGTTTTGGGTTGTGGTTGAAGCCTCTCCAGCTGCTGGAAGCAGCATCAACTCTTCTGAGTTTGCTCGGACAACAACAGGAGAGTGTAGATCCAAGGAAGAAGCTACAGTTCCACATGCTTTGGGTGCAGCAGCAACTGCCCAAGGAGAAGGGCTGGGAGTCCATCGGTTGTAAACTGGAGCGAATAGAGAGGAAGAAGGGGAATTAAGGGAGAAAGAAGAGGGGAAGCCGGTGATATAAATAAGGAAAGGGTGGGTCTTTGTTTTGGAAGAGCGGTGGAAAGAAAGGGCCACATGGAGAAGGAATAGGGAAGTCACGTGGTTACTGTACAACAGATTCTGTACAGTTTGATTTTTTTATATTTGTTTTTAACCAATAACTCTTTTATTTTTAGAATGTCGAAGTTGACCGTATACGCACATTGATTGTCGGATTTTGATGTACAACAGCTCGTTTTGACCGTCTCTAAACGACGATCAATATGAGTATAATATTCATATACTTTCGGTCGGGTTTTGAATACCCGAAATTTTCGGATGCAGTTTCTGTTTAAGATCAAATTTTGTAATTTAAAAATATCAAACGGCCTCCGATCGAGGAACAGTCGATTTCGTTGGTCTTATTTTGTCGAATCAGATTTTTAGGTGGTCACGGTTTATTTCACGGTTTCCGAATTTGCATCACGGCTTTTTCGAGCACGTATTACGATGCGATCAATTTTTAGTCGATTTTGCCCGAACATCTTTTGATTCACGATCAATTGATCGATTCATATTATTTAACATTGATTAATAACTTTATTGAGTTATACGGACCCTAATCGGGTCGGGTTCGGGTTTATACAGATCCGGATGTTACACTAGGGATCGGGAGGGAGGCGGCGGGAGAGAGGCCTGGGGAATTGCTCTGATACCATGTGAGTAATAGAATGTAATTCCTTGTCTTATTCCAATGGGTCTAGGGGTCCATATATAGGACAAACCTAGAAACCCTAATGAGTACAGGAAGGAGAAAAGTACAAAAATACCCTTACAAGGGTTTTGGAAAGATCTGTTACATATTTCTAACAATAACAACGGAAACGAAAGTCTTCTCGACTAATCCCTCTTGTATTTGGAATTCTGTAACATGATAACATCTAGCAGCGTGGAGCGGGTGTCACTGAAAAGAACCTGACAACCTATTTGCAATAGAGGTGGCACTCTCGAGGTCCTGAGAAAGTGCTAACAGACTGAAGTTTTGGAGTCAAGTGGAAGCAGCATTGCGAAGGGATATCCATTTACACGTTCACATTCTGGAATGATTTTTGCTGGTGGAAGTGACCAAGAACTTGCCGGGTGTCCATCATCATCTCGGGAAAATGTACTTAGTGAGATAGGGTTTAACTTTGATGAAAAGGGATGAGGTGCAAGAACCAATCGGTATGGTGGAGCCACGAAAGGAGATGTCTTCCTATTTTATAGTGATGCTTTTTGGATAGTAGAATCATGTTTCCAGGTAAAGCTCCTCTCATGGGATGTTGAAGGTTTAGGGAAGCCTGAGAAGAGGACGATAAGTAGGCTTCTTGGTTAGTGACTGACAGTTTTGGTCTATCTTCAGAAAACATTGTTGGAGAGTTAGGATGGCCGTTTATGGCCTTATCTCTGTGGACATCGTTTTTTGGTCAGAGTAGTTGTTCGGTTGGGAGCTCTTCTGAACTCATCACTTGGTAGAACGAAGAAACTTTGCAGTTGGTCTCAAAGGTGAGCTGGCACAATTCATTATCAGTAGTTCTCATGTAGAAGTCTGATGACAGGCAGATGCTCTTCACTAACATATCTGGCCTTACAGTGTCAGTGACAATAAGGGAGCTTCAAGAGGGGTTATGTCAGTTGAGAAAAAGGTTCTCGGATTGTAATGGGTTATGGATGGAAATTTCAACATCAACCTGAGAACAGAGTGCATAACTGGTTTTAGGGGGGTGGGCCTAAGATCGGCTGACTTTATGTCACTGATTGATGAGCTGCAGATGTAATGAATCTGGGAATACAGTGTCAATATGTGAGCTTTGGGAGGAGCTTCATTAATTGAGAAGAAGGTTCTACAAGTCATCGTGGATAATGGGTGGGGACTTAACATCACCTAAAACTGAATATATACCTGGTTCTAGAGGGGGACCTGGGATCGGTCGACTTTACGTCATTGATTGATCATTTGCAGTTTGACATAATGAATGCCTTAGATTACAGATACACCTGGAGGATGTAGGTATTTAGTGGTGGAGTTCTGGAGGGATTGCTAGATGGATAGTCTAGGATCCAAGCAGTTGGCGATGAAGTCAACTACCTTGAAGAAATTGTTGGTATTATTACTATTCTCTATATTTAGATATTTTTTGTTAGGGTTGCTTTTTCTATTTCTAGTAGTCCTATTAAGGATTCCATTGTATTTTCCTCTTTTGTGTGATTAGGATTTCACTTATATAAGAGAACCCCTTGAATACAATTATCTCATTACATATCATCACTTTTCTCCCATGGCATCCAAGCGACAAGCCTAGATTGGAGCTCTAGGCATCTCGTGTCCCCTACCCCTGCAATCACCACCAACAGAGATCTCCTTCATAGCAAATCGATCGTGAGTCCCAAGTTGCTGCGCCGTTCCAGTTTTGTTTTGGAACAAGTAACTTTCTTTTACTATTTCTCTCAGCTTGATGAAATAAATATTTTTCCTTCATCTTTAATCATATTATGCAAATAAAGATTTACAAGCATGGATTCCATGACCTGAATCTACAAATCGTCTCTGTACCACTAAGAAACCAAGCATTAATTTGGGGGGGGGATAGTTGGCCAGATATGTGTCTAGTGTTTTAGTAGTCTACATTTCGTTTGTTATTCTTATGTGACATATGGTGTTATTATGAAGTAGATGATCAATTTTAGTACAGAACTTTTATATATAAATATTAATGAAATTTATATGCCTCGTATCGGCAAACTGTGTATATTTTCCTATTCATATATCTGTATTCCTTCCATACTTTTAAATTTTTAGGTTTAGTTTGTCCATTTTTTAATGCATATAAATCAATTTTTTGTACTCAATGTATTTATACCATTTGATCTTCCCCTAAATTCTTTCATATGTCAATTTGGAGATGTTGCTTTATTTGCATATTTGTTGTCCTATGTTTCATTTGTAAACTTTTAATTAACAACAATTAATCGTGTTCAACTCCGTTCTCCCCGTTGATTATCAGATCACACTTGAAAAGGCTGTTCTGGAACAAGCATCTAGCCGGTATGAACTTCAGGGTGAGTATGTATTGCCTGGAACTCGTGATCGGTACTCGTACAAAGAGAGGGATAGATTGCTAAAAAATGCCTTGGATGGAAATCTGGGGAGCATCATTTCATCTATGGGGAGATGGCGGATCAGGCTGGAAGTTCCAGGTGCAGAAGTTTCAGAGATGCTTCCTCTTGCTAGGTTACTTTCTAGAAGTATTGATCCTTCTGTTCATTCTAGATCAAAGGTAATTTTTTGTTATCTTACTTAGACATTTGTTGTCGTACTATAACATGTATTTTTGATGTGATATCCCAATAGTTATTCTATGATCTGTGGTATCCCAATAGTTATTCAGGTTAAGGCCCTCTACAATAGACCTTAAAGTTGTCCGATCCTTCTCCAGGCGCTGCAACCTGGGAGTTTTGTGCACCAGACTACCCATATGTGTGTGTATAGGAAAATTATCCAATGGACCCTATGCCCATTAGAGCTGTAATGAGCACTATCATTTTTACCAATATTTTCTATTATTTTGCATTCAATGATTATTTATTTACAAGTGCTATATCGTATTCTTACTAATAGTAACTATTTTCATATAAGGAAACTTTAAATTCATATAAAATGATTGCATTATTATTCGTATTACTAGTGTCATTTTTATTCTTTCTAATGACAAAGTTGTGCAATCCATTAAAAAATGCATTGTAAGATAAACACAATAAAAATAAAGATTTTGAAATTTTGAAGTGCTATATCCTAGCTGAACTGGGTAGTGTTTGTGATCTTCTCATTTTAGTGTTTACTGATGTTACTTTCTTACATCCATGCTAGATCAATTACCGGTGTATGCAAGCATTTTTTAATTTGTTTGCTTGGATTTTGTATGCCCTGCATGAGATAATGGTACAACAGTGCCCATCTTGTTTCCTTTTCCATTGCTTCTTCCTGTATAGTTGGGTAATTGGATGCTAGATGATATTTAATTTTGTATTCTTCAGACTTTTTTTATGCCGTTGACAATAATTAATGTAATGGTTTGTTAATTTAGCTCATTTCCTTGTGGATTTTAATGGCTTTAAGCCATCAAAAACAACATTCTGGTCTTTTCTTGTGCTGATAATATTGTTCATAATATATAGTATGTGTTTACATAGAATGTTGGAGGCAATGCGTGTTCACTTTTGAGGCCTATTTTATTCCCAGTTTGATTGGTGCGCTTTCCATGTCTTATTCAGTTCTTTTTCCATGTTAATTGAGCCACAGATCAGTTACTCCGTTTGGGTTAGTACATATGCATTAACATGCCCAACTTGGAAGTAATATAAGTATGTCGCTATATGGCAAGTGCTTTTGTAAAGATGTCTACAAGCTAAAAGTTTGATGTGATACAAGGCATCATAGTCTTTCCTTGTTGCAATGCATCTCTGATAAAATGGTAATCTTCCCCAATATCCTTGGGACACTTATGGAGAGTCGGTTGGAGGCAATGCAGATGGGTCATTGTCATACATTTGGACTCTTCATTATATCTAGTGAACGCCCCCAGCCCCCAACTTCTTACTCCATGTGATGAGATTGCCTTAAAAAAGTTGCATATCCAATAGACCACATACCATATAGAACTAGCATAATCTGCATCATAATAAGAACAAATGTCCAGATGCAATGGTATGCATAAAAAAGCCACTTGCATGCAAGCCCTTTAAGTAGCATAATATAATTAGTACATCCTGCTAGTGATTGTACTCAACTGAAGACTCAGCCTATGATTACTTCTACTCCTAACAATGTAAGAAATATTTGACCAAGTGAGGATAACTTAAAATGGTTTGCTCAACAAAGTCATGTCTCTCTTAAAGTACTCAAATAGTCATCACTAATATTAGTGTGACACTGAGCATTTATAAGCATTCAAGGATTCCTTGCAAGCAATTAGGCTAGTCTCCTCTATGATATCAAGACAACACTTTCGTTGGGAATGGTAGGAAACATCATGGGTTTCTAGTTACCTCAATTTTTAGAAAGGCGATGAAGTTAAGGTCTTTCACAAATACCCTCCAAAAAATGGATTCCTGCCATGCTATCACTTGTAAGACACACATTAGATTTAGATTGCAAGAAGAACGGTGCTTTCATCTTTTGTTGACAAACACATAGAAATCAATAAAGGTCATGTAAACCTCGGAGTAGCACTGTACACCCTAAGCCTATCAAACTACTCTTAGGGACTTCGCTTCATGCCATAGATTTAGATGGCTTTTGGAGTCAAGATATGTACCATGGCCTCAAATTTCAGCGAAATTCAGTCAAATTTCTGTCGAATATCGATATCCAGTCGAAATCTAAATTCGATCGAAATGACCGAAATATGGAGGTCCTAGTACAAAAAATGACTGAAATTTCGGTCGAAATTCCACCGAAATTCCATCGAAATTTTGTTTTGGTCGATACCGAACTGGTGACCGAAACCGACATTTAGGGCCTTGATATGTACCTCCTCGATGGTAGAACTAGAGACCAAGACATATAAACCTCCTCTACAAGATCTATATATAAGACAATATTTTTTAAGGGTATTTTTTAAACTGCTAATAAAATATTTGGGTAAATAACAATTATAGTAGATAATAATCACCGCATATAATAAAAATCAATACACATAATAATACAACCACAAAAGTCAAATATTTAAACATTGAAAGACCGCTGGGAAAATACCACTATCCAATTACCCTGACTTGGGATTTCCAATCGACCGTGTTAATCGACTAATCCATTCTTCAAGTTATTTCCCATCGGATAACTCAACTGGTTACACGTATTTTGGATCACACACCAAAGACTTTCCATAATTTAGATCACACACCAAGTTTCTATTACGACAACAATGTAAATAAATATTAAAATAATTTACAATGACCAAAATAATATGCAATGATAATAATGATGTTAGTGTACACTATACTTGAATAAAGAAATTATAAATCAAGCATGTAGAAAAATGTCTCTCAAGATGGAATCGATGAATAGGTGGCAAGAGAGATGTCATCATATAAATCTCTAGAGATCCATGTATATGTTGTGTATCTTTTTTTACATATACTCAAGAAGTAGCACGATGGCATTCCTATAGAAGGTTATGAAACCTGGGAAAGGTATATGATCTGATGACATTCCTATAGAAGTATAAAGAGTTCTAAGTGAGCTTGGCTTGGCTTAGCTTACGAGTTTATTCGATGATATCTGGTGAAGCAAGAAAATGTATGAAGAGTGGAGTAAAAGCATCGTTGTGCCTCTTTACAAGAATAAATGAGATATTCAAAATTGTTCGACTTACATAAGTATCAAAAAAATGAGTCATATTTTTGGGAATGTGTGATCGAAAGAAGGCTAAGACAAGTTTTCAGAGTAATAGAAAACCAATTCGGGATCCTCTCCAGAGACGAAAGAATGGACGCGAGAGGAAGCGGGCGTTCCGAGGGCGGTGCGAGAGGAAGCAGGAGCTTCGAAGGCGTTTCGAGAGGAAGCGGGAGCTACGAGGGCGGTGAAGGGTCTCGAGCGTTCGATGGTGCCTCGCGGGCGGTCGTCGTGGGAGCTTCTAACGAGGTTCTCCGGGATGCGTCCCTCTTCGTAGGGGGCCTAGATGGTCACTCGAAGGGGTCGTTTGAAGGCTCGAAGGTGGTGCTCGAGGGTTCGGAGGTTCTCATTAAAGGAGCTGAGGCTGCGGGCAACAGTTCGGTGGTCTCGGCTGGCGCTTCGAAGGGCAAGGGCATCGTCTTTCTCCATGGAACGCGATACGGCGGTCGGTTGGAAGTCGGTTACTCATCGGAAGGCTGGGAAACGTTGCTTCAGGTGTGGGGAGCGGGGTCATATTGCCTTTGCTTGCCCCCAGCCTCCTCGTTGCTTTGCATGCGGGGATACTGGGCATCGTCGTGCCTCATGCGGGTGGGTTCGTCAGCGCAGAGAGCTCAGGTCCAGGATTCCTTCCTTCTCGGTGCGTGCGGTGCATGATCCTCTTCCTAGCCGCCCCTCCGGACCGGAGATCCATGGGCGTTCTTACGCGCAGGTTGTGGCTCCTCGTCCACCTCAGTATCCTGTTGGGGTGGCGGCGGAGACCGGCGGACCGTTGGGTGCTACTTCTGGCGTTTTCGGTGAAGTTTCGACGTCGGTTGCGGGTTGTGGTTCATCTCCTTTGGTGCTTATTGGGGTCGCTCGACACCCCGTCGTCGGTTGGGAGGCGGTGAAGAAGCTGGTCCTTGGTGCACTGGGCCCCTCGTTTCTTGGGGACTTCTGCGTTTTGGACGCCTCCCATTGTTGCCTGCGTGGTCTCTCCCCCCAGCTTCGGGACTTCATGCTATCTCATGGTTCTAACGATGTTGTGTACTGGCGTCCACCCCGGGTGGCGGATGGAGCTTCGTCCTCGACTGAGGTTTGCATGGCTTCCATTACGGGGGTTCCATTCCTTTCAAGATCTATCCCAGTGCTCAACCAGGTTTTCCACCGGTGGGGATCTATTCTCTCCATCATCGACGACGGCCTCTCCCCGTTGGCCGACTGGCAGTCCTTGAAGGTTTTATTCGAATGCAGCCCGGCCTTCCTCCGCGAGTCGAGTGGGCGCTCCGTCTTTGGGTCTCTCAAGATTGGCACCTGGAGTTTTAGGCCGATTCTTACTGTTCTCCCTCCTCCTTCGTCGGATTCTGATGCTTCGTCGCTGAGTGACGACCAACTCATTCCAGCTTCGGCGGCCGGCGACATGCCGGTGTTCTTGGACGCTTCGTCTTCGTCGCCTCACGTGGCACGTGACGTTTCCTTTCCTTCATGCCACGTGGAGGCGTCCGCGGACATTTCAGAAGAGGCGCCTTGCTCTAATGATGTGGTGGGCTTTTTCGAGACGCCCCTTCAGGTCCCGCGTCTGACACTCGAATCTTCTGATCTCGCTGGCGTGGGGGGTATCGAGAACGATTCGACTTCTATTTCTATTCGGTTCGGATCGTCCCCTGTATTGCGGTTCGGCTGTTCGGACCCGTTGGCGGATCCGTCTCATTCTCGGAGCGACTCCTCTTTTCTAAGCGGATCGTGGCTGCGGGCCTCGGTTAGGGACTATCGGATGCCCCGCCCCGACTCTGTTGTGATTCAAATAGAGCCCCTTCGGTTGGATGTTAATCCCCTTATGGTTCCTTCGACTCCGCTACGTGACCCCCCTATCTCCTCTATGGCCTTCTCTCCCCAGGTCTCGGGAGCTCTTCTCACAGGTGCAGGGACGGCCTCCTCCTTCAGACGCTTCGGATCCATTTACAGCAGGCGTAACACCTCTTCCCGAGCGCCCTCAGTTATTCTTTCTTGCGCTACCTTTCGACAGGCTGTGGCTGAGGCCGCGGGCGTTTGCGGCATTGACGCCGGCGCGGACTCTCCGGATGACGATGCGCAGGGGTGCCTCCACAGGGATCGGAGGCCTCCGGATAATGATTGGGGTTTGCGTGGAGCTGTTCCTTCCTGGGGCCTTTTTCTTTTGGTTATCTAAATGAAGGTACTGTCATGGAATGTTCATGGTCTTGGTGACATGGTAAAACGACGGTCTCTGGGCTCCGGCTCTTGGAATGGGGATGTGATGTAGCTTGTATTCAAGAATCTAAACTCGCAGCTCTGGATGACTACTCGTGGTGTTCTTTTGGTGCCGGCTCTTTCTCTGATTTCCGTGCGATTAACGCGGTTGGCGCTGCGGGGGGAATGCTGGTCACGTGGCAATCTCGCTCGTTCTCCTTTAGATCTATGCTTGATGGTCGCCACGTACTCTCGATCGTCTTGGAAAATGTCTGTTCGGCTTCTCTCCTCGCTGTCTCCTGTGTTTACGCACCTACTTGCCACATTCTTCATCAGGAATTATGGGATGAATTACGTGATGCCGATAACTCCTTCTCGGGGATCCCATGGATTATAGGCGGGGACTTCAATGTTACCATCCACTCCTCCGATCGTCCTCGCGGGCGGGGAGGTCGCGATCCGGGCTCGCAAGAATTTTTGGACTTAATTCATGAGTTGGCGCTTGTGAACTTGGTGCCGAACGATATCTCTTACACGTGGCGGAACAACACTTCTTGCTCCAGGATTGACCGATTTCTTGCAAATGGTTTGGCTATGGACTCTTTCCCTCTTTGTTCTGTTGGCTCGCGTCCCCGTGCATTCTCGGATCATTCGCCTATCATTTGGGACGATGGTGTTGGCCTTAGTCCTCGGGGGCTCTTTCGATACGAAAAAAGCTGGCTATTCGAACCATCCTTTAAAGATATTGGCATGAACCATTGGAGTCATGTCCCGGTCTCGGGCTCGGCGGCGGCTAAACTCTCTCAGAAGCTCTCCTCCCTTCGTCGGGTTCTTGCTAAATTCAAATCTTCCATTAGACATACGCGTAAGGCTGTACGTGTCGAAGCGGAGAATCTTATCTTGCATCTCGACTCCACGGGAAAACGAGCGCGAGCTCTCTATGGACGAGCTTCGTGATCGCTCTAATGCTATTGCACGGGTTCAGGACGAGGATAAGAAGAGATCTATTGAATGGCGTCAACGCTCTAAGGAAAAATGGATCAAAGAAGGCGATGCCAACACGTCCTTCTTCCATCGGGCGGCTAGTAACCGTAGGCGCATTAATTATATTCGGTCTATCTCCATCAATGATGACGTTTTCTCGGGTGATCGTGAGATCGGTATTGCCATCACTGACCAATTCAGACGTTCTTCTACTGCTCTCCCTTCTCGGCGGTGGCGCTGGCTCGGGGAGGGGGCTCCACGTGTGTCGGACGAGGACTCCTCTCTTCTTACTCGCCCTATCTCCATGGCGGACATTAAGGCTGTTGTTTGGGGCCTGAATATTGATTCTTCCCCGGGTCCGAACGGTTTTCCCATCGCCTTTTACCGGGATTCTGGGATGTACGGGGGACGTCTTCGCAGTGGTCTCCGATTTTTGTTCTGGCAACCATGGCTTTGATCGTATCAACAGGGCTAACATCGTGCTTATTCCAAAGAAAACCCCCGCACTTCGCTTCGACGACTTTCGGCCCATTGCCGTCTCCAATGCTATCTATCTCATTGTGGCTAAAACTTTGGCCAACCGGTTATCGCGGATCTAGATGGCCTCATCTCGCCAGTCCAAGGTGCGTTATTAAGGGTAGGCATATTGCGGATTGTATTCTTGTTGCGTCGGAAATTGTGGCTGATTGGAAGAGGGAGGAAAAAGAAGGGAATTCTATGGAAGATTGACTTTGCTAAAGCATACGACTCGATTGATTGGCGCTTCCTCTGGTCTGCTCTGCATCGGCGGGGATTCCGAATCTTTGGATTTCTTGGATGCGCAGATGTATCTCCACGGTTCTCTCTTTCTGTGCTTATCAACGGCCGACCGGTTGGCAGGTCTTTTCAGCGGCGCAGGGGGGTTCGTCAAGGCTGTCCCCTGGCACCTTTGCTCTTCGTTCTTGCCTCGGATGTCTTGTCACGTATGGTGCACGGCGTCATTGATGCTGGTCTCACGTCGGGGTTTTCGGAAGGAAGGCTTATGCGTGCCTATTATCCAGTTCGCGGACGACACAATTTGCTTCATCGAGGGGGGCCTGGACGCGGTGGCGGGGATGGCGCATACCTCTCTAAATTCTGTGAGCTTTCGGGAATGTCGACTAATGTTGCTAAATGCATTATGGTGCCCTTTGGTTTGTCGGCGGTAGAGGAAGTGGAGTGCAGCCGCTTACTCGGCTCTCAGATGGGGAGCTTCCACTCCCATACCTTGGTGTCCCTCTCTCGGTTGGCCGGAACAGTTCTAATGACTGGAGGACTATTCTGGAACGGATGGAGTCGCGCTTGGCGGGCTGGAGGGCTTCCTTGCTTTCCCGGGGAGGTCGCCTTGTCCTTCTTAAATCTGTTCTCTCTGCTATTCCGATCTACTTCTTTTCGGTTCGAAAAATGCATGTGGGTGTTCGCGTTCGATTGGAGAAATGCATGCGGAGATTTTTGTGGGGTCGCTCGGACGGCAGTGGCCGAGGGGTTCATTTGATTGCTTGGGATGTGGTGACCCTGCCTAAGAGTTCCGGCGGTCTTGGCGTTCGAAACTTGGATCGCGTCAACGAGGCTCTTCTCCTGAAATGGGTGAGTAAGATCTGGGGCAAGGATGATTCTTTTCTATGTAACGTGCTGCGCGCGATCTTGGGCGAGGAGTGGAGTACCTTCATGCGCGGGGTTTGCCCTATCCACTCCTCTCATTTCTGGCGTTGCGTGTTTGATGCATATCGAAGGAACCGTTCTTTGTTCAACCCGGTGCTGGGGTCGGGTGTCGTCCTCAAGTTTTGGCAGGACGACTGGTCGGGGGGTGGTACCTTCCAGGCTCGTTTCCCGAGGTTATTCGCTCTGGCGGAGAATCGGCTGGCCTCTGTTGCGGATTATTGGATCAACGGCTGCTGGTGCCCATCTTTCTCGGGCGTTCTTTCCGATCAACGCGCAAACGATTTAGCCACCCTTCTGTAGGCTCTTTCCTGTTCCGTTTCTCCTGGTACTTTGCGGGACCATTGGGCTTGGAAGGACGGGCCCTTCTCCTCTCGCAAGGCCTTTTGTGCTCTGCTACCTCCTCCTCCTGCCTTGGCTGCTTCCTTGGTGCGCGACTGCGCCTTCTTATGGGGGTTGCGCCTGCCCGCGCGGATCACTTTTTTCATTTGGGTCTTTCGTCATCTGCGGCTGATGACCCGGGACCGTTGCGCCTCTTTTCTTCCCCCCTCCAACGTCTGATGCCAGCTCTACGGGGTGACGGATGAATTGGCCGACCACCTTTTCTTTCAATGTATGTCGGTGACTCGGGTTTGGGACGATGTTGCTTGGGCTCGTGCGGGCAATACTGAGGACTTCTGCGACATCCTTTGGGTCAACAGGAAGAGGTCTCGTTCTGATCTGCTGGGTCCCATTGCGCGCCTTTGGTCCATCTGGCGGGCTCGCAATGAGACTATCTTCTCGGGGGCGCGTTTTTATAAGGAGAATGTGACATTTGCGGCCATCAGATTAATCTCAGATTGGTGTAATTAGTTGGGATACGGCTTCCGTTAGCCGCGTGTTTACATTGTATCTTTGGTCTTCCTCTTCTCTCCTTCATCCCCTCCTAACCATGTAAGTATCTCTTTCTATACCATTCGTATTATATAATAATGGGGCGAACACCAACGAGTGTATCCCCCTTTTTGAGCCTCAAAAAAAAAAGAAAACCAATTCGAATTCATGCTAGGTTGCTCAACTATTGAAACTATCCACATGTTGATGAGAACAATGGAGATTTGTAGATCTAAAATGAAGAACCTCCTTATGAATTTTATTTATTTGGAGAAGGCTTATGATTCAATTCCCCACAAGATCTTGTGGAGAGATTTTGAGAAGTGACAAGTACATGTCTGATACATTAACCTTATAAAGGATATGTATGATGAGGCTTCATCTTGTATAACGATTCAATTTAGAAAGACCTACTATTTTAACATCATCATCCATCTGCATCAAGGTTCAACTTTGAGTCTTTTTCTTTTTACTGGTTATAGATGAATTTACTAGTTACTACATTCAAGATGAGATACCTTGGTGTATGTTGCTTGCCGGTGATATTCTTTTGTGTTAGTTGATGAGATTAGAGGTGGAGTAAGGCCTTAAATGTCGGATTTCGATTTCATTTCGGTGACTAACTGAAACGAAATTTTGGCCGAAATTCAGTTGAAATTCGATCGAAATTTCGGTCATTTCGATCGTTTTTTTCAACTAAGGTCTCCAAATTTCGGCCGATATTTGGCATTTCGGCTGGATTTCGGTTACCCACCGAAACTGAAATTCGACAAAAATTCGGTCGAATTTCGGCGAATTTGAGGCCATGAGGTGGAGTAAATGAGAAGCTTGAGGTTTGGAGACGTTCTTAAAGACTTAAGGATTTCTTAAAAACTTAGGGTTTTTCTTCAAGTAGCTTGATCGTGAAGGTTCTTGTACTAATCGATCACAAATTGTCAAGTATGACAAAATTTGCCCAATAAAGGCCATACATAAGGTGATACAAGCACGGTCGGTGTATTCAATAGGCTATTTCAACGAATCTTAAATTAAAGAGTCTTAATATTTAATCACTATGAACATAACAGAAGCTTTCCATTTTCACAGTTGTTCTGTTTAAAAACAAATTAACTGCTAAACATCAGGCATTCATCTTGGTCTTAATCATTTAGATTCCATTCATTATTGTCTATATGGGTAGGTAATCAGAATTCCATTCATCAAATCTCTGGCATATTTATAAGATTCTCATTGTACTCAGCAATTGTCTGACGTTTAGAAATGTCTATTTTCTCTTGTGTTTTTCCTTCGAATGTACTGATTTATGAGCTAAAGGAACTGGATAGAATATTGTCCAGAGTTCAAGATGTAGAAATACTTTAGGCTAACTCATTCAACCCATATATGCGTGTGTGTGTGTGTCTATACTTCCTTTTTATGTTAGGAATATTGCATTTCGTTGATTTAATTTGATATGTTTGCTCTTGCAGGTTCAGTTATTTGCCTGTTTGAAGATTCTCATGTATGTTGCATGGCAACGTCATTTTATTTTTGTTAAAGAAACATATAACAATGCAAAGAAAGAATCAATTAAAAAAGATCTCACAATTCCAATTAGAAATTTGTTAGGCCCTTTGGGTATTATTCTACCTAAAATCATGAATTTTTATTCATCCTACCATTTATTAACTCATAATCATATATCGGTATAGAAATATCTACTACTTGAAAATTTCAATATAACTTTCCAAGTACTTAAATATTGTTTAATGGTCGAAAATAGGAAGATTTATAATCCTGATCCATTATTTTGAATCCATTGACCCGAAGTTTCAAGTGTTTGCGTTGATATATTTTCTCTTTTATACTAAGACATCCACAAAAAGTGTGTCAAAAACTTCTGTCAATTTAATTGATAATCTTGTCTGTTTATGGTGCTACGTCTGAGATATGCTTGGCAGTATGAGCTTTGTGCTTTGACATTCTCACTGTGGAATGCACATGTTTTTTATGTTTAGGTTTATGCTTTCATTTGATTGATATTTTTTAATCATATATGCTTTTATGTTTCTCGTTGCTTATCTTTACAGGATATCTTTATCGCAAATTTGCAATCCATGGGATTTCATGCTGGTAGTCTTAGGGAGCTTCTTGAGGTAATCCACTTCTTTCTTGTTAATTGGTAATATTAACAATAGGAAAGTGCTGGTATCATTTATTTTCTTGGTTAGAACAAAAGTACCTTTCACTATGGTGGTTAATTTTTTAAAAAATGTACTAAGTCTTCTCCCACTATAAGTAGGGTCGGCTACATGGATTCTTGCTCAAATCCGTGTTGTAAGATTCGACTATTTTTTACGCTGGCCGTCGACTACCTAACGCAACCACTGCAAGAGTGGGATTTGAACCCTGGTCTTTTGTGTGGTAGACACACTGTACTACCACTAGACCATTAAGTGGGATGGCGGTTGATTTTTTACAAAGAAAAAAAAAGAAATTGTCGAGGTTCGATCCTCCTTAGCTCTGACCTTTGAAAAGTGGTGATGAAACTTGTCTGATGTCAGGTTGATCACAATTGTAATGCCACCTTTTCATATTGGAGATGTAAGTGATGAGCATTTCTCTCTCTATCAAAAATATCTAGGAATGGAATCTTAGCACATCTAGAATTTTTATACTTTCATATTGACTTCCGGCTTGCTTGTTTGAGTAGGCAGAAAGATGTGACATGGGACACTCTAACACACACATCCATTGAATTGGAAATATCATTTTGTTTGTAGTAAAGTTAAAACTTTTTAAAGAAGTATAGTATTGTATAACACAATTGATCATTTTTGGTTGCTATCATTGTGTTTAAAGTCTTAAAATTTGGGGCGAAATTGAGGCCTATCGAGGCTAAATGTATGAGGCATATATCATAGTTTGGTGGTTTAC
Source organism: Ottelia alismoides (assembly GCA_037367405.1). NCBI lineage: Eukaryota > Viridiplantae > Streptophyta > Magnoliopsida > Alismatales > Hydrocharitaceae > Ottelia > Ottelia alismoides. The sequence goes on from JAZKJV010000261.1 coordinate 216,283, forward strand.
TTTTATATATCTCCTCTATTCTGTAAGCATATGCTTAGGATTTTTGCTATTGCTTGTAGGCAATTCAATCCAGGAATAATTGGTCGGATGAGGTTTCTATGGAAGAAATTCCTCTCCCTGGTTTGGCTGAACTTAGAGGTAGATGGCGTGGCTCACTGGATGCAAGTGGAGGTGGTGATGGTGACACATTGGTAAATCCTGCCTCTTTAGATACTTATGGATTGTATTTGCATCACACCTTTCTTCTGTTCAAAGAAAAAAGACAGTTTGGTTGGTGACTGCCATTTGTGACCTCTTCATGAAACTAAGATATTAGCATTTTTTTGGGGCTTCTTCCTAGAACGTGGCGCTATTCATATAGCATTATACTTTGGGACTGTACTTTCCAAAAAAAAAAGCATTTGTCATGCAAGTGCTATGATTTTTAGTTCCGTAATAAAGATTAGACTTTTGCAGGCGGAATTCGATTTTCATGGGGAAGACTGGGAATGGGGTAGTTACATAACTCAACGAATCCTGGCAGTCGGTGCTTACAGCAATAACAATGGGCTGCGCCTTGACAACATGTTCATCCAGAAAGACAATGCAACTCTTCATGCAGATGGAACTGTGCTTGGGCCAATTTCCAATCTGCACTTTGCTGTCCTGAATTTCCCTATTGGTTTTCTTCCAAAGGTTGCTCAAATATTAGAATCTTCTTCAGAATCATTAAACTCTTTATGGCAATTGTTAACCCCTATGAAAGGTATTTTGCATATGGAAGGGGATCTGAGAGGAAGTCTTGCCAAGCCTGAATGTGATGTGCAAGTGAGGCTCCTTGATGGTGCTATTGGTGGAATTGATCTCGGCCGAGCTGAAGTTGTAGCGTCCATTACCTCAACCAGTCGTTTCCTTTTTAATGCAAACTTTGAACCAGTCATTCAAAGTGGACATGTACATATACAGGGAAGTGTGCCTGTAAAACACATCCAGGATGATGGATTAGAAAATGATGATAACTCCAAAGATTCTGATAGAACATTAATAACTTCGGGCTGGTCAAAAGAGAATCTAAGGGGACCAAATGAGGATAGTGAAAAAAAGGTTGTGAGGGATAGATCTGAAGATGGCTGGGACACACAATTAACCGAAAGTCTAAAAGATTTAAACTGGGATGTATTGGATGATGGTGAGGTAAAAATTGATGCAGATATCAAAGATGGTGGCATGATGCTATTAACTGCTATGTACCCATATGCAAACTGGCTTCATGGCTATGCAGACGTCAACCTCCAGGTCAGTATTGATGGATACTTCTTGATAATATTAACATTTTCCCGAGGAGTTGATTTTATTTTGCCCAATTTATTTGAAATTATTTTCATTTGCATTTTCATTGTCTGTTTGTCCTGTGGATTGAAATCTCTTATTATAGAAATTTCTTATTTCGGTTCTACAAATGATTTTTGCACAAGTATTTGCTGTAGGTGTAGAAGTATTTCACACTTCAAATGATAATTGACCATAGTTGGTTTGAAAGTTAAGAATGGTATTAAAGTTGCAATTTATTTGTTTGGAGGAAGAGAAAAAAGTAGCCTGAGGTACTAGAGCCGCAGTCATGACATTCTCTCTGAAAAACCTCACTCGGCCATGGAAGTATATATTAAAGAGCCATGTATGCTTTCCATTCACTTTCAACCTTGCTTTCACTTTTTATTTAGTCTTGGATCTTCATCGTGAGGATGTTGCAGCCGCGGAAGTAGTCCTATGTTTAAATTGGCTACTTAAGTCAAATTGTGGAAGATTCAACTTTCTGAGCACAAAGGGATGGAGGGCTGAAGTACTATGGTTTGGCGAAGGGGGCGCAACTGACAATGCTTGTAGTGCAGGGAAGGAGTGACGGGAGAATCGTGAGGTCGAGTAGGCTTATCAGCTAACATTTGGTGCAAGGTGAGAAGTTGCCTATTGTGGAAAGGTCTGTCGGAGAAAGGGGCGTACGTTGCTACATATGTTGGGATAAGGGACATCTCGCTAGCTTTTGTCAGAATTTGGTGGTTTGGTTTTGATTTAGTGGTTTAGGCAACTATTGACATTCGTGTCCGGATGAATGGAGTAAGGGACTGTTGGCAGTAGAGAAAAGGTCATCGGTAAATAAAAGGGACTTTGTAGTGTTGGGTTAGCAGATACCGTACCATGTGCAAATGGGAAAGAGTCTTGCTTGGACGATGCCATTGTTGACCTCTCGAGTGTACCGGGGCTTGTCTGGGATTAGAGAAAGCAAGGGTGGGGCTCATCTCAGATCTTTGGATTATGAGATTGCGAGGAAGAGACCTAAATTGAACCCTGAAGTCATGGAGATAGTAGAAATTCCAGGCAAGGAAGATGCAGAGTAGACCAAGAGTGGTGTCATACTCAGAATGATTGGAATGATCTTAAAGATCCACGGAAGAAGATTCTCCTCGAAAAATTGGGTGTTCTTACTTACGGGAAATTGGCTACTAGCGGAAGGTTTGTGTGCATTGTCATTAAGTAACGAGCATATGGGAGAATCTAGGCATTGTAGTATGGATGAAGAAGAGGGTTGCAAATTCATGCCGATTGGAAGTCACTCTGTATCATTGTGATTGAGGTGCATGCCCTTAAATTTCCCCCAATTTCAATCAAAATTCGATTTTGGCAAGTGGCCAAAGTCGATACTCCATAGCATTTCCTTTTCCTAGATTTTGTCGATGTTTCATTCCATTTCGGTCAATTTTAGTGGAATTTTGATCCCCATTTCGGTCGAATTTCGATTAAAACAATAGAAAAAGAGGAATTTAACCTCGTAGGCCACTCTTTCACATAATTGTTGCTAGTTTGGGGTACTTTTTAGGCTCAATATATTGGTGCATTACATTGCATCATTCCATCTCACAAGAAACTAGAGATTTGCTCACTTCTCGCACACTCTTTCTCACTCTTTCTTTCTGCTTCTCTCTTCTACAAGGAGTATGTGCAGTTGTGTGAATACTAAGTTGTTAGCAACCTTCCAACACTTGTGACTGTAATTATTTGCCTACTATTAGGTTGGATGTAGATTATGTTTATGAATGCTATGCAGTTTCTTGGTGTTAATTTATTTGTCTGTGTCTCGTATAACATATATTTTACGATCACATGTTCTACAATGCATCTATTAAAAATACATGTTAGAAAGATTTGTGTGTTTGTGTGTATATATGTGTGTGTGTCTTATTTTATTCTTAAAATTAAATATTTTTCTAAGTTCAAAGTATTTTGGTTAGATACAAGTTCGATGATATCATTTCGATCTTCAATTTTCTTACATAAGATACCATTTTGACAGTATTGTTTGTTGGCCTATTTTTTTCTATTCTTATGGTACATGTCTCTATTTTCTTCATGTTCATAAGAAGAAACTAATGGTTTCTAATTCATGTTCCAAATCGGGTTTTTGCACCGAGCAGTATACTATGATTGTTAGAGGGATGGGATGAAAATTTAAGGTAACATATCATGTTTGTAGAGATATATTTATGTTATTTATTTCATGCTTCCCGTATTGTTTTTTAATCCTTGTACTTATGAACGTCTTATGTAATTTACCCATAGGCTATGATAGATCAAAATGAGATGATCGTTAAAAATTTTTTTACTTGGTAAGATACCAAGGTCGAACTCAGGGACACGAGCCTCTCAAATATTAATCGGATTTAAGTCTATTTAATCAAGTGTTGAATTGAAGCAAATACAGGTCAACGCATGTAAGGAGACAATAATGCAAAGCAATGTAAATATGCATTTTTTTATCAATTTTTAATCATGCAGATAAATACCATGAAATGCAATGGAAAGTATGCCCTCGAACAGAATTAATATGATGAGCAAATTAATAAGCATCAATTTCAGGGTTAAGAAGATATACTGGATTTCAAAGTTGAAAAAAAACATATTAGACACAAAGCCAACAAAATGAAACATTAAACTTCATTTGTCTAAAATTAGAAATTAACGATGCCATTAAGAAGAACATCAAGCAAGCTTCAAAATGCCACTGAAATCAACTGAAACGGAAACATGATGCTCAAGATATGCATAAAGGAAAGCAAGGGCATAAATGCAAGAAAACATGAAAGGATAACTACAAACAGGTCCCTGGGAGGGACTAAAATGTAATGAAAATAAAGCGCGAGTCCTTCCCTGTAAATATACCAAACGCGCGGGGACCTTTTTGCAATATTGAAGAATTACGTGGGCTCCTCTGCAAATTACCCACAAGGCACGTGCTTCGCACGCGCCATCCAGGCTCGGACGTTGGTTCGGATTCGGCAAAGGCTTGGCGTAGCTTCGGCTAGGCTTGGATCTGGTTCGGGCTCGGGAGTAGGCTCGTGCATGCTCGGGAGCTTCCAAGCCTAAAGACTCGGACGCGAGGCTCGGAGTAGCTATGACATCTCCACGTGGCTGGTTATGGGTCATCCGATCGTGGTGATCGAATGGCTCTTGGAGTCGATGACGTGGCCGCCCCTCAGCCGTTGGATGAACGCCTGGAAGAATCATCCAAAGGCGCCTGTACGTTCTCCTTCCTCTGTTGCTGGCGGCGGGAACTGAGCTCCGGTGAGGGAGCTCCAGCTCCGCCGCTCCGTCCTTGGCACAGTGGAGCTCGCCCGAGCTCCTGAAGGTCTGTCGATGAAGCTGGGAGCTCGGGGAAGGCCCAGGAGTGTCTGTTTGCCGTCATCGGAGCTCGGATCATTGGAGCGACGCTGACGAAATGGTCTCCGATGGTACTCCGGCCAATGAAGGCTTTGGCTAACCTGCAGTGTTAGTTGGTACCCGAAACCTTGGATTTTATGAAGGGGAGCGGAGTGGAAGCTCGATGGGGCGAAGAAGACGGGAGCTCTAAGCTCCTCCGCCGTGGGTGGCGGAGGAGATGGGTCGGAGGTGGTTGAGGGTATGGAGGAAGGAGGAGGAGAGCGGAAAGGGGTGCGCGTGAAAGGGGAAAGAGCTGCGAAGCTCGAGAGGTGATAATGGAGCAGGGGGAGTGCGTGAAAGAAGCTAAGAAAATTATGCATAATAAGAAGAAAAACAAGAGAAGATCAGAGGTCTTACCTGGCCGGAGATGGAGGTCATGGCCTGGGCTGGGCATCGGAGAAGAAGCCCGGGTCGTCGCACATGCTGGCCGGCCGTGCCAGCGAGCTCGAGCGGGGCTGAGCCACCGCGACGCCGCCTGGAGGTCGGCGGGTCTCACCGAGGGGAATAGGTCGTCGTCGCTCGATCCATCCGCCTCTCCCTGTCACAGGGAGGCGGAGGAGGGCTGGGCCTTCCCCTGCATAAAGATGGACGACGATTAACGGAGGGGGAGGCGCGGTATTTAAAGAAGTTCGTCGGCGGTTAACTGGTGGAGACGTGGTTTTCAAGGAGGAAATGGAGCGAGTGGGAGGACGACGGTGGTTAATGGAGGCATCGACGAAGATCGTGGATGATAGGGCTCGGTCGTGGGGCAGTTGGCGATGGGAGATAGTGGCTGGTGAGGGCGAGAAAATGGAAAGGGGGAGAGGTCTTCGAGCAGGATCGTGGGAGAGAGAGGAGGAGGCTGGAGGTTGACGAGGACACGCGGCCGTTGGATCTGGAGATCCAACGGTTGTCGATTAGGCGCGAAGTAGCGGTCTTGATCAAATCCGGGGCGGTGCGATCAGTGGCGGATGAAAGCGCCACGTGTCATGCAAAGGGGACGACGCTTAAGGACGGTTTGGATGTGAGGAAGGCGCGATCGAGCGGATGAGAAGCGTCAGTGGAATGAGCGACCGAGATGGGAGATCTGAGGCGCAATCAAAAGGCGCACAACGCGCCACGTGCCAGGCTCTAGGTGAGGCGCGAATGGAGGGTGATGATGATGGGCGGGAGATGATCAAACGGTTGAGGAGAGAGGGGGTGTGGAGATCAGCTAGCCGTTGGATCAGAAGGAGATCCAACGGTCTAAAAAAAAGGCGGATAAGACAAAGAAGCCCAGGCCACGTGGCGCCCCCAGAATGGGCCACGTGGCCCAATCAGATTAATTCGAGGGTATTTTGGATTTTTGAAGGGCTAGATGATCGATTTTGAGAAAACTCAAAACATGAAAGTTGTAGATCTTGATGAGATCTACAAGTTTCATGTTGACAGAAACTGGAGATGAGACCATCTGTAGCCTTGAAATATTTTTGAGGGTATTTTTAAGTAAAAAATACCACGAATTTTTGTTTTGTCATTTTTTGTGATTTTTTAATTTATTTAGGACTCTGATAATTACAAAACTTTAACTGGGTTGTATTGACACTCAACTTAAGCAAGGGGGTTAAAAATGAGAAATAAAGATGATGAAATCGAGTTTCATCAGGCTACTCTCTTATATAAGAGAATCTAGGGTTCATGGAATAAACAAATCTTTCTATTTTCCGAACATGGTATCAGAACAATGGTCCTATACCAGAGCTCCCGTACCGAAATCCTAACCTTAGACCACGCCTAAAGCCTCTCCATCCCGCATGCCTAGGGCTTCCGCCGCTCAGCCCCAGCCGGCCTTCGCCCTTCGCCAAGCCTCCGCCCAGCCTCGGCGGATCTCCAGACCTTCGCCTAGCCTCTCGCGGGCCTTCGCCAATTCGCGAGGCAACCCCCCTCATCCTCGTAGGGCTTTACGCCACCGCCAGACCCTGCTAGGCTCCCACGGGACGGCCTTCTGTTGTTGTGTGGCCTTGTTAGGCCCCCAACCCCCCCCCCCCTCCGTCCGGCCCTGCCAGGCCCCGACGTGGCTTCTCTCTCTAATCGGTTGCACCTACTTGCTAAAAAGGGTGTCGTCGATCCTCACTTTTAGGAGGGACACCACCGTCGAGCTTCCTCCCTTGATGAGATTTGTTGCGTAAGTCTACATATGTATGTACCCCCTCGGATCCGGGTACCCGTTTACGACGCATTCGTACTATTACATTCACAACGATCTCACCAAGCATTGAAAATCAGGTATTTTTTTTCGCGCTGCATTTACATATGACATTCACATTCAATATATTGTATCAACCACAAAATAAAACACCAACAGGTGCCACCAACATTCCTTCTCATTAATTCTCATAAGTATTTACAACATGTACATGACGGCTGACATTACATTCATACATGTGTCCCAAAATATATACAGAAGAGAAAGAAACACTTACATCTTAACTGACCAAAAACTGCAACAAAAGAAACGTATCGTCTGGTATAAACCCGATCACCAGAAGTCATCAACAGCTACTACAGTGTTGCAGGCTCCTTGTCTGCCAAAACATGTAGGGAAGAAGGGGCGTCAGCGAGCGCTGGTACTTCCCATAATCATATTAAATAAGCAGGTATTTAGTCTGGATACAAAAGAAACAAGTAGAAAGGCATAATAATCAAAAGTTACAACTACTTGTTTAAAAAAGAAGTTTTCATGCTACAGTGATGGATGCTTCGAGTTTTTCCCATTACCTCACGTATGTCACATTATTATGTAGTAGTTAATGACATATGCATAATTTCCGCAATTGCCTTATAGCATTATATATATTCATGTAATAGTTGATGACTCATATGTATAAATACATATAACTATTAATGTCTTATTATTTAGAATTCTTAAATATGGATTTTTATAATGAGGACAATTTGGATTTTGAATGACTCTTGGTTTTATTAAAATTCTTAAGTTAATTAGATAGTTTGTGGTCTTGGTCGATGTGTGACCTCACACTATGACTCTACGGCATGAAAAAGTTCATCAGGCTCGGGGTGCCTCCGTAGGCATGCAGTGTTGTGTAATGCATCCTAACTAAGTTCCCAACACGTCCACTTAACCTAATTATAATTAACCCTGGCCAACACAATTTATACTTAATTTCCTCTCTTAAACAAGATCCATATTGCTTCTCTTGAGTACAACTGAAACTCCCCCAAATATAACCCCAGATGATTTCAGATGTAGCATCGCCAATCCTATTGACGAAAAAGTAACTAAACTCAAGCAGTGAGGTGGCCTCTTAAGAGGCTCTTCCGTCTCGCCCTCATATTGGAAGTACGGTCCAATAGAGGGAAAGGTCTACTCCAAAACTACGCCCCAAAGACGGGTAAGAGACTCTCTAGAAAAGTCACTCTAGAAAACGGCCCAATCGGTAACGGGCAAACGAGCTCGTACATAAAAACTAAATCGAGGATCCTAAAACAGAGGGTCGGCGGAACTGGTCAAAAGTTGGGGATTCCAACTAGGCATAAAAATACTGCGAGCTCGCGTAAAACCATGAAAAGGGCTGGGATCCTAGGCCCGCGCACTTGGCGGCCACTGCCCGAACTGAGCTTCCTATCTTCCGCCCAGCCGAGGGTCACCGCGCCCTCGCACAGTCAGGTGTAAAGGTTACCATGACCGGCACTAATAATTATCAGTGAAACTGATTCATGACAATCAAGAATCTCATAGATTTCATCATTTTATTTACTTGTAACTTGATGCGTCACTTATTTATCAAACCCAACTTCTCATGCCACACAATCATTCTATACATATTTCTGTTTGTTCTGTTCATGCTTGACAGATCTTCTATCTTTTAAGTACTCGACCTTTCAAATTTCTTATATATGTTCCCATCGGGTAATAAAGGCATGCTCATTGTTAATATATATGTATGTGTGTGTGTATTTATATATTCCTCTACAAGTTGATTACCTAATTCATTACTATTATGTTGGTTGACTTTGGTTCAACATGTGTTTTTATTGTAATAAGATGACTGCACACCAACTCTGTGGATGTATCCTATAAGAGTTACCGATATATATATATAAACATATATATGTATATATTTAAAATTATGGCAGATAGTGCTGGTTAATTGCAGCAACTTTAGGAACAGGTGAGATGATAGTGACCTCAAGTAGTGGCAGGATATTTTTGACCTAGACTATAAAAGTATTCTTAGGTATGAACTGAATAATCTATCCAAGGCCTGGGACTAGTATTTATGATGTTCTGATAATCAACTGCTATGATTTTTTTTGAATCTAAAAGAGTAATGTGAGGAATTCAATTATTCAATATTGCATATGCCTGAATTCAATTATCATTCAGTTAGAGTTGGACCATAAGTGCACTCTGATTATACTAACGATAGATGTTCCAGCAACTTTATGCACATAATGCATGCTTGCATTATTTATTTAAACACATGGATTATGAAAACTCCTATTGTATACATTTATGGGCCAAATGAATATATATATAGGGAATAGGGAGCCTCCTCTCATGAGGAGGCAAGTTTCCTCCTCCCTAATGTTTCAACCGTCGGATGAAGTAACCTCCAACCATTGGATTTAATACCCTCTCTGCTTCCACTAATACGCTTCTCTCTCTCCCCTTTTTCCAAAAAAAACCCCACGTTACGTCCCTCCCTGCCTTCATTTATTACGTAGGATATATTTTTACGTTGCCTGATAACAAAGATATATTTTTTTAATGACATCTTCTTCTGTTAGTCCCCTTTTGTGATCTTCCTTTTTTGTTTTTGCATTCAGGAACAAAATAGGTGAACTTTTCTTCGAATGAATAAACAATGTTACTCATAGCATCGTCGTTCTAAAGTTTTGGATTGACGACATTAAAATCGACAAAAACTAATGCATAGGTGAAATAACAAGGGATTTACATGATCATCCAAAAAGAGAAAAAATTTGGATGATCATCCTCAATGTAATCGTTCTTATAAGGGATGCATGTGCAATTCAAGTATCAGTCCTTCTGGACTAGATTCTACCTAGACTGGATGTGTATTATATCTTCGGACTTGGATGTTGTATTTTGATTTTGAAGTTGGATGATGTTTTGTCTTTATACTTGGATTTGCATCATGTCGTTCGACTATTTAATTGACAATCGACAGATCCAAAATATCCGGCATTTCCTTTACGTCTAGACTATTTAAATTTGTTGAATGTGCAAAATTTTTATCTTAAATTTGGTCTTGGACGAATATGTATATTAGAACTAGAGCATCACAATTAAACATAATTTTTTCAAAGTACATTCTGAAATCATTTACAAACGCAAAAGATACGCATGTCAATACAACTATTCCATAACTATATCATATCATCCAACCAGATCCAACGTAAATACCATAAGTAAAGTAAATACCATCCAACCATAAATACCACATGTAGATACTAGTTAAGGATAGATACTTGAAAAAATAAAATTTCACTAATGTCTTCGATGCCTCCAAGTCATTACAGCTTTGACATCTTTATCTGAGGTCATTTTGTTCTGTCAAAGAATAAAACAAAAAATATCAACACTTGCATAATGTCATTATAGAAAGTGGAGCGCATTGCAAAAGAGCCATAAAATTTTTGAAAGAAAAATTACTATATTATCAGAAATTAGAAGATACGGGGGCTTCCTTTCCTCAAAATTTTTCACCCTTCCTTCTCTGATCTTCTTGAGTATTTGCCACCTTCAAAACATAAAATGTAAAGTTTTGAATGACAGTCACCCGAAGTTTATTATATATATAGAAGGACTCTCAATTTTCAAGATATAGCTACATGTAAAAAAAATATAACTTTATTGGACAAGAGATTACCTGATTGTCCTGGCTCAAACAGAACCTGCAAAATTGATTTATAGCAAGAGAGGTAGAAATAATGATGCCTGAAGATTGATCGAACGCCGAAGTCGCTCACGACGGCAGCGTCACAGTAAACGATTTAAGGTACCCCTGGAGGGATGGAAGTGGATGCAACAACGCTGGAGGCGGGGGCGCGCAACCAGCACGTGTGGGTGGCGTCGTCGGGAGGAAGCAACGCACGTGGGTGGCGTTCCTTGAATGATGGCGACGTTGCCGAGGGGAGAAAGCGGCGTACGCGGGTGGCGTTGTTAGAGGGAGGGAGGTGAAGTTGAGGCGGTGCCGTGCACGGGTGGGAGAGAGTGAGGTGTAACGTTAGGTTATTTTGGAAGGAGGAGGGGGAGAGACGTAACGTGGGGTTTTTTTTGGAAAAAGGGGGGAGAGAGAGAGAGAGAGAAGCGTATTAGTGGAAGCAGAGAGGGTATTAAATCCAATGGTTGGAGGTTACTTCATCCGACGGTTGACACATTAGGGAGGAGGAAACTTGCCTCCTCATGAGAGGAGGCTCCCTATTCCCATATATATATATATATATATATATATATATATATATATATATTAGCTCACCTACACTAACTTAAATATTGAGGCAACCATTTTCCAAAACAAAATATATAGAGTAACATAGTTGTGAATATGACTGAATTATATTCTCTTAATTCTACACAGGTTATACATATAATTTATTAAATAGTAGCAGAATTTCCAGAATCTCTAAACTAAATTTTGAATCAAATTTTGAAATCATACAAATTCCCCAATTTGTTGAACAAGAAGCAGAGTAAATCTTGTCAATCTTGTCATTTGATGTATATATCTATATTTATATATAGTTTACAATTTTTTGTACCCATAATTCTTATTTTATAGTAATGCAGTTAAAAATCTGAATACATTACTCAAAATTTCGGTACCCATAATTTTCTAAATTTCGAAATTTAAGAACCTATCAAGAGTTTTCTTTAAAAAAAGAACCTCATGCAAATCCCTTAATATCCATCAACAGAGAAATCAGGGATTTAAATTCTGGATTTTGAAGGTAGAAATCAATTTGTGTGCAGCTTACGCAATAATCAATAAAAGAGAAGTGTAATTAGACATGCTTGGCAGCAAGGAGGAATGGAGAGGAAATGTACCTTTGGATCTTCAAAATGTGGAGATTCAAGACTTGCATGTGGTAGCAGCAGGTGGCTGCTATAGAAATTGATTTGGAGCCTCAACAGGAGGGGTCTTCTAGTTGCAAAAGATGCTCCAGAGCAGCAGTCCAGCTGCTGTGTTTGCAGCTAAAAGAGGGTTCCAGCAGCTTGGTTGTTTGTGGCTCAGGATATTTGCTGGAAATTTACCAAGGAAGCAGCTCCAAGGGCTTCTAATTTGCTAGAACAGGAGCAACACCAGCTGAAATCGAGAAGGGAAAGTTGGGTTCCCACAGCTGGTTTTTAGGAGTGAAATGGGGAGAAGGGAATGATTTGTGAAGCAAAAAGGGAGAGACAAAGAAGGAACCCTCACGTTGGATTTGGGCTTAAAAATAGGAAGAGAATAAGGAAGGTGAGGAGGAAGATTCCTCCTCATGATGCATAATTTCTTTTCTTTTTTATTATTATTCATTTTATTTTATTTTTTTAAATGCAATTGACAGAGTCTGCTATACTGAATCAATTTTTAAATAAATATTTATTATATTTTTTTCAAAAATTTCTACTTATTTAACATACTTAAAGTTGCCCACATTTGCTCTTCGGGCCTCGAATTTTGACACGCAACATCTCGAATTGATCGTCTCTAAACGACGATCAATATGAGTATAATATTGATATACTTTTGATCGGGTTTGCTTGTCCGAACTTTTCGAGATACGATTGTGGTTTGAGGTTAATTTTTGCGATTTAAAAATACCAAATGATCTATGATTGACGAGTGGTCGATTCCGTTGGTCTTCTTTCGTCGAATCGGATTTTTAGGTGGTCTCGATTTTTTCGCGGTTTCCGAATTTGCGTCGTAGCTTTTCCGCAGTACGCATTACGATGCGAATGATTTCTGATCGATTTTACCCGAACAACTTTTGATTCACGATCATTTGATCATTTAAAGTCATTTAATGCTGACTGACTGACAACTTTATTGGGTTAAATGGACCTTAATCAGATCGGGTTTGGGTTTATACGGATTCCGGATGTTACAATATGCAACCAAATCTCCCTATGTTAGTGTAGACAAACATTTGCCAAGTCTACATTCCTAGTCTTCTCGAACCATCATGTCAAAAAGTAAGGTCGGGGTTCCCTCCGTAGGCGCCTTTAGAGGTCCTGCACCTATAGTCAAGATGGATAGGTCAAACTATGAACTGTGGGCTATGCAGTTCATGAGTATGATGAAGTCTACGGGTAAGAAACACATTCTTACCGAAGAAGAACCGGCCGAGAAGATTGGAGTTAATGCTTCATGAGAGGCGGATGATGCTTATGCCAAAGTTTGGCTTTCAAGTAATTGGCATTAGAGATTTCCAATGATTTACTTCATCAACCCACAACCAAGGCGATGTGAGATATTCTTGCTGCCACGTATTCACAGGCGAAGAATGAGACGAAGATTCTACAGCTCCAACATGATATCTTTACTATCAAGCAGAATGGTCGTGCTCTCCACTCGATGTACACATCCTTGCATGGAATGTTTGCGAAGCTCTATAGATTGATGCCTCTGACATCCACACCTAAGCAGCAGAAGACTTATCGGAATACCACCATGGTTGGTGTGTTCCTGGCAGCCCTTGATTGAGTATGAGGCAGATCGTTCTCAGATTTTGGTAGACTCTACTATTCCTCCTATGGAGGAAGCCTTCCACAGAGTCAGTCGGATCATTGTTCCATCTTCTACTGCTAGTCAGACGTCCTCAGCGATGGCGGCTTCCCGAGGTCGAGGAGGATCTTCTCAGTTTCATGGTCGCGGACCTAGGGGCAGAGGAGGTCGTGTTCGTCAACCATGTACTTTCTGCCATCGTTCTGGACATACTGAGGATACATGCTACTCCAAGCATGGGTTCCTGCCTCTACTCGAGTGGCTGAATAGATTGAGCCCCCAATTGCTTCTTCTTTGGATCAACCACTTTGAGGATTTTGTAGCATGATTGAGGGGCATAATACCTCCATCCGGTTCTGTGACTTCTTCGTCGGCCCTCGAGAGCCCCTATATGACAGGTAAAGTACATGCATCACAATAGTGCGACAGCTGGACGTTGAGCTTCTGTCAGTTTTCGTTAAGGTACACATGTTATATATTTTGTTCAAGATAATGTAGTTCCTTTTTTCTCTTCTGTTACATTTTGGGATACATGTACATAATGCAGTTTATTATGTTACATATATGGAAATTAATGCAAATATATTTGGTGACCAATATTGTTTTATGGTTGTTTATCATTATTGTGAATTTCATTCGAAACGCGAAAAATTTCCCTCACTTTCAGGTAACCTAATGCGATCGATATCGAATATAATAGTGTTAATGCTATGTAAATGGGTAACGTGGACCCCAGGTCGTCATACCAAGGCTAGCTAGAGGGTCTTACCAGAGATGCTGCTCTAAGCTGGGCCTGATTGATATCTACGTTCCAGCTTGAGGGGGAGTATTGAGATATTAGTTATCTTTCATATCTGTTATGTAATATTTATTTTCTTTGTTTTCTTTATGTAATTTGCCTAATAGGTTAGTCTTCTATCTAAGAGAACCCTAGAACTTCATCAATGTATAATTCATTCTTTCATTTCCATCGCTTGACTTCTGACGGTTATAAGCTCCCAAATCTGTCAAATGCTTCTTTCTTGGTTATTCCCATACCCAAAAAGAATACATGTGCTTTGATCATGTCAAGCAGAAGTACTATATTAGTGTCGATTTCACATTCTTTAAGTTTGTCATGTATTTTCTCCCACGGGTGACGGGATGACACCTTTTGAGTCTGACAAGGAGGTTTACTTTCCTCCTCTGCCTATTTCTCCTATTACACGCCTTGTGGTACAGACTCTACCATGTATATGCTCACAGACCTATTACTACTTGACCTCTTGCCCTTGTACTCTTCCCGATATCCAGCACATCCTAGGTAAATTATAAACACTTGGTTTCCACCGATGGCATTATGGATGTTATACAATAATATCAGACTTTACGAAATAAAAGTGCATTTACTTAGGAGATTGTCATACAAGAGGTTGTTCCTTCAGAGGATCTGGATCAGCCTATTGCACTTCGGAAGAGGATACATACATGTGCTATGTAGCCTCGCTCAAGACATGTTTCACGGGGACATCTATCAGAGGATTTCAGAAAGTTTGTGATAGGATTGTCGGTTGTTACAATCCCATGTTGCACTACAACCAAGAGGCACATGGAACCTAGTTATTGCCCCAGTAAGGGCCTTTGTAGTTGGTTGCAAGTGTCTTTATAGTGAACCATTGAACAGACAACAGATTTGATTAGTACAAGGCCAAACTTGTGGAATGTGGGTTTACTTTGAAATATAGGGTGGACTATCAGGAACTCTCTCGTATGGCACGTCACTCCATCCTTCATATCCTCTTTTTTGTTGCAATAGTAAGAGACTGGGTGTTCTCTCAACTTGATGTCAAAAATGCATTCCTGTATAGAAGCATGCATGAGGAAGTATATATTCAGCAGCTACCTGGATTCACTGTTAATTGGGAGTGCTAGAAGATATGCAAACGCCACGAGGCTATTTATGACCTTAAACAAATCTCAAGAGCATGGTTCCAAAGAAGCTCTCAAACTTGATATAGCAACAAGGCTTCAAAAGATTAAATGCAGATCATTCTCTCTTTATACACAGGACATCATGAGGTAATGTCATTATTCTGCAATGTGATGATGATGATACAAAAAAAGTAGACAAGAAGAGATATGTGACTATCACTAATCAGACAGCTCCTTTATCGAGAGTAAAGTCAATCAATTTATGGAGGAATCACGTCAGGCACCTATGGATGCAAACTCTATGATCCTAAGGTACCTGAAGTCCTGACTAAGTACATGTTTACTCTTTTGCAAAGGGTCACCCCTTGAAGTCACCGCCTTTGCAGATGTTGATTACGCAGAATGTCATAAATACAGGAAATCAACTTCTGAATTTACAATATTTATTGGAAGATCATTGGTCTCATGGAAAAGCAAGAAACATATTGGTGTTGCTAGTTCAAATGTTGAATCTGAATACAAAGCCATGGCGCAAGGTAACAATGAGATGATGTGGGTTATGTATGTTCTAACTGCCCTATCCATTAGCATGCCTCATCCCATGTAGTTGTTATGTGAGGATCAAGATGCATTATTTATTACCAACAATCTAGCGTTCCATGAGAGGACCAGACACATCGAGGTGGATTGTCATTATATCATAGACATGATACAGAAGGGCTTCTTTTCTACCTCCCATGTTAGCTCAGCAAAACAAACTGCAGATATATTCACTAAGTCTCTAGCCAAAGGGCCATTCCAGAAGTATTCTTTCAGGTTGAGTTTGATAGACATGTACATTCTAACTTAAGGGGGAGTGCTATAGGAAATATTAATTATGTTTTTTTCATATGTATTTTCTTTTCTCTATGTATTCCCCCTTTTGCAATTTGCCCTCTAAGGATTCTCCTCTATATAAACAAACCCAATGGCCTCCTCTGAATAAACATTCATTTCTTTCTTTTTCAAAAAAAAAACATTCATTTCTTTCTTCAGTGTACATTCAAACTTGACAAGCCAGCCCAAACTGGGATTGGATTTGTGCTTTAGTTAGGTCTGAAATATGGACCGTCTGATAATAGTGGCCACTTCTTCAAGTATTTGATACCACCTAGATGACCTGTCAAATTCCTTCTCTTTCCTTCTCTTCGGAGTATCTGATCAATATATGTCTTGAATCAAGGACCTTGATTAGATTTCTCATTGTGCTTCATTCCGCCCTTCAGATAACTTATAAATTCCATCAAATCTGCCCTTGGGTTTTGAAATCGACAACCAAACTAGTAAGAAAGGGCTTTTGTAAACTCGTCACTTTGTCATCAGTGAACGTCCACTGCTGCAGCATAAGATAACCGTCTTCTTTTCAAGCTCCAAGCCATAATTGGCAACCTTCCCCCATTTCAATAGCATGTCACTAAAGTCTGATTTCTTTCCAAGGCCAAGGCATGTTGGAAAATGATCCTCATCATCGTTGAGAAGACCATCCATCAAACTAGCTTTTCACTGCCCGCTCTCACAGCCATTCTGACAGTTTGCAAGCATCAATTTTGAAATCCGTACAATGCAAACTGTCAGAACACCTGTCATGGAAGAGACCATTCCCCATCCTCCTTAAACAGAACACCATCCTGCAAACTACTGAAAGGCAAAAACGTCCACTCACAGGGTTGATATATTAGTATTGAGTCAACTGACCGAGCTCCAAGATAGGTAATTTAAAAAAGAAAGTTCCTCCAGCGCCAACTGCACTAGTAGCTTGAAAGCACACAACAGCCTACCAAGAAGCAACAACCTGAACAGCTTCTGGATTCCACAGCCGTGAGAAATCCAGCAGCCCTGCTATCTGGAAAAGCACAATCCTAGATGCATGGGATTGTTTTTTTTATTTCATTATGTAATCCCAACCCATCTGTATATAAAAAGTCTTGTAGGGTTGTGAATAGAGAAATTCTTAGAAATACAATTTGTAGTATTTCTTCGTTATCTCTCCTCTTTTCTCACTCTAATCTTGTGCTTCACCTTGCATCCCCACCAAATCTCATGCTGCAGGCATGGTTTTCACTTTTCTCACCCTCCTTTTTTCCGCGTTTGTACAGCTGCATCAATAAAATATATGGAAAGAGATTTACAGATTTTGTCTAATATGTCTACAATGTAACATGGAGATGATACTCACATCACACTTATTGTTCATAAGTTGGGCGGTGTTGAAACTATTACTCTGGGTCTATTTTATACTTGATAGATATCTATCATACTTGCTTGGGCATGGCAGTTTCTCTAGTATTTGATTAGTGATGGTTATTTTTAGAATTTATTTAACATGATTATTGTCATAGCAAATATTTCAAACGAATAAATACTCTTTTAGATTATTTAACTTGCAACTTATTAAACTATGGATAAACCAGTTGATTCCCTTCGATTCTTTCAAATATATTATTTGTTGATTCCTTTAAATGTGATTCCCGATACAAAACAAACTGTAAACATTAGGTATGTAAAACTGCATAGGCCTAGCTTGAAACCCAGTGAATAAACGATGACAGCATGGGTATATGGTAAAATTTTAATTGAGTTTTAGGATGTTCGAAAATCTCCATGTGCGATTCATACAGTTAAAAAATTGGCCAGAGTTACTGTTATACCACATCCGAGGTTTAGTCTCACATCTACCAGTGGTGGGACTTGGAGGGTCTGTGGAGGCTATATAAGAAGCCCCAGACCTCATGTATCAATTGAGAAAGTTCAATGAAACATATGACCATTTGATGCCTTCTCCCGTGGTTTTATCCTACTCCTTAGGGAGTAGGGTTCCACGTAAAATTCAGTGTTCAATGTTTTATTCTTTTCTTGGATGTTCGCTTCTGCATTTTATTTTCTAACAGTTACCTATGATGAGAAGCTTATTCTGCATGGTAAGTTCACCATTAAAAGCTTCAGGGTGTGCTAACTGTAAAGTCTTCCTCTCATAGCATTTTTCTTATCTGGTTATCTTGCATTTGATTTCTTCAGCCAAAACTTTTAACACAATCAAATATTTATCCAGATTTTTTTACCTTTTTATCCACACTAGTAAAAGAGGATGATTATTTTTCTCATTGTTTTGGACCTATTCTCTGTCAAAGGTTAGAGGTACGGTTGAGCAGCCTGTCTTCGATGGATCAGCATCATTTCATCGTGCATCTGTTTCTTCGCCACTTCTTCAGAGGCCTTTTACCAACTTTGGTGGTACAATTCATGTAAAAGCCAATAGATTATATATAATTTCCATGGAAAGTAGAGTAAGCCGCAAAGGAAAGCTGGCAATTAAAGGGAGCTTGCCTCTTAAGACTACTGAATCTTCTTCTGGTGATAAAATTGACATGAAATGTGAAGTTCTGGAAGTACAGGCCAAGAATATTTTCAGGTTGGTTGTGGTTTATCTTCTTTTCTCCATGTGTAATGGGATTTTCTCAGGTTAGAAACGTTAATTTGCACTTTCATATGATGGTGGAAAAAGTACCTTTGGGAATTGTGTGATATGTTCTCTGTAAAAACAAATAAATCTCTCAGAAATTACCTGCTAAATTATTGATAACTCTAGACAATTTATGCCTCTTCCAATTTTAGCATGTATGATGTTCTTTGCCAAGTACCATTTGAAGCTTTTTTTTAAGTTTGTTGATGTCTCAAATGTAATCACATCAACCAAGTTAAGTCGATATTTAGTCTGACCAAAATTTTGCCATGAAACATTAATTTTTGACGTTACTTATAATGTGCTCATTCGACTTTAAATGTAAGCCATCTCATGTTATAGTTGTATCTGGTGTATTTTGCTTCCAACATTGCTGATGTCTAAGAAAAATGATTGCAGTGGCCAAGTTGATAGTCACGTTCAAATAGCTGGCTCCATATTGCAACCAAATATCTCGGGAAGGATTAAATTGAGCCATGGAGAGGCTTATCTACCACATGATAAAGGAAATGGAGATGCAATTAATAGATTGGCTTCAAGGAAACCTAGCTTTCCTTCTAGTGGATTCGGCAGGTTGGCTTCATCAGGGCATGTTTCACGTTTTTTTGGATCGCAGCCTCCACCACCCAATAAACTACCCAAACATTCAGGTTTGTTTTACCTTCCATTAGTAGTATCATTTTTTAAGCATTTAAAGTTTATGCATGTCTTTCTTCAAATTTAATTAGTAAATATCTAGAGGGTTTTTTTTGGCTTACTTTCTTTATTAGATCCATTAGTATAATAATCTGGAAGGTGATTTACTGTAATTTTGGTGGTTGCCCTTATAGCTTTTTAGGCAATAACGGAGAAACACATGATGTTGTTCACCTCAAGATTATATTAAAAAAAGAACAAACTTACGTAATGTAGGACACGAGGAGAGCCCTATCATGATAAAGTATATTCTCCAAATAAAAGTGATCATCACACCAAAGACTCTATATCAACGGTAACGGCTTTCAGAAATAACGATTCCCACAATGTCAGTGTCCAGCCACTGCATGTCCAAATCTAACCCTATATTGTCTACCTTGTCATGTCCCAAGAAAACTTGATCCAATATCTCAACTTTCGTTCCACAAATGGGTAGCTATTGTCAACACCCAAGGAGATGTTACATTCCATCGTCATCAACCTCCTAGGCCTTAGGAGCCACATAAAAATTGACTCGTGTGGGAATATGTGTGTCACAAATAAGCTTGCAATCTCGAACCATCTCACCCAGCATAGGAGCGATGTAGTATATCCACCTATCGATAAAACTTCTTCACCATAAACTCACCCTCCGGCAACTGCCAATGATTATCACCCCCGGAAAGGCCCTACACAGAACTTAAAACCTCCATCATCTCCAAAAAAATCTTGAAAGTGCTGATCTGAGAAATTAGATTGAAAAGTGGGATGCCATCCCTCGTCTAACCATGCTTTTGATATCAGCAAATCTCGATCCGTAACCAAGACAAACGAGCACGGAAGTTTCTCCACCAAAATCCCCCTTTATCAGTCCAATCATCCATCCAGAACTTGAAAGAGCATCCATCACCAACAACTGGATGGAACAGAATAGGTAGTTGCGACAGAAGACTACAAATCCACTTCCTTGCTAGGATTGGCCTTGAATCTGCTCATATTATAGCTCCAACATGACATCTTCATGGTCAAGCCGAATGGTCGTCCTCTTCACACCTTATACACATCCCCCAAGGTCATGTTTGAGAAGCTTCACAGTTTCATGCCTCTTACAGCTATATTGGAGCAGTAAAAGACGTGCAGGAATGCCACAATGGTTGGTGTCTTTTAAACGGCTCTTGATCCTGAGTATGATGCTCCACGATCCCAGTTACTTGCGGATGCTACCATACCTCCCATGAAGAAAGCGCACTACAAACTCAGCAGGATAATAGTACCTTTACCGGATGTCTCTTAAACCTCCTCGGCTATGATCACATCTCATGGTAGAGGAGGCCTCTTAGTTCAAGGTCATGGTGGTCACTGCAGGGGAGGTGTTCGTTCATGTCAGCCATGCATCTGTTGTCACCACTTTGGTCATTCCAAGGATGCATGCTATTCAAAGCATGGTTTTCTGACTTTTGCTCCTATTGCTGAGTAGGTTAAGACTCATGCTACTCCTGCTACTTATCATATATTCATTGAGTTTGTCTCCCGTCTGAGGGAGATCATGCCTCCTGCTTCTGGACCGTTCGATGCTCCGTCAGGCTCCTTTGACATCGCTGCTTCAGATTCTGCTAGTACATAGAGTATTATCTATGCTCTTACTTGTCACGGGACGGACATGATAGATTGGATAATGGATTATGGTGCCTCTCACCATTTGTACAGAGACATAGCTCAGTTTACATCATATTGATCTTTACCTCTTGTGCCATCAAACGATCATTGCCTCATCCTTCTTATTCCTTGATGAGGGTTTAGATATTTGATGATAAATTGAGGCAAGATATACTCTCTAGGTCACTTTTTCTTGACCTAAGCCGTCACGATGACATCTGCCGAGATCAAGCCCACGTACCCTACTTCTTCTTTGCTGGTACAGGGCACTTCTATCAAGTT
This sequence comes from Ottelia alismoides, assembly GCA_037367405.1. Classification (NCBI taxonomy): domain Eukaryota; kingdom Viridiplantae; phylum Streptophyta; class Magnoliopsida; order Alismatales; family Hydrocharitaceae; genus Ottelia; species Ottelia alismoides. Next base: position 237,748 of record JAZKJV010000261.1, read on the forward strand.
GAAGGGCTCCGAAGATTATGTTCTATGGTCTCGGTCTTTCAAAGTGTTTGTTGGTGGCCAACGCAAGAGCTACGTTCTTACAAAAGTTCCACTTGCGGAAACTGATAAGGACTATGAAACTTGGTTTGTTGATAATTGTCAGGTTATCACTTGGATGACAAACAATGTCGATCCAAACATTGGTGCGAATCTTCTTTACAAAGACACCGCTAAGGCAATGAGGGAAAACCTTGAGCGTACATATTCTCAGAAGACGACTAAGTCTCGTTTGTCAGACATATACACAAGGATTTGGTCTGCTACTCAGGGAGAATCAAGTCTTATCGAATAATGCAGGCTTCTTACAAGCCTTTTTGAGGAACTCCTTATTTTTTCAGCCTACATGTTGTGATAAACAAGTAGGAGAACGTGCTGAATGGCAGGTTTACAGATTTCTCTCGGGGCTAAATCCAAAATATAAATCTGTGAAAGATCAGTTTCTGATGGCCGATACTCTACCTACTCTTGAGACCATCTTCGGACGCTTACAGGAGCTAAAGGCTCCAATCAAGGCCTTAAATCTCGGTTTCGGTCACCATTTCGGTATCAACCAAAACAGAATTTCGGTGGAATTTTGATGGAATTTCGACCGGAATTTCGGTCATTTCGATCATTTTTTGTACTAGGATCCCCATGTTTCGGTCATTTCGGTCGAATTTCGATTTTGACTGGATATCGATATTCGACAGAAATTCGACCGAATTTCGCTGAAATTTGAGGCCATGGCTCCAATTCAGCACTCTACCACCCACACCTCTACTGAGACGATGGCCCACTATACCTCCTCAGGATACAAAGGGTGTCATAACTATCAAGGAGGACGGGGACGTGACTCAAGGCGTGGACGTGGTCATGAATCTGGACGCAGCCGTGACTCTGGACACGGACGCGATCGTGGACGTGGTCGTGATTCTTCTGCTCGGTATCCAGCATGTATATCTAGAATCACCCTTCTGATCGATGATGGGCAACGTTTGGGATGCAAGCTAATGTTAACAATGCCTATGATGAAGTATCGTATGATGCCACTGCAAAAACATCTACTTAACAAACCAGCGAGGCACAAACCCCATTCACTGCTTCTGAATATGCTCGCCTACGACAACTGCTGCAAGAATCTAGTCCTTCTGGTAGTGATGTTTCTGCTCCTACTGCTAGCCTGGCTACTACCTCAGGTACATTAGCAAACTATGTATGAATTATTGATTCTAGAGCCTCTACCCATCTGACGGGAGAAGGAAGTTTGCTAACCTCCTCCCAGCCGTATTCCTCTGTGAAGACTGTTCGGGTTGCGAATGGGGATCATTCCCCAGTGACTGCTATTAGTACTATTAACTTTTCTTCCAAGCTGCATCTGACAGATGTTCATTGTGCCCCTGTTTTTCCTCTCAGATTTCTATCAGTACAGAAGCTATGTCGTCAGCTTAACTGTCGTGTTATTTTTGATGAGGTTTGTTGTTATTTTCAGGGCATCCAGACGAGGAAGATTTTTGGTGGGGGTCATGAGAGGAACGGCCTCTATTACCTCGACATTCCTTCTGATTCCAACTTTGTCGGTGCGGTCTCCATCTCTGAAGACCCATTTCTATGGCACCTTCGTATTGGTCACCCTTCTGCTAAAGCTCTCTCCATGGTGTTCCCTGAACTTTCTATGCTGAAACCCTTTGAGTGTGAAGCATGTCAGTTCGGGAAACATCATCGAGCCTCCTTTCCTGCACGGACTGAGCCTCTCCGCCGTACTCCTTTTGCACTTGTTCACTGTGATATCTGGGGACCTTGTCCGGTCCGAAGTTTAAGTGGTCATAAATATTTTGCTGTCTTTGTGGATGACTACAGTCGATCATCTTGGGTTTTCCTATTAAAGGAACATTTGAAAATTAACAATATTATCAAGAATTTCTTTTACTATGTCAAAAACATCTTCTCCACTACTGTTAAAATATTTCGTTCTGATAATGCATTGGAATTTACACAAAATGATTTGGCATCCTTCTTTGTTTCCCAGGGTGCTATCCATCAAACCTCTTGCCCATATACCTCCCAACAGAATGGGGTAGTCGAAAGGAATCTTCGACGTCTCCTCGACATTGCCCGCTCTCTTCTTACCCAAATGAAGGTCCCCAAAACCTATTGGGGAGATGTTATTCTCATTGTTGTCCATCTTATCAACAATATTATCAAGAATTTCTTTTACTATGTCAAAAACATCTTCTCCACTACTGTTAAAATATTTCGTTCTGACAATGCATTGGAATTTACACAAAATGATTTGGCATCCTTCTTTGTTTCCCAGGGTGCTATCTATCAAACCTCTTGCCCATATACCTCCCAACAGAATGGGGTAGTCGAAAGGAATCTTCGACGTCTCCTCGACATTGCCCGCTCTCTTCTTACCCAAATGAAGGTCCCCAAAACCTATTGGGGAGATGTTATTCTCATTGTTGTCCATCTTATCAACAGAGTTCCCTCTATCTCCCTAAATGGCTCCACACCCTTTGTCTTATTGTATCCAAATGACTCACCATTTCCTCTACCTCTGCAGATTTTTGGATGCACCGCCTTTGTTCACAACTTTTAAACTGCAGACAAATTATCGTCACGTGCAATTAAATGTGTTTTTCTGGGTTATTCCCAAACAAAGAAAGGGTATAGATGCTATGATCCTTGTGGTAAACGTTGTTATATATCAGCTGATGTCACCTTTTTCGAACAAACTCGCTTCTTCAATCAAGATGTGTCTGACATACCATTAGAACTTCCTCCTCCACCGATTGTCTATAAAATAAAACATGTGTCCCCTCTTGTTCATGTTCCTTTGTTGCAGGAAAATATGCCATCTTCAAGTGCCCCCACCAACACTACTCTGGATGATCCTCAGGAGCTTCCCATTGCTCTACGCAGAACAAAGAGGCAATGCACTATTCATCCTATGTCTAATTTCATGTCCACTGATAGCCTATCATGTTCTGATAAAAGATATGCAGATGCTCTTATGACAATCTCTGTCCCAAGAGACTATCACAGTGCATTACAGGAGCACGGGTGGCGACAAGCTATGAACGAAGAAATGGATGCTCTCAATTCCAGAGGAACATGGGATCTAGTTCAGTGTCCCGAAGGTGTCAGGCTTGTTGCCTGCAGATGGGTCTTTACGATGATTCATTCTCCAGATGGTTCTATTGACAGACTGAAACCAAGACTTGTGGCAAAAGGCTTTACACAGACATATGGAGTTGATTACTTCGAGACTTTTTCACCTGTTGCCAGGATGGGGTCTATTCGCACTATCCTTTCTGTGGCCGTGAACAAAGGATGGCCTATTTTTCAACTGGATGTCAAGAATGCATTTCTATATGGTGATCTTGAGGAAGAGATTTACATGATGCAACCCCCAGGTTACGAAGTCGAGGGGGAGTATGTTTGCCGACTTCGCAAAGCAATTTATGGTCTAAAGCAAAGTCCGAGGGCATGGTTTGACAGACTTAGTTCAGAGATTAGCACTCTGGGCTTTTAGAGAACTACATCTGATCATTCTGTCTTTGTCAGAAAACGATCAACAGGTACTGTCATACTAGCTGTATATGTGGATGGCATGGTTGTTACAGGTGACGATGATAAAGGAGTGCTAGAAGTGAAGACTTTTCTGCAAAAGGTTTTTGTCACCAAGGATCTGGGGCAACTTCGTTATTTTCTGGGTATAGAAGTCTTACGCACCAAGAAGGGGCTTCATATGTTACAAAGAAAATATTGCTTAGATATACTAACTGAGGCAGGACTACTTGGGTGCAAGCCCTCTGGCATACCTGCAGAACCAAATAAACATTCTACACCAGATGATCCTGCATTTGAAGATACCACAAGATACAGAAGCCTGGTTGGCAAACTTCTGTACCTTACTGTTACTATGCCAGACATCATATGCTGTGAACAGAAGCTAGCCAACACGTGGAGACACCATGCTACAGCCACTGGCAAGATGTTCTTTAGATCCTTCGCTACCTGAAGGAATCCCCTAGACGTGGTCTATTCTATGGGGCAAATGGATACACTAAGGTTGTTGCTTATGTTGATGTTGATTATGCAAGATCACCTGAGGATCGTCGTTCTACGACGGGCTATGCGATGATGGTAGGAGGTAACCTTGTTAGTTGGAGGAGCAAGAAGCAGACAGTGGTTTCTCGATCCAGTGCAGAGGCAGAATATAGGGCAATGGCCCAAGCCACATGCGAAATTACCTGGTTACTGTCTCTTTTGCAAGAACTCAATATTGTTATCACTACTCATGTTCCTCTATATTGTGATAACAAATCTGCCACTTATATTGCTACAAATCCTGTGTTCCATGAGAGGACCAAACACATTGAGATCGACTGTCATTTTATTCGTGTGCTGTGAACAGAAGCTAGCCAACACGTGGAGACACCATGCTACAGCCACTGGCAAGATGTTCTTTAGATCCTTCGCTACCTGAAGGAATCCCCTAGACGTGGTCTATTCTATGGGGCAAATGGATACACTAAGGTTGTTGCTTATGTTGATGCTGATTATGCAAGCTCACCTGAGGATCGTCGTTCTACGACGGGCTATGCGATGATGGTAGGAGGTAACCTTGTTAGTTGGAGGAGCAAGAAGCAGACAGTGGTTTCTCGATCCAGTGCAGAGGCAGAATATAGGGCAATGGCCCAAGCCACATGCGAAATTACCTGGTTACTGTCTCTTTTGCAAGAACTCAATATTGTTATCACTACTCATGTTCCTCTATATTGTGATAACAAATCTGCCACTTATATTGCTACAAATCCTGTGTTCCATGAGAGGACCAAATACATTGAGATCGACTGTCATTTTATTCGTGATGTTGTACGAGAAGGCAAGATTTCTACACCATATATCTCAACAGATCTTCAGCTTGCAGACATATTCACAAAGGCCTTATCAAAGAAGCGCCTTTCCTGGATATCTTCCAAGTTGGGCATGATCGATGGATATGCTCCAACTTGAGGGGGAGTGTTATAGATTGCAGAAGATTTCTTTCTTTATATTATATTGTAACCCCACGAGGGCTTTTGTGTTAAGAGAATATTCTATGTGGCTATTTGTTAAGAGAATATTCTATAGAGAATATTCTATATTCTATAAAGAATATTCTATAGAATATTCTCCTTTGAGCCCTCTAGGGTTTAGTCCTATATAAGGACCCCTAGACCTCTTGAATAAACAACGAATCATCTTCTTATCATTCTTTTACAGATATCATTGTTACAAGAGACGATGTGTGGGACTTAAGTACCACTAAGGAGTCTTTGACGGCAGTTTGTCACCAAGGACCTTTGCGATTTAGGATACTTCCTAGGGTTTGAGTTCGCAAGGAACCACAGGGTCTTGTGATGACCCAAAGGAAGTATGTCATTAATTGCCTATCAGAGACAAGAATGCCAGACTGCATGCATGCCACTACTTCCATGGATCCTAGCATGAAGCTATATGATGATGATACAGAGGAGGTCAACAAAAGGAGATACAGGGAACTCATTGGGAAGCTACTATATATGATTACCATGCCAGATATTTCCTTTGCTGTGAGCAAAGTTAACCAGACGTGGTTCACATGATCTTGATGTACTTGAAGTCCTCCCCATATCTAGATTGATATTCAGCAAAGGGGCATCCCTTGTCATCATGGCATGTGCAGATGTAGACTATGCAAGATGCCCTGATGAGAGGAAATCTACTGCAGGCTTTGCACTGTTCATAGGGAGCGCTTTGAAACATGAAATTGCGAGAAGCATACTGCAGTTGCCATATCCAGTGCATAGTTATAGTACAAAGCTATAGCGCAGGGGAGCATTGAGATGATGTGGGTGAGATCCATTCTGACCGACCTAGCTATTGACATGCCACTTCCCAGCATCTACAATCTGACAACCAGGATGCTATTTTTATTGTCGACGGTACTGCCTTCCATGAGAGGACCAAGCACATTGAGGTGGATTGTCACTACACATGTGACGTAATTCAGAAGGATTTTATCTCCCGTGTCAGCTTAGGGGACCATATAGCATATGTTTTAACCAAGGCCCTGGTCAGAGGGCAATTCCGAAGGTGTTGCTCCAAGCTTAGCATGATTGACATCTATGCTCCAACTCAAGGGGGTTGTTGAGAGTTATTTTATCTTCTACTTGTTTATGTATTTTCTTCTTTTTTCATTTTTATTATGTAATTTGCTCATCGGATTGTCTCCTCAACTTCTACAATGGATCATGTAGAGAGTAATGACTTGCTTATTTTGACCTTTCTCTACACTATTATTGTCATTTTCCATTTTTCTCTAGTAGATGTCTCTTCTCTCTTGCAGGGGTTATGTTAGGTAGTCGACAGCCAGCGTAAAAAATAGTCGAATCTTTCAACATGGATTTGAGCAAGAATCCATGTAGCTAACCCTACTTATAATGGGATAAAGCTTAGTACATTTATTTAGACGTCTCTTCTCTCTATAAAAGGAGACCTCTGAGGTTCTTTCAATACATCTTTACAATCTTTCTTCTGCAATCTCCAATCCTGACTCTTAAAACCTCACTTTTGGCAGCCCCTTAGCTGCCTCAACATCCACAATCAATCTTAGCCCAGAACGCCCTCCGATCTTAATCACCTAGTCTGAAGCAACCTAATCCAAGTTTCGTCAAACCAAATCAACCCAAACCAGTTCAGGCAAATATTTGAACCTGTTATTTGATTGGTTGGTAGGTGGCACAATGACAACCAAAATCAAAGCGAATTGGATAAACCAAACCCACCTGAATTGATCAAACTCTCATCAGTATGGAATAATGGAATCCTTCTATCAAAAAAAGTTAACATTGTCAGTTGCAACCATTAATATGGAAACATTGTGTGAGATATGTTTTTATTAGGACTGTCATTGAGAATAATTTAATGTCTATTTTGAACAATTATCAACAATCATCATAGTCGGTACGAAATTGTGGAACTTTAAGTTTTATTCTATTTTCCCGCTACATTTTTTCAGGTTAGATCCAGCGTATGTTTTTATCATAACTCAGTTGAGCATAATTTCATTCATGTTAATACTTTTATGTGTCCTGATGGTTGACAGCTAAAAGAGATGAAGCTGAAGAGGCAATAGATCCAGTAAATAGCAAGCCGAGACTTGATATTCGCCTCACAGATTTACGATTCTTTCTTGGACCTGAACTGAGAATAGTGTATCCTCTTATTCTCAATTTTGCCGTTAGTGGGGGGCTTGAACTTAACGGCATCGCCCATCCTAAGCTAATAAGGCCTAAAGGAGTTCTGACATTTGAAAATGGAGACATTAATCTTGTCGCCACTCAGGTTTGGTCGATGTACTTTAGTTAGAGTTATTTTCTTATGTGTACTTTGTTCCTATTAACGTATGCAGTCTTAGATGTCGGCTTTCTAGTTATATAAATATTGCGTCTTACTCTGTGGTCTATCATTAGGTGAGGTTGAAGCGTGATCATGTGAACGTTGCGAAATTTGAACCTGATGTTGGATTAGATCCTACTTTAGATTTGGCTTTGGTTGGATCAGAATGGCAGTTCAGGATCCAAAGTCCTGCTAGCAAGTGGCAAGACAATTTGGTGGTAACCTCGACAAGATCGGTTGATCAGGATGTTCTTTCTCCTTCTGAGGTTAAGCTCATTGCATATGCAATATATGATTTTTATTAGGTGCTGGTACATTTTTGTTTATTTTGTAAATTATCTTCCTGTGTTTCTTTAAGGTGTCCGTTTTACATGGTTTCCTAGGATATTTTGGCTTTCTCTATGGCAAATTGCAAGTGGTGACCTTGCTTGCTGGCTTTAAAGAAAGAAGTGGTGATCCTGCCTTTGTGCAATCCATGCATTTGCTGTCTTTAACGTAGTCCTTTTCTTAGAAAAGCTTATTTTGCATTTTTTTCAACTCAATGTTTTATTTCCTTGCGTGTATCACATGAGGAATTAATTTCAGGGGTGTCTTGGATGATTTTAGAAAACGGGATGTTTTTTCAATTCTAAATGTTATTTAATCGACATCTGACATATTCATTAATTTTATCATTGAACTGCAGGCTGCAAAAGTTTTTGAGAGTCAATTAGCAGAATCCCTGCTGGAAAGAGACGGACAGCTTGCTTTCAAGAAACTTGCAACTGCAACGCTTGAAACTTTGATGCCTAAGATTGAAGGTAAAGGTGAATTTGGACAAGCTCGTTGGAGGCTGGTTTATGCTCCTCAAATTCCAAGTCTGCTGTCTGTTGATCCAACCATTGATCCTCTCAAATCTCTGGCAAACAATATTTCCTTCGGCACAGAAGTTGAGGTCCAGCTGGGGAAACGTCTTCAGGTTGCTCTTCATTACTTGTAATTGTATTTGATCTCAAGGTCGAAGTTGGTAATAATTTCTTCTTATCAAAAATGGCAATTTTCCTTTTTATAATATCATACAAAACTTGGACAGTACCCACTTAATGGTCTGGTGGTAGTACAATGTGTCTACCACACAAAAGACCTGGGTTCAAATACCGCTCTTGTAGTGGTTGCGTTAGGCAGTCGACGGCCAGCATAAAAAATAGTCGAATTTTTCAACATGGATTTGAGCAAGAATTCATGTAGCCGGCCCTAGCTTAGTACATTATTATGCTAAACTTGGACAGCTATCATGGTGCATAAATTGTTTCGACAAAAGTTAAACGGTTTTTCATGGCTTCATGAACAAGTCTCCCTCTATATTCACTCACACAGGATGGTGGGACGGAAGGATATCATGGTTGATGTGTGTGAGTTACAAAATTGGGCTGGTGAAAAGGTATTGCACTAATGGAATTAATAGAAAAGTTGCATTTCGTTCTATATTTGTAGAATAGGATTTGGCATCTCTTTTTCCTGAAGAAAATTATATAATGAGTGCAATGAATTTTTTACTCCGATGTCCATATGGCTTTCTTATATAGAGAGAAGAAACCCTAGAGGGTAAATTACATAATAGAAACATAATAAGCAAATACAAAATATCTCTCAACACTCCCCCTCAAGATGGAGCTTAGATGTCAATCATACTCAGCTTGGAACATCTTTGGACCAACCCCCTAGTTAAGGCCTTGGTGAAAATATCTAGTATATGTTCCCCTGAACTGTCGTGGAAAGTAGAGATAAAGCCCTTCTATATCATATCTCGTGTGTAGTGGCAATCTACCTCAATGTCTTTGACCATCTCATGGAAAGCAGGATTGTGGGCAATGAATAGAGTAGCCTGGTTGTCGCAAAGCAGCTGCATAGGAAGAGGTACATTAATAGATCCGACCCACATCATCTCAATGCCTGCCTTTTCCATAGCTCTATATTCTGCCTCTGCACTAGATCTATCCACCACAGTTTGCTTCTTCTTTTCCATGAGATCAAAGAAATACCTATGAAAATCGCAAAACCAGAGGTAAACCCCTGTTTTTAAGACATCATGCATAGTCAACATCTGCACGGAAGTAAACTCATGTTTTTAGGACATCATGCATAGTCAGAATCTGCACAGGTCATGATGGCAAGAAAGGTCTCTCTACTAAAATCAACCATGTATCTAGAGAAGAGTTCAGATACCTCAAGATCATGTAAACAACATCCATGTGAGCATGTCATGGATGCTCCATAATTGTTCGACTTTGCTAACTACAAAGGAGATATCTGGCCTGGTGATAGTCACATAAAGAAGCTTCCCAACAAGCTCCACGTACCTCATTTATATCATCATCATAGAGCTTCATGTTGGGGTTATGGGATTAATGGTAGGTCTACACTTTGCCAGCCTTGTTTCTAGCAGAAGATCTGTAACATTCTTCCTCTTTGTCATCACTAAACCTCGTTGATTATTGGCTGATTCAAGTCCAGTGATGTATTGAAGTTCGTCAAGATCCTTGGTGGCAAACTGTTATCCAAGAAACTTAGCCTCATTGATGTCATGTAAGTCATCTCTTGTAACAATAATGTTGTCAACATAAATCAAAATGACAACAATACTCTCTTTGTCATGTGTACAAAGAGCAAGTGATCTGCTTCAATATTGTGAAGCATTGTTGCTCTATCAAGTCAGAGAGCTTCTATTACCATGCTAGGGGACTTTGCTTAAGGAAATAAATTGTCTTATGAAGTATTCATATCTTCTGACAATCGCCATCAATAACAAACCCAAGTGATTGATGCATATAAACCTGCAACTATCCATATAAGAAAGTATTTTTGACATCAAGCTGCGAAAGTAACTAGTCCCATACCTTTATAACAAAGAGGAGGACCTGAGTGTAAATTGACTAACCATGGGGGGAAAATACCTTGATAGTCCGTCCCATATGTCTAGGTGAATCCACGTATCACAAATCTAGCCTTGTAGCGATCAACATTGTCATATACTTTATGTTTCACTATAAAGACCCTTAGCCAACCATAGAAGCCTCTTTTGGGGCTTTAACCAAACTCCATGTACTACGTGACTAGAGTGCAGCCATCTCCTCCTCTATATCTAGACGTTAATGATTGTAGTGCATAGCCTCATGATATGTGTGTGGGATCTCGACGGCTGACACCACGAACCTCATGAAATCCTCTGAATATACCTCAAAGAAACATGGGTTGCAAGAGAATACGTAGCACACTTACGTCTCCGCTTCCGAAGAACAATGGGTTGTTCAAGATCCTCTGGACGATGTATGTCATGTAGAGTAGCCTTCTGAGGTGTTGCCTACTCAACATGTAAAGTCTTTTATTGTACAGACAAATCACCAATGCCATCAGTAGAAACACAGGAGCCTCGGGAGGAGAAGATGGATGAAGCACAAGTGGTGGTGGTGGTGGTAAAGGACATGGCGTCAAATTTCAATGAAATTACACCAAATTTCTCTAAAATATACATTTTTCTAGGTCATTGAAATCGAAATGCTAACATATTTCTTTTTTCAGGATTTCAACGAGATATCAGCAAAATTCAATGAAATTCTACTGAAATTGCATGTCTTTTCGGCTAAACAACAAAAATGAGGGAATCTACCATTCGCTTTCATCGAAATTTACATATATTAATGAATTTTCACTTATTTATCCGTCGATATATTGAGTTGTTAGAGTGATTTACATTGTATAATGAAGCTTCTTTAGTTAATTTCTAAATTTTAGATATAAATCCAAACCAAATCAGCTAGACACAAGATTTAAGAGTTAAATTCAAGTTTTAGATGAAGAGCTTTATTTTTTATGTTCTTTCATTATTTTGTTGTTTATGTTTTGATTAGTAGTGATTATATGTGTGAAGCGATATTTATCATGGCTTTTGCTTCCAGTTTAGCATACAATTTCAGCTCTAGGCAATACGTTGCTTTACATGTCAATATGTGTGATGATTACGATGATAATACTACTTCAAGTTTTATATTTGCACTTATATTTTAAAAATAAGTGAGCACTTATATTTTATTTATTGATTTAGGAATATTAAAAACTTTTTTTTGGAAAAAAAGGTCAAGTTTAGAGTCATTTCCAAGATTTCCGATGATTTCAATGAAATTCTCCGAAATTTTGCTTTCCTGCTTGGCGAAACGAAACTGAAATCCAAAATTTAATGGCTTGTTAAAGAGGAGGTGGAATGCAAACCTCCTCACTAAACTCAATCGAGGTCATCTTGTCACTTCTAGGAGAAAAGTACATGACATACTCAAATAAAGTGACATTAACACTAGCATAGTACCTCCATCTGACAAGATCAAAGCACCGGTACCCTTTCTGGATTTGGGAGTACCCCACAAAAGCACACTTGACAGCTTCGGGGGAGAGCTTGTCACTATCAAAAGTCAAGAGATGAATAAAAGTTACAGAGCTAAAGACACGAGGCATAGAGAGAAAAGTTCCTTGTTGAAAAATGCAATAAAAAGAGGAAACTTTTCTTCTAATATGGAGGATGGCATATGGTTGACCAAGTAGCAGGCAATAAGGACAGCATCACCTCAGAAAAAGTGGGGAGCGCGACTTAGGATAAGAAAAATCACGTTAACATCAAGCAGATGACAGTGTTTTTTATTAACAACTTCATTCTATTGAGAAGTGTCAGCACAAGATGTCTGATGTATGATGCCAAGGGATATGAAGAACTGAGAGGGTTGGGCGGTACAAAATTTCAAGGCATTGTCAAAGCGGCAGTAGCAGATAAAATGTTCTTTATTTCATCAATAAAGTTTGAATGATAGATACAACCTTAAACTTGTTTTTTAAAAGCAAACCCCAAGAAAGTGTATAATAATCATAGACAACAACAAGATAGAGCATGTTCCTCTAATGGTTAGGAATAAGGACCCCAAATATCAAAAATAAGCTAATTCAAATAAAGAATTGCTACTACTATAATGATCACGAAAATTAGAGCGGTGATGCTTCCCAAGCTGGAAAGCCTTAAACTGAAAAGTAGATTGAGACGGGATATGCAGGAGGACTTTACACGGCTTCTGCTTAGAAAAGTGAACGAACCGAAGACGTCTCATGTATGGAGCGACTGGTCCAGTGGGAATGGAAGATGCGCGAGCATAGGGAGAGTGGACCAGTCTGTCCCCCCTTGCTCACAACCATATCCAATCGTGTTACCCGTGAGTATATTCAGAAACACAAGATAAGAGGGTCAAATATGGTATGACAATGCAAATCCTTGGTAATCTGACTAACGGATAACAAGTTCATTAAAGCCAGGTGCATGAAGCACATTCTGCAAATGCATATGTGGTGTCGAATGAATACCCCCCCCCCCAAATAGGAGAATGTTTTCGTATTCAATGATAACAAATCTGCATGGATGTACTAATATGTAGGAAGTGAATTGTGCTATGTTTTTGCAAAGATGATGAGATGCATCATAGTCCATAATACAATCTGAGATGGTTGCCCTGTAGAAACTAGTATGGGCATAAGCTATAACTGATGTACTGCAGAGACAGAATCATTGATGTCAGAAGGGTCGGAAGGAGCACTAGAGAGGTGGTTGCAAGGTCGTCGAACTTCTTATCAACATAAGTGTTAGTAGGCTCAACCTACTTGGCAACACAGGAAGAAGCAGGGTAACTGTGCTTCTGATAGCATGTGTCCTCCGTGTGACTAGGATGGGCAGTATGTGCATTGTTGGCATATTATGGCCTCTACCATGGACACTGCGTCCTTTGAAGTGAGTCAGTCCTCCTCTGTTGCGACATGCGGCCATCATAGAGGATGTTTGAGTACTGATTGCATGAGGCATCGTGATCCTTCTCAATTTGTTGTAGGTGTCCTCCATGGGAGGTATAGAAGCACGTGTGAGAAGCTGGGTGGGCGCAGCATCATACTGTGAATGAAGTGTCACGAAAAAGACTTCGACCATAATGGTGTTCATGTACGTCATTTGCTGCTCTACGAGAGCATTCAGAGCATGTAGATGTGAAGCTTCTCAAACATGCCCGGAGCGAGGAGTTGAAAGCATGAAGCAGATGGCCATCTTGCTTGGTTGTGAAAATATCGTACTGAAGCTGCAAGATTTCTATCTCATTCATCGCTTAAGAATGTGTGGTTGTGAGTATATCCCACATTGCCTTGGTAGTGGGCTGATGAAAAATGTCATTGGCAATCTATGTGGTAAAAGTACTGATAGCCATACACGTGCATACGCATCATCTTGCTTCCTTGAAGAATTCATCTCATCCTAGTCTTGTTGGTTGTCTTTGGTTGCGTCAGAATGTGCTCCTTGTTGCATTGCATAATGCGCATGAACTGCATGGACCATAACTCATAATTAGTCCCATCCATCTTGGGTGTCATTGGGCCTTTGAAGGCACCAAAGGAAGATATATCAACCTTGCTCTCTGACATGATGGAAGTGGGAATGCATACTTGGTCAAGTGTGAGTAGGGCATAATCGTTCCCGTCAACTACGGAGTGTGCACCAGGCCGGAGGAGTGATTTTATAGGTTTTGAAATCACCATAGAATCTCAAAATCAGATCGTGAAGGAGTTCTGATCACGAACAAAGAGGTGATAGTCAGTGCCGGGAAAGTCTGGTAGGCGGTGACGGCGGTGGTACACCGCTGTTTGCAGCTGGAGCGGCGCCCTAGGATGCAGCCCCGCTAGTGTTGGGCCAACTTGGTGATTGGGCGGCGTCGTTGGATGCGACTGGAGCCCCCTACGATGCCGCTAGTGTTATATGGAGCCCTGTTAGGGTTGGGCCAACATGGGGCCTGGGCGCTGCCTTTGGATGCGGCAGGAGCCCCCTACATTACCTGTAGGGTTCGTTGGAGCCCTGCTACAGCGTGTTGGGGAGCCACGACACCATTCCTGGCGGCGAGAGCCCCAAGGCTGCGTATGTGCATGAAAAGGAACGGCAACGGGTGGGATGGGGACAGTGTGGCTTCAGAGCTTCGATCAAAGACAACCGCTCTGATACCATGTGGAAAGAATGCAATGAATTGATTATTTTGAAGACCTTAGGGCCCTCTTATACAGAGGTGAGGAAAATTGCATGTCATAGACATAATAAATAAGCAAGTACAAAATATCTCTCAACATTGTCATTGCTCTTTCGTGGGATCATATAAGAATCTGGTTCATTGTTTATTGGTGAGCCCCTTAAGGATGCACCTGTATCTTGCTGATTTCGAATATCACAGGTAGTGAAGTTGCATCTCACTGTTATTTGTCAGATACATTTCTTGCGAGCATTGTTTTTGTTGATTCATGTTGCAGAATTTTTATATGTTTTTAGTTGCAGCTTCCATGTTACTCTTTATATGCTTGATCCAATGCCGTTTTTTTGCACGTTTTTCAGGCATCAGTGGTTAGGCAGATGAAAGACTCAGAAATGGCAGTGCAATGGACGCTAGTTTACCAGCTCACCAGTCGTTTGCGGGTTCTTTTTCAGTCAGCCCCAGCTACACGTCTCTTGTTTGAGTATTCGGCCACATCACAGGATTGAGCACCATCTGGCTCAATTGATGAGAGAAAAGCATTGACTGCTGCAAATGGCCTTTGTACAATGAAATGCATTCACTTTGAGGCTATAAATTTTCGTGTTGTAAATATAACAATTAATTTATTATTTTCTTGCTCAAAATAGATGAGCATGATGTCCATAAGTTGCAATAGCAAAAGGTTTTGTCAATTGTTTGTTCACTTTCTCCCTAACCTTAGAGTAGCAGAATGGTCGAAATGATTTACAGTGGATTAGTTCCAGGTTGAGGGCTTTACAGAGGGAGGTACACAACCCCAACCATACGTTATGGCTTTATCTAAGGTAAACCATTATTGTCCCAATTCCACAATGTGATGAACTTGTTTGTCACTCGTGGCACGTGTTGTGTCTTACCCGGTTCCCTTAGAAGGTAATCTTAACATTCTTGTTAGAGTTTGTCTTAGAAGATACAGAACATTTCATGGCTTTTGCTTTTCTGATTAGATGAGAACAAGTTAATTCTCATACTTTCCCACTCTATATATAACGTGTTATAGAATTCCATTTGAATTTTATTATATTTTTTATTCATTATAATTATCATACTATTTACATCTTATACCAGGAACTCCCGCAGGCTCTGCATAAGAACTTTTATACAAGTTTGTCTGTAATTATATTCCACTGTCAGCCATTCCATTTCGAAATATTCTTCACTTCTGTATTGTTTTGACTTTGGTTGCAGTCGGGAGCCTTCGCTGCTAAAAGGGTGTGTCTTTCACTTTGACGAATGCAGTTTCAGTTTCTTCAACAGGATCCCTTGTTAATTTAAGCAGAGAAATCCGCCACATTATATGGTGAGTTTTGTATAATCAGATTATAATTCGAGTATGGCCAAAATTATAAGTAGAGAAACCCTCCGCTTGTCTAGCCCTCGTATGGGTGGTTGTTAATAGAAGCTCCGTCTTCAAAATCTGCTCCTGGATAATTTCCATGTGAATATTTCATGTTTACTACAGCTTGAAATTGAACTTATAATTCTGTTAGTTGGCTTCATTGTGAACAAGTTCTGATTGATGGTTTTGTTGTCGGGATGATCCAACCATGTGTACTTTATTTTTCAAACATTGCGTGTGAAACTGGCTGAAGATATTATTAGCAAAATTCGTGCATTGTTATAAGATTTTACTAGTGGAGCCGTACTTGTTCTGTGGATCAGTTAATCGACTTTTTAATCTTTGCTTCTACTTGCTTGGTGACTTATAAAATCGGAATCTAACCAGAATATGAATTGTTTAGCAAATCCCTGATATAACAATCCCAGAAACTTCATCTTATAACTCTGTTTCAAGGGTACTTCAAGGCGAAGATGTCATGGCTCATGCTTACTTCTACTGCCTGAAAGTAATATAGTTTATGAATCAATTTCATAAAGAATCAGTCTAATTTGATGGTATGTTGTTAGGATAACTACCTGTGCCATATTCCTTCACTTTTGTGCATGTAAATATTAAGATGTTCCTTGTAATGTCTCTATTCTAGTAGGGACTAAGGATTTAGGTTAGTAATCCATATTGTTTTGATAATCATCCAATAAACATTTTGTTTACTTTTTACAGAGATCTTTGAAATTTTGGACTACGACCAGCATATGAATTATCAGGCACGCTTTTGATCGGAAACACTCACTGAAGCTTTATCTCACATTCATTTCACTGATTAGCTAACAAACATGTTATTTGCTTTGCCTCACATATGGGCTCTGGGATATTCGATACGCAATCCAATAGATTGCGTGCCCATCAGGTGTTCTTTCTGTTTGTACTGGAGACTAATTTGTTGAGAAATTCCAGTCAGCAAGCCTTGGGTGGACATTGCAGGTTCATGTGGAGATCCACGCTTGGGATATATATTGACTGCAATTTGCAATGCCCTGTAAGTAAAGCCTTATATAATAAAGACGTTTCAAAATCTGCTTTTATTATGTATATTACATAGTGATGGTAAACTTTGGCACTTGATTATGAAGCTGATGTTCATGCATGTGACTATACGTGTCTTGGTGCTTCAATAAGTACAAATCTTGAAGGATGGAGTCGAGAGGGTCTGGTGTGAGCAGTTGATATAGGCACATTGTCTGAATGTTCTTTCTTGATCGTTTATGTTCTTGTATTGTTGATCGGATATGTTCTCAACAGAGGGGATTTATATGTACATGTAAGGTACAGAGATGACTTTTATATGTATTTTTTGTTTCTATGTTTTGATTTTAGTGTTGTGATGTTCTTGTGCTAATTTTGATCGGAGTCATGACTCAAAATTATGGAAGATTTTTGCTAATTTTTTTCTCCAAATGTTACGCAGGCGTGTTCGAATTTTCTATTGTGTTTGTTTGTGATGTTGTATGTAAGTCCATGCTTTTCGATGTATGGATTGTACCCAAGGATTGTGTTCATGTACTTGTCGACCTCCGATTCAAGCAAGTGATGATCAGGCTTTGTTGGTAGATTGCAGAAATTGAAGACATTTGAAGTAAGATTACCGCAACATCGAGCAAACCTTTGTTGGGTCGCAATCATTGAGATCGACTAGGTATGTGAAGTGAGATTAGGATATTGGCCAAATGAAAGAAATGGAAGTGATTTCTTATTGTTTTATTCTATTGACATTGAAAAGGAATGATGATTTAGTGAGTGTCTATGGGGATGATCACTCAGCTTTCGCTTTTGTTGTTCATAAAGTTCTCGCTCGTTATATAATCGCTTGTCAGTATATGAAGCATAAACCGGTTGACAAGAGTAGGAATTCGATGAACAAAGTAGGTTGGGTTCCTTTCCCTAACTACTCTCCTTGACATACTTCTTTCCTAAGATAGGAGGAAAAGATGATCAAATGATATTCTTCATGATGTCTTTAAGGCAAGGAGGTTATACGAGTGAGAGACGGTCGGTAGTGGAAGAGGGTTCCATGGTCTTTGTCTACTAGAGGATCTTATCTGGTAGGGTTCGTTCAGATGATGGATAAGAGATATCTCTCATTTGTATTCGATCGGAAGGATAGGATTTTGAGAGATAAGGCAGGTAAGTGATACTTGTTCGTTATTCTTCGTTCAAGTGTGAAACAAACGATCAACGATAGAAGTTACTTATGCTAAGTATGATTAATTTATTTTAAAATTATATGTATAGGAATTGTGGATTGGCAGGGATCATCTTTGATCTTAATCATTGACATCTTTCATCGACTCTTTTCCGATGAACTGCTAACATGTGTGAAGCCTACTATTGACCATTGTTAGATATGGAAAGTGCTCCATAACAACATCGTGATTACATTAGGTTATACATAATCGCGCATGTCGTTCCAACAATATTTCATTTTGAGCACGGATGTACTACTACATGCGAAGTGCATATATTGCACGAGTTCCATGCTGCAAGTCTTTAAGAAAGTTGATTAGTAATTAATTCCATCGTGTGGAACAATGATATGTGCCCATCTTTAGATCGTGCATGTTTCCCTAACATGCATTCAAAAAAATTTCACCCTTCGTGTAGATATTAATATAATTCCTCATAAGAAACATCAACGTAGAGAAATAAAAATGTTTTCAAAAAATAGAAATCAAGAATACATATTATTTCGTGCCGTAGTCAGCATTGTATGTTAACATGCATTCCATATTCCACACATTTGGTCGATGTCTTAGCTCTTCACCCTCTTGAATGCCCTCCTATCGATTTTTATAAAATAATGTAATTTATATATCAATCGGGTCTTTCTTCTTCTGAATATTAGCCGAATATCTTTCCATGATTTTGATTTTTATCGTTGAAATTTGTCTTAGGATTAATAATATTTATATCAGAAATTAGAATTATTTTTTGTCCTTTTTTATTTGTTTTATTTTGTTCCTGATCGTGATTGTCCTATCAATAAATAAGATCTTTCATTTTTTCTACAAGTGATGTCCAATTTATTGAATTATGTCATTTTTACACTTTCGGGTCGTTTTTATTTGACATGTTCGTTATCATGCATGGCGATGACCTCGAACTTTTCTGCTTGATGGAACTCTACTGACAAATTCTGACTACTTTTGTGGCCCCCTACTGACATTTTTCCAAGCAAGTGGTGGAGCTCATACGAGAAGAGAGAGTGGGTTGTAGAGTTTGAGATGGCATCACACTTCTTTCTGATATATAGTCAAAAGGACACTTTCGGATTCAGTTCGGATCTTAAATAGATACTGACTTGTTTACACCAAAATGCACATATCTTGTGGAACTTGGATTTTGATTTTATTAAACTCATTAGAAAGATCTCGGTGATTTTTACAAAATTATGCAGTCATTTGTCCAATTTGGACGTTCCAGATGTCAAAAGGATTTCACATTATAAAAATCTTAAAGGAAGCCTCACCTCAAGATATAGAATTTAATTCTTAAAGGTAATCGAAACTCATATCGAGGTATAAAAATCTTAAAAGGAGAGGGAACTCATAAAATCTTAAAGAGAATTGAACTAAGATTTTGCGGTATAAGAATATTTATATCAATGATGGAGGTTCGTCTCAACCAACCAATACCTCATAACAAATGGCACGGATCTGATCTCCAATCTACTTTGGTAGATTGGATATGCTTAAAACATCGTGCACACTAATCAACTGCGGAGGAAAGGCACCTATTATGGCATCAACAATCATTCACATTGATTAACATTTGGAATGTTTAGGAAATGAAAAATAAAATGCTCCAACAACATTATATATTCATGGTTCCTAAAATTTTAATAAATTCACACATAATCCACAATTATGTTGCATGACTGATAAACATAAACTATGAAAGATACAATAGTGGTATAATAACTAATGCAGCTCCATTAGTGAAATGTACCATGAAATTTGCTACAAACAGCGAAAGATAAGCACAACTGTTACTCGATAACTTGCAAGTCTGGATCGGTTTCTAAAGAAGTATGTATGAGCAGAAAGCTATGCATAGCTAAAACAAACTAATAACAGTATACACTAACCAGAAGTGCAAAGAATAAAGAGAGTTTTTTTCATGTTCCAATATTTATCATCCTTTGATTACTAGTTCACTGTTCCAAATCTTTTGATAAAGATTGGTATTATAAGTTGCATGCAGTTCACTCCATGTACTGTATAAGTGTTTTATTATTATTATTCATATCATGAGCTTGTTAGCTATATGGTTATACACATAATCCATTGGGGTTAAGTATATATGTATATGCACATAAGTACAGGATTCAAGGTATCTTCCATTATTTAATTGTTGAGGTGAAATCATAATAACAAAATCTCTACAGTCACAGCATATGCATTGGAGTAACCAACTCCATGCTAGCAAACCCCAAATCCAACTTCAACCTATTTCTCCCAACTAATTACCTACCACAAGGGGAATGTCTGAGAACGAGTACACCACGGTCAAACAAGACCGCACCACATATACCATTATGATTAAGTATGAATCTTTGCCTGAGTGCACTACACCATCATAGTAGTGTAGACCGAGAGAACCTTAATCCTATAGACCGAAAACAAGTAGTCCATCTCATTGGTTGGGTAATGGAAAAATCGCAAGAACTATCGCAACGGATACCTACACTCATATAAGATCCAAGGAACCGTGAGAGTTGTGACCCACTCTTGGGAATGCTAGCTTCTCTAAGTACAACATATGAAACAAACATTCATAATATGATTCTCAAACTTAATTTCATAAAGTCGTATTATATGAACTCATATTATTCTTTTACTATCCCATTAGGGGCCTGATCATTTCATGCCATGACAAAGCTGGGTCCACTTCATACCACCATTTTGTTTACAAAACATTATTTCGATCCACCTCTAGCCACCATGTTCACGAACCAGGGACAACTCTAAGGTAGGTGGCATCTCCTCATTCTCAAAAAATCACTTATTTTGATATATTTATATCCATATTTATATATAAATGTGTTTCTCTTTTACTTATAATCAAAACTTATTCCCTAAGTTCAACTAGATTTTTTCAAGGTCATGTGTAACTTGTCAGACAGTCTTTTAGGACATTGGTACTTGATCTCTCAAACTATGTCAATTTAAATAATTCAATTTTGGCATCACTGATAACCTGCAACCTTGACCCATATCGGATCTCACATTATGACTCTAAGGTACACAGTACCTTAGGGTTGGGAGTGCCTTTGTATGTATGCATTTAAGGTATGTACGTCCTAACTAAGTTTACAACACTTTTACATGTTTTTTAATCTATATTCATATTAATATATACAATCCGATTCTGTATATACGTAGGTTCATTAATTAGGCCTCAGATATGCATTCTCACACTTCATTGTACTAAGGCATGCATCACTTTTAGGCATGCACGTCCGAAATGTCAAAGTGTATACGACCCAAAGTCATACTTAATACCACTTATGCTTCTACGCAAGAAGTTGTATTATGATACAATGAAAATGGGAATTACATCACATGGCAATATAGTTCTATCATGGTAAAGTCCTTCCACAATGCATCTCACTAATCACAATCACTCTCATTCATGAAGATAATGTATTTGATTCATACTTTTCCCTCCCATAAAGAGCACTCAGAATTGCATCAAAATATTCAATTTATCAAGTGGAAACAAACACTCAAACATTCAAGTATTCACATACAATCAAGAGCATCATAAATCATATATTCTTTTGTATTTAGAGTCACCATGGGCTCGAATATTGTCCACCCATGTGTGTGAGTGTGAAATTTCATGGGTTCAAATAGTATCAATATGCTCGATCTAGGAAAATATCATTATACCCAAATATCGCATTAAAGTATTTTCTACAAATTTAGGAAGTTAGATACTTTGCATTTAACCCATATCTTATCTTTTAATTTTATTCTTCCAAAAAATCATTTTTAAAATATCCAAAAAACTAATCTAGGATCATATATTTTATTCTGAGGTCCAAAAATATTCTCTGCCAATTTTCACATTGCTTTGAGAAATAATACTCATTTATAAAATACCTTATAAAGTATGTATACCTTAATTCGAAGACACATATGCTTTTCACATTGCATCGCATTCATTTCTGCATTACATTTGCATTTTTGGCCCTTCATTATAATTACTATAAAATATACTTATAAAGTATTTTTATGATTCTCTCATAAGTGTTACTAATACTAGTATCAAACCTGTAAAAGATCAAACGAAGATGAAGATCATATAACCATAATATGGAATCAAAGATATGGATATGTATATGTTGATAGGATCAATCGATTAGTAAAAGATGGACCTTCAATTTTTAAAAAGTCCAAGATTACCTACTTGCAAACACCGTATTTGAGGTAAGATGTTGAGGGAAACCCTTCTCCAATAAAGGTGTTATATGCGAATGTATTCCATATCTCATAGCTACTGGTGTATGTAGTTCATTTAGTATTACAACATGTAATGGACATCGCTATTATGTGACCTTTATTGATAATTGATGAAGCCACATTTCATCATCTTTTTTGTATCATTTTGGCATCAAAAATCCTAACAAATGCGTGTTGATACCCTTAATTTCCACATCTTAGCATTCATGCATGTGCATGTAATTAGTGTATAAAACATTGTAATTAAAGCCAAAATTATAGAATAAATAAAAGAAAAGAAAAAGAATAAAATATTGTAAATAATTTATGACCCCGAAATCCCGAGACCTAGACATCTCGATGAATAGGTCGACAAGGAATAAAGTAGGGGGAGATAAGGGCCAAAATACAAATAAAATACCTTTCTTTTTCATTCATTCCTTATTCATTTTGGGACCCATTTTTGGTTCCACTTTTTATACTCCAAATAAAGAAAGTTTGAACATGAAAGTTGTAGATAATTAAACATAGAAAAATACAAAATTGATTTCACTCAAAAATAATGTACAGATAAAAAGTTATGATCTAAATAAGATTCCAGAATTCCAACTTCCCAGACCCGTATCTCTCAAATAAAAACTCGAAATGTGCAAAATTCACCTTTAATTGTATATAGTGTAAAATAAGCTATTTAATGAAGATAGTTTCATATTTTTCGGAGTTACGGTTTGAAAGTTGAGTTTTGGACCCTACTTGTATACTTGTACATATTAAAATATTCAATTTATTATTTATTCATTATTTTTATAATTTTATATTTTTATAATTATGTAAATATTACTTATAATATATTTGTATATTAAAATCAGAATAAAAATATAAAAGAAACATAAAATAAAATACATGTATATATCTAGTAGATAGGTATAATACCTATACTTATACTTGTACAATTAATACTTATTTTATTAAGTGTATAAATTACTTCAGAAAAATAAAATAAAATATTTTTAAGTGTATAAAAATACTTTATAAATTTATAAAATAATAAACAAAAATAAATAAATTAAATATACAAAATAAAAATAAAATACTTAATTATATAGATAAAGATACCTATAAGGGGTATAAAAGGTAACTTGCAAATATATACCTCATAAAAATAAATAAAAATCACTATAAAATAATTTAGAAAATAACAAATATTTTTTATTTTATAACCTAAAAATAATAAAATCATTTTCTATTTTAAATGATTTTTCAAAACATTTTCCAGGGGATTTTCCTGGTTGGTCCACGTGGACCAACCAGGCGCAAACCCTAGTTAACCCCGGTCAACTAGTCGTCTCTCCCCATGTGCGACGTGTCAGACCTCGTTCTTGACCCCATTTCTCGATTTTTTCGAGGTCAAATCTTTCACCCATTCGCGTCGATTCCTTCTGCAAAACTTCTCCTTGATCATCTCTCATCCTCGCCCAGCGACTGCCTCGAGGATTTGATCATTGTAGCGCGCCTGCCTCGTCGTTCTTTGAGCCTCGTCACCATCGGGTCAAACTCCATATAATGCACCCCTGACCTTCGATTCAAATTTTGAACCCCTCATTCCATAGGTTAGCTCTCGTTCTTGCGCCCAACCACTCGAGGAAGGTGACAGCTTCCTCTCGAGCAAGTCAGGCTGGTCGAGCGACACCTGAGGCGGCTCCGCCACCTCCGCCTTTCACCGACGTCGAGGTACTCCTTCCCTCTGTTTTCCACCGTCGAGGCAGTCCCTTCTCCCCTTTATTTCTATTGCATTTTCTTCCCCTTAGTCTTAGGATCAAATCCCCCCACAAATCTTCCATTCTCGTCCACTGAATCGTATCTCACGTCCACCTCGCCGGAGCGCATCTCCGGCCGAGTCCCTTCACGTCGTTCCATGCATCATTTCCACCTCCGCGGGGTCCAGGCAATTTGCCCTGGACCCTTTCACCACTTTTTGCAGGTCAAAGAACTTTGACTGGAGACCTGGGCTCATTTTGTGCCTCGCCGGAGTGCAGTGGAGCTTCCCAGCTCCGCCGCCCTCCTCCGCGAGCCTCGGCCACCGCCGAGGTGTTCTGGAGCCATCAGGAGATAGAGGACTACCGCAGGAGCTCCCCGGACCCATTTTGCACTCGCCAGCATCACGGAGGAGGAACGGAGACGGGGAAGTTCGCCGACCGAGGCCTTCTTCCCTGTTCTTCGTGACCCCCTTTCGACCGTCAGATCTCGGGCCCGCTTCAGACGTAACAGCCACCGTCCGATCTCCTCTCGCCTCAACCGTTCGATCTACCGAGGAGGATCTAATCAAGGCCGTCCGAGCGAAGCGTCATCGTGCAGCGAGGGCTCGCCATGTGGCAAGTGAGGAGCCCTAAATTATCGGATCGCGCACGAGCCCCTTTAGCCTAGGTATTTTGCACTGTTAACCCTGGCTATTTTTGTATTTTTATTTAGTCCTTAAACTTTCATCTGTTGTTCAAATATTTTTGTAATATTTACAGTCAAACCCCCGCACTTGTCATTATTACGATCAGGTCCTCGACCACGTCACCTCACGTGAGGCGTGGGGTATTTTGCAAGGACCCCCTCGCAGGTTTGCGTATTTCATTTCAGTCTAGGATTTTTGATATCACGTGTAATATTTTTGGGTAAATTGCATAGTAGCCCCTGGGATTTGTGTATTTCACACTTAGGTCCTTCCCAGGCGCGTGCTAGTCACGCGCTGGGGTGGGTATTTTGCAGGTGCGCCCTTGCGGCTTTGAATATTTGTATTTAGTCCTGGAACTTGTTTGATATGTTGTAAACTTTCGTGAAAATTATACTTTGGCCCATGGATGTTTGCTTATTTGCACTTATGCCCTTGCAAACAGTGTAGTTTCTTGTTGTTGTCTCTATCTATTTCATGCATCTATAAATTGCTAAAAATCACCAAAAAATTATCATAGGCTCATGTTTGCTTGCTCATTCACGCCCTATTTTTGTTTCGCATGTTTATTGCATTTGCATACTTATTAAAAATCGAAAACATGCATTTTCAGCACTGTTTGCATTAGAAAATCCACAAAAATTATAAAAACATTTTGAAAAAATTCCAAAAAAAAATATTTCGTGTATTTTATCATCCTTTAGTGTCAGTCCAAAAATCATTAAAAATTTCAAAACAAAAACCTTAAAAATTAGAAAACTCCTAAACATTTCATAAAAATCTACAAAATTCTAGAAAATCCTAAAAATATAAAACTCATGTTCTATAGCTTCCTTATTTTATTAACTTTATTTTAAAATTAATTTGAGGAATTGTGGGTGTTGTTTAGTATTTTTAACCCTCATTTTAATTTCAGCCAGGAGCTTAATTTACTGTTTTCTTGTATTTTTCACTTTCAAAAATACCAAAAACATTTGGAAAAATCTCCAAAATCACAAAAACATTGTAAAAATATAAAAAGATCAAAAACATTTTATTCCCTAATTTTTGACTATTTTTACCTATTTTGATAAATACCTTACCCCCTCTTCTCTTATATTGTATTTATATATTCTATTATTAAAAATTATTTTATATAAAAAGAAAATATAAAATCAGTAAATTTAAAAATCAAAATACAAAAATATAAAATTAAAAACTAAATAAAAAATATAAAATTAAAACCCACAAAAATCTGCATATTTGTAGACACTTAATCACATCACACTTTTGCACTTGCTTGATCTATCCTGCCTTGCTCTCTGAGTTCGACCTCTACATACATACACCTATACATCTTTCATGTAGAGTTATAATAAATTTGACTCCACATTTATTCCTCATTGTTTAATTGAATTGATTGTGGGTTCATTGTTGACTTTAGTTCGGATTTCTGAGTGGTCGATGATGAATCCACATTTCACATCTTTATTCTATCATTTTGGCATCAAAAACCCTAGCAAATGCCTGTAAATAACCTTAAATAGAGCATTTTAGCATTCATGCATGTGCCACTCCAATAGTGCATAAAATACTGTAATTAAAGCCAAAATTATAGAATAAATAAAAGAAAAGAAAAAGAATAAAATATTGCAAATATTTTATGACCCGAAACCCCGAGACCTAGGCATCTTGATGAATAGGTCGACAAGGAACAAAGTAGGGGGAGATAAGGGTCAAATACCTATATTATTCTATTCATTCTTTAATCATTTTGGGACCTATTTTTGGTTCCACTTGTTATACATCAAATAAAGAAACTTTATTCAAGAAAGTTGTAGATAAATTAATAAAGAAAAATACAAAATTGATTTCACAAAAAAATAATGTACAGATAAAAAGTTATGGTCTGAATGAAAATCCAGAATTCCAACTTCCCAGACCCGTATCTCACAAATGAAAACTCCAAATGCGGCAAACTCACCTTTAATTGTATATAGGAGAAATTAATATATTTAATGGCGGTGGTTTCGCATTTGGCGGAGCTACAGTTTGAAAGTTGAGTTTTGGACCCCCATTGTACAACTGTACAGATTAAAATATTCAATTTATTATTTATTCATTATTTTTATTTTTTATTTTTAATATTTTTATAATTTCATAAATATTACTTATAATAATTATGTGCATTAAAATTAGAATAAAAATGCAAAGAAATTACAAAATAAAAATACTTGTATATATCATATACATAGATACTATACCTGTACTTATACCTATACAATACATACTTGTATTTTATTAAATACACAAAACACCTCAATAAAATAAAATAAAAATATTTCTAAGTGTATAAAAGTATTTTATAATTTTACAAAATAAGAAATAAAAATCATAAAAATAAAATACACATAATAAAAATAAAGTAATAAAGTAGATAGATATTATACCTATATAGGGGTATAAAAGCAACTTGTAAAAATATTCCTCGCAAAATAATTAAAAATAAGAATAAAATACTTCATAAAAAATAAACATTTTTATTTTATAATTAAAAGTTAAATAAATCGTTTACTATTTTTAAATTAATTAATAAAACATTTTTTCAGGGTTTTTCCTGGTTGGTCCACGTGGACCAACCAGGAGGTCAGGACTGTTGACCAAGGTCAACAGTCTGACCTACCCCCCCTGTAGCTCTGCGCGCCTCGTTTTTCCCCCGCTTTTGTGGATTTTTCGAGCGTGCGTCTTTCACCCTTTGAGGCCGATTTCTTCTGCGATTTTGTACCCTGTACAACCACCTAGCTCGCCAACCTCCAAGATCTCCTTAGATCTTCTCCTCTCGCCCGTGACTCCTCCTCGAAGATCGCCCCATCACCATGTTCAAAATCGAGCCCATGACTTTCCTTCTTCCTCTGAACCGGATTTGGGTACCCAAAAACTTCCAAGTGTGGGTCGAGGGCAAGCTCTCGTGATAGGGGAATCCTCCCCCATCTCAGTTGAGGTGCGGCGACCCCAAACGCCGCGTTCCAAGCACCTCCGGCGGTTGCGCTGCCGTGAGGTTTTTCCCTCGCCCTTCCTAGGCTCGAGGCTGGTTTTTCTTTGTTTTTTTCTTGCACGTTCATCATCCCAGATCTCTTAGCTTCGATTCCCCGCATTCCATTTGCCTGCTAACTCATCGAATCATTCAAAGTTCACCCTTCGCCGGAGCTTGCTCCAGCGAGACACCAACTCCCACCATTCTGTCTTAAACTTGCCCTGGACCATCTAGTTGCGTCTTGTGCTTTTATTGCAGGTCCCAGGTGCCAAGGACCCCCCCTGTGAGGGTCGAGTTTTGCAGCTATCATGCTACCTGGAGCCCCTCTTCGTCTTGAGCCTCGCGGCGGCGCATCGGACCTCAAGCGTCCATTTTGGCGTCGCCGTTGGGTCAGGGCACCTTCCAGGAACGTCGGAGGCATCTTCGAGCATCAAGAGAACTTCGGAAGAGGAGGTGCGAGCTCCGCGAAGGTCGTCCGCCATCTGTTCTTCCCCAGTTCATCCATCAGGCCTCCCTGTCGTCCGATGAGGCCTTGATCTTCAAGGCGTACAGGCACCGTTAGATTGGACACCCCGCTGCCGTTGATCTCCATCCGCAGCATCTAATCCGAGCCACACACGCGAAGGGGTATCGCGCCACGCACGCGCGACATGTGGCGTAAGTGGCGCGCGCCCCGCCGTTCGATCAACCCGCCTGCTGGGAATTTTGCAATCTTAACCTGGCATTTTTGTGTATAATTAATTACGACAGAAACGTTCATTTGCAGTTATTAACTTTTTGTAATATTTGCTAAAAACCCCCTATAGTTCTCGTAATTACATTCTGGCCCTTGCCAGCCAAGCGCACGTGCGTGGCACGTGCGCGTGGGTATTTTGCGGCAAGGCCCGCGCGGTTTTGGCATTTAATATTTAGTGCAGGAACTATTTTATTCAGTATAAACTTTTGTGGAAAATTGCATGTATGCCCCTGGATGTTCTGATAATTACATATATACCCCTGCCAGCCTTACCATTTTTGTGAGCTTTATCTATTTCTTTAAGGCCTCGTTTTAAATCGAAAAATTCTCAAAATTTAAACTTAAGCTCATGTGTGCTTGTACTGTAATGCCATATTTTTAGTCTTTGATTTTGTGTCCTTTTCATATTTATTAAAAATCAAAAACATGCTTTTTTGCCTACTGTCTAGCTCAGAAAATGCCAAACAAATATTAAAATACCTCGAAAAATTCCAAAAAAAATTCCCTAGCGTGTATTTTAACCTCTTTTAGTGTCAGTCCAAAAATCACTAAAAATCGCAAAAGCAAAACCTTAAAAATTTAAAAACACATAAAAACTTCAAAAAATATATAAAATCAAAGAAAACTCCAAAAATTATAAACTCAGTTCATGTTTCTTCTATATTTCATTATCTTTATTTGAAAATTAGTGTGAAAAATTTTGGTGGCTATATGATATTTTTAATTCCCATTTTACCCCCAGCCAGTAGCCTTTTCACTGTTTTGCTTTATTTCAGTCTTTAAAAATACCAAAAACATTTAGAAAAGTACCTAAAATTCACAAAAACAGTAGAAAATCTTAAAAATACCAAAAAGAATTTATTTCTGATTTTTTGGTTATTTTTGCTTATTTTTGTTAATATTCTATCTTCCTTTTTATTACATTGTCTTTATATTCCAAAATAAAACAAATATATAATATAAAATTATAAAAATCAGATAATTAAAAATCAAAATACAAAATTAAAAATTAAATAAATTAAAAAATTAAAAATTAAAAACCCACAAAAAATTCATTGCTTGCTTAGTGTAGACACCACTCACATTCACACACACATCTTTTAGAATTACCCTGTTTGCTCCCTGTGTTCGAACTCTCTGCATACTTGTCCCTATACACCATTTGTGCAGAGTTAAAAATAAATTTTAACTCCACATTTATTTCCATTTCCTTGATCTATAGTGTGGGTTGATTGTTGATTTTAGTCCAGATTTTGTGTGGTCAACACACCAACTGTTGACTCGCCTTGTGAGTCAATACGACCGCATCGATTTTTGGCTAAATCAAATGGCGCCGTTGCCGGGGAGCAACAGCGCGTAGATCACTTTTTGCTTGTGTTGTGATTATTTGTCTACTTTTGCGGCTTTTATTTCTGCTTATTGTATTTTGGCTCATTTTTGATATTTATTGTTTGAATTGTCTAATCACCTTCTTGTTTGACTTTGTGCGAGGTACGCGGATCGAGGGAGGCGCTCTTTTCTGGGAGCGCCCGTGCACCCACGTGAGGCGGCTGACGCTTCACACCAAGGCGGACTTAGAGGATTTTTGAAGACAATTCCCGAGCCATTTATTTCATTGACCTTATCTTGTGTAATTTATTGTGAGAGAGAGGCTCTTTATTTGTAATAATACAGGTACATTCGGACTTGGACTTTCGGTCCCAATTTCCAAGTGCTTGTACACTTGGGGGCTCACCACGTTTTTATCGGTTTTCATCGCATTTTTTTACTTTGTTTTCCGATTTTGTTTTCTTCACTTTGTGTGATTGAACTCTTAGATTTAGGATTGCTTGCGATAGATTAAGGATAAACACCTAATATATCTTGCATGTACCTATAGCTGTGTTTGGACTTAGTCAAATTTTAAACAGTCGGTTCATCATCTTAGATCCGCCGCGCTGCGAGCCCGCCCCATCAAGCGCTACTCCTGAACTCGATTTGTCGAGAAGAGGAGGGGTGAGTCTAGACTGGACTTTTTGGATTGAGGATTGGTGACCGACTTGTGGTGCTTCCCGATAATAGCAATTTCTAAAACTTAGGGCGATTTCATCGGCTTTGCATTTGCATATAGATTAGGTTTCAATTCTGCTGAGCATCCTTGCATGTAGAGTGCTGGAGGCAAGGTGAGCATTTACGCTTTAGCATCCATCATTATTTGTCGCTTGCATTGCTTTTCCAACTCTCCCTCTGATTTTGCCAACCTAGGTGCTCAAAGGAATTGACTCCCCGATAGGATCGTGCATTTCATTAAAAATCCAAAAAAAAAGTGATAATAAATAAAATTGGGACTGCTAATATTACTTGACCCTAAAACCGATCAAAAAGAAAAACATTGTCTTGGGGCGAGTAATCCCCTCATTGTATTCGTTTTACATTGCTTGCGCACACACTAAGGTTAGTGCCCAAATCCCATTTTCAGCCCCCTAAGTGTTTGTGCAACTTCTTGACTTTTTCACCTAACTCTAAAACAGACAAGATAAAAAGACCGCATTTGTGGTCTTCACCGAGTTGAGTAGGTGAATTGAGGGTTTGGTTGTTTCATTTTTGCTTGTGATTGTTTTGTGTGCATTCTAGATCATCTCTGCGCATTTGCGCCTTTCTCCACACATCTATTGACCTGACCATTGTGTCTCCCGATCATTCTCTCTTGTTTCGAGATGGATCCCTGGAGCGATTTTTATCCGGATTTTGCGGATTCCTCGTACCCTCCAGCCGGTCCACCTCCCTTTTATCAGGAGGATCCTCCTCCTACTTTTTCTGACTTTTGTACATATCCGCCTCAGCCACAGTATCACGACTCGGACTTCTACCCACATCCACCCCCACCTGTATATTATCCACCTCCACCTTCACATCCACCCGAGTCTGACCTGATGGAGTCACCTCCCTCGATCTCTATGAGTGATATCTTGAATCGGATGACAAAGCGCATTGATTTGTTGAATGATAATCTTGCTATCTTGAGGAACAATCAGATTAATGCTCCTTCCGTCGGGGATTCAGATTTACTTGTAGGTGATCATGGGAGCTTGCAATCGCCAAAAATACAAAAAAATGAGAAAATTTTAAAAATCCAAAAAGAGTTCGGGAGACACTTGGTTGATCAATATTTTGAGGAGAGAGTTCACTTGCCAGAACCCTTGACCACACATACATTCACACCTAGTCCCACCTTTGACCCCGAGGATGCCGCTGTACAGATTGCTCTTGGCATGCCTCGTGTATATGCTGATTCCGACTTCCTCCCTTGTATGGAGGAAGTCCAAAAATTCAAAAAAAATGCTATCTGAACCCGAAGTGGTGGCTACTATTCATGAGATTATTCGTGCCCCACTTCAGCAGGCCATGACCCAATTATCTGCTCCTCTTCCCAAGAAGAGAAAGCGGAGGAGCAGATCTGAGCATCACATTCTGACCATGGCCACTGCCCACGCCATCACACACTGTCCCATTCCCAGGAAGAAGAAAGCGGCTATTCCTTTCATCACCTGCACTATCTCTGACTATACTTGTGACCACACTTCCTCCCTTGTATGGAGGAAGTCCAAAAATTCAAAAAAAATGCTATCTGAACCTGAAGTGGTGGCTACTATTCATGAGATTATTCGTGCCCCACTTCAGCAGGCCATGACCCAATTATCTGCTCCTCTTCCCAAGAAGAGAAAGCGGAGGAGCAGATCTGAGCGTCACATTCTGACCATGGCCACTGCCCACGCCATCACACACCGTCCCATTCCCAGGAAGAAGAAAGCGGCTACTCCTTTCATCACCTGCACTATCTCTGACTATACTTGTGACCACACTCTCCTAGACGGCGGTGCGTCTATTAGCATACTACCCTTCTCGCTGGTACAGTCTCTTCACTTAGGGCCTCTCAAGAAAACTAGGATGATCGTTCAGTTTGCTGATGAATCTATAAAGAGGCCGAAGGGTATCCTTGAAAACGCCGTCATTTCTATCCAGGGCACAAGCCATCATGTTGATTTTGTCGTGTTGCCCATGGAGAACTCCACAGGGGAGCCATCTCCAATCATCCTGGGACGACCATTCCTCGCCTCTGCGAGGGTCGTTATTGACTATGGATCAGGAGAGATTCGCTTCCGTCCTGTTGACGAGAGCGAAGGGTCGATCACCGCACCCACAGTTGACCAGAGACCTGCACATGATGCACCTTCACCGACTCTAGCTGACTCCGAGGCATGTGACCGATCTGATAATACTAGAGATGCTTCCTTAGCGACCGTTGATGAGACCCGACGGATCCCCCGAAAGGGGAGGAAATCGGAAAGCATGGACCTTGAGTTTCCTCCTCCGGGTGTGTGGCGATGTGTTGATGAAATCCAAAGTATTTACGTGATTGAACCTTTTGAGCGGAGGGCAGATACCAAAACTATTGAGGACGTTTATGAAGTTGCCCATTATTTTGAGAGACCTCATAAGGAAACAAATGACCTAGGTAAGACTAGACGGGACGGACCTGGTTTGATTACTTCCACTGATAAGCCCGTTACTGGTCCTTCACAAGTAAAGATGATTGAGGTCGGATATGATGTTTCCATTTACTTTGATAGATTCAGACCTCTTGTTCAAGACAATGATTCAGGTGAGAGTCTTGAGGATGAACAGAGTTCGTATACTTCCACTGATGATTTCGTGCCTTTTGACTTTGACCTGGACGATCCCTCGCAGGACGACTCCGATTACACTTCTTCCGAGGATGATGAGTTTGTCCCATTTCACTTTGATATCGGCGAGACTTCCAAGGCCAGACCTGACCACACTTCTTCCACTCACACGTCTGCGCCTTCACACCATAGGACCACCAAGGGAGAACCTAGCCATACTGCTTCCATTGATCAGTTCGTCCCTTTCCGATTTGACTCCACTGAGGGCCTTCACCATGTCAACCCTGATCGGCTTCCGTCCGTTGTGGACCCCGATGTCGACTTGCATCACACTAGATCTATCCCTCAGCGGTCTCGCAAGAAGGTCAGCTTTCTACCTTCTTGATCCTGTGTATATCCATCTCTGTTGTATATTCATGTGTGTACCTTTGCCTCTCTCCCATTTTTTTCGTCCACCCGTTCTCGTTTTTGCCTTGCTTAGGACGTACTTTGTCCTAAATATAGGGGGGTGGACAAGCCGAGTGTTCATTCATCGTTCCGTCTTATCACTCCTGTTGTTGACGATACTTAGGGCTTCTTTTACCCTAAGTAAAGGGGGAGTGGTGTGTAAATTCTCACGATCTCTTCTCTCATCTTCATATCTCTCTTCTTCTTTTCTTCTTTTCTTCTTTTCCTCTTCTATCTTCTTCATCTACCGAAAAGGTGCCGCCCTTGTAGACAGTTTTCCATACTTAAGACATACTTTGTCCTAAGTATAGGGGGGTGTGCACCCCGAGTTTCTTCTATTCTTTTCGATCCTCTCCATTGTCTCCTCTTCTTGTCTATACTTAGGGATATCTTACCCTAAGTATAGGAGGAGACAATCTGAGTACGATCTGTTCATTCCCACCCTTGACCCTCCCTGCGTTGTGTACAGTCTGCTATACTTAGGATGACTTGATCCTAAGTATAGGGGGGACGGTCAACTTTTTATTCATTGATTCATTCATTATTCATTTATTATTTAGAATTGTCTATACTTAGAACGAGTTATATCTTCTATTTTCTCTCTGATCTATGAGGACATAACTCAAGCTAAGTATAGGGGGGTCGTATATACTGCGTATATACTTTAGCCATAACTCGTATTTTCGTATTTTCTTAAATAAATATGGCTAATCATTCATTAAAATTCATTAAAAAGGTGTTCTATTCCTCAAAATTCTTTTTGTATTTACTGATTAATAAATCAGGTGAAAATGTTTTTTGCAAAATGTTTGAAAAATAGTTTGAAAATCTTTGTGAACATCTATTGAAAACTATTTTGAAAATGTTTTGTTATATATTTTCAACCTATGTAAAACATGTGGTTTGTAAAAATTTATTTTCTTTGTGTGAAATAAAAAGGTTTGAAAAATGATTTGCAAATATTTTGAAAAATGGTTGCAGAAATATTTTGAAAAATCTATATATACTGTTTTAAAAGCCTTTGCAAAATGATTTTCAAATGTGTGTACATGTGTGCAAAAATATTTGTAAAAATTATTTTGGACTATAGTTTTCAAAATTGTTTGCAAAACCTGCGTCAAATAAGTTTGAGGAATATTTACATCACACCAAAATTCATCTTATTTATATGTATAAAATTGATCACTTACCCTTGTAAATTCTTAAAATCCACTTCTTGTAGATATAAGAAGCACTCCCGTGTACATATTTTCACCTAGTTGTTAGCCAAATCTTTTTATTTTTAAAAAAGCCCAAAAACATTTGCAAAATTAAAATCCAAAAACATTTGAAAAATCTCTTAAATAAAAAAATTGCATCTGCATATGCATCGTCATCTTTTCAAAAAATCTGTAAAAAGTTCAAAATCTTTGAAAATGGCATCGCAAAAATATTTTCTGCATTTTGCATAGCATTTGCATGGCATTTGCATTTTTCGGATTGAGTTTGATAGTTGAACAAGTCTAAGTAAAATCCGGAGATTGGAGCTTGATTGGACCTTAAAATCTACCTAATAACAGGAACCTTATAGGAATTGGGTTTGAGGTACTTCAGGTCTAGTTGACTTAATTCTTTGAGGATCACGGGACTTGGTTCAATGGATTCTTGACTGCCTAAGTAGAGTATTTCGGAGCACACGCACGACTCTTGGTGATAATGACCTAACTTGGACACCTGCACCTTTCACATGGCTCAACTCAGTTGGAGTGGTGAGGAGGTTGGATTTGCCGGTATGAGACGCACACAGGTGGAAACACTTGTCCTCCTCTAGGGAGGGAAGTGCACCCCAACCCGTCCAGTAGTAAGGAAGTCTAAAGACAGGAGGCTGTGGGTTGCGATAAAGCTTCAAAAGAGGGATAGTCTATTGGCTCAAGAGGAAAAACTCCTTATGTGAATGCTGTTGTATATAGTATTCAAAAAAAGAAAAAAAAGAAAAAAAAGAGATATTCAGGCATGTACAAAAATAAAAAGCCTGCAAGTATGTACAAAGTCAATAAGCAAGCTTGAGTTCCAAAGTCATATCATGTGAGCCTGCAGCAGGATGACTTGACTACACTGGTCTTGCATCCCAGGATAGGTAGCTACACTGGCTACCGTCCATTCTTCTCTTCACCCCCTCCTCTTGAGCTGGTTGCAACTTGAACTTAGAAGGGAATACCCCGCTCCTCGAGGATGGAGTTATTTGATTGGGGAATCATTGGGTTGTCGTACTGGAGAAGTCAGTCTCTTTGTCATTCTAGTTGGGGAGAGCCACCATCACTTACACTGTACGAGTCAGATTCATAGTCGTAAGAGTTTGCGAATGAGTTGAAGTATTTCTGACCTGGCTATTGAGGAGACTTGGACAGAGTTTTGGGATTCTCAAGGACTGTTGAATTTCAAATACGGTTCTCACTAAGGTTCCGCCCGCACTAAAATTCCAAAGGTCCGACTTAAGCTCCAAACTTTGATTTTGTGAAGATAAGTTTTGATAATCAAATAAAACCCAAGTTCTTCTTTTTTTTCTTTCTTTTCTGTTTGCACTTATTGCATAAGTGTTTGCTAAGGACTAGCAAAGGTAAAGTATAGGGGGATGATGAATCCACATTCCATCATCTTTATTCTATCATTTTGGCATCAAAAACCCTAGCAAATGCCTGTAAATAACCTTAAATAGAGCATCTTAGCATTCATGCATGTGCACTCCAATAGTGCATAAAATACTATAATTAAAGCCAAAATTATAGAATAAATAAAAGAAAAGAAAAAGAATAAAATTTTGCAAATATTTTATGACCCGAAACCCCGAAACCTAGGCATCTTGATGAATAGGTCGATAAGGAACAAAGTAGGGGGAGATAAGGGTCAAATACCTATATTATTCTATTCATTCTTTAATCATTTTGGGACCTATTTTTGGTTCCAATTTTTATACATCAAATAAAGAAACTTTGTTCATGAAAGTTGTAGATAAATTAATAAAGAAAAATACAAAATTGATTTCACAAAAAAATAATGTACAGATAAAAAGTTATGGTCTGAATGAAAATCCAGAATTCCAACTTCTCAGACCCGTATCTCACAAATGAAAACTCCAAATGCGGAAAACTCACCTTTAATTGTATATAGGAGAAAATAAGTTATTTAATGGCGGTGGTTTCGCATTTGGCGGAGCTACGATTTGAAAGTTGAGTTTTGGACCCCCATTGTACAACTGTACAGATTAAAATATTCAATTTATTATTTATTCATTATTTTTTATTTTTTATTTTTAATATTTTTATAATTTCATAAATATTACTTATAATAATTATGTGCATTAAAATTAGAATAAAAATGCAAAGAAAATATAAAATAAAAATACTTGTATATATCATATACATAGATACTATACCTGTACTTATACCTATACAACACATACTTGTATTTTATTAAATACACAAAATACCTCAATAAAATAAAATAAAAATATTTCTAAGTGTATAAAAGTATTTTATAATTTTACAAAATAAGAAATAAAAATCATAAAAATAAAATACTCATAATAAAAATAAAGTAATAAAGTATATAGATATTATACCTATATAGGGGTATAAAAGCAACTTGTAAAAATATACCTCATAAAAATAACTAAAAATATGAATAAAATACTTCATAAAAAACAAACATTTTTTATTTTATAATTAAAAGTTAAATAAATCGTTACTATTTTTAAATTAATTAATAAAACATTTTTTTCAGGATTTTTCCTGGTTGGTCCACGTGGACCAACCAAGAGGTCAGGACTGTTGACCAAGGTCAACAGTCTGACCTACCCCCCTGTAGCTCTGCGCGCCTCGTTTTTCCCCCGCTTTTGCAGATTTTTCGAGGGTGCGTCTTTCACCCTTTGAGGCCGATTTCTTCTGCGATTTTGTACCCTGTACAACCACCTAGCTCGCCAACCTCCAAGATCTCCTTAGATCTTCTCCTCTCGTCCGTGACTCCTCCTCGAAGATCGCCCCATCACCATGTTCAAAACCGAGCCCCTGACTTTCCTTCTTCCTCTGAATCGGATTTGGGTACCCAAAAACTTCCAGGTGTGGGTCGAGGGCAAACTCTCGTGACAGGGGAATCCTCCCCCATCTCAGTCGAGGTGCGGCGACCCCAAACGCCGCGTTCCAAGCACCTCCGGCGGCTGCACCGCCGTGAGGTTTTTCCCTCGCCCTTCCTGGGCTTGAGGCTGGTTTTTCTTTGTTTTTTTCTTGCACGTTCATCATCCCAGATCTCTTAGCTTCGATTCCCCGCATTCCATTTGCCTGCTAACTCATCGAATCATTCAAAGTTCACCCCTCGCCAGAGCTTGCTCCGGCGAGCCACCAACTCCCACCATTCCGTCTTAAACTTGCCCTGGACCATCTACTTGCGTCTTGTGCTTTTATTGCAGGTCCCAGGTGCCAAGGACCCCCCTGTGAGGGTCGAGTTTTGCAGCTATCATGCTACCTGGAGCCCCTCTTCGTCTTGAGCCTCACGGCGGCGCATCGGACCTCAACCGTCCATTTTGGCGGCGTCGTTGGGTCAGGGCACCTTCCAGGAACGTCGGAGGCATCTTGGAGCATCAAGAGAATTTCGGAAGAGGAGGTACGAGCTCGGCGAAGGTCATCCGCCATCTGTTCTTCCCCAGTTCATCCATCAGGCCTCCCTGACGCCCCGCAGCCGTTGATCTCCATCTGCAGCATCTAATCCGAGCCACACACGCGAAGGGGTATCGCGCCACGCACGCGCGACACGTGGCGTAAGTGGCGCGCGCCCCGCCGTTCGATCAACCCGCCTGTTGGGTATTTTGCAATCTTAACCCCGGAATTTTTGTGTATAATTAATTACGATAGAAACGTTCATTTGCAGTTATTAACTTTTTGTAATATTTGCTAAAAACCCCCTATAGTTCTCGTAATTACATTTCGGCCCTTGTTAGCCAAGCGCACGTGCGTGGCACGTGCGCGTGGGTATTTTGCGGCAAGGCCCGCGCGGTTTTGGCATTTAATATTTAGTGCATGAACTATTTTATTCAGTATAAACTTTTGTGGAAAATTGCTTGTATGCCCCTGGATGTTCTGATAATTGCATATATACTCCTGCCAGCCTTACCATTTTTGTGAGCTTTATCTATTTCTTTAAGGCCTCGTTTTAAATCGAAAAATTCTCAAAATTTAAACTTAAGCTCTTGTGTGCTTGTATTGTAACGCCATATTTTTAGTCTTTGATTTTGTGTCCTTTTCATATTTATTAAAAATCAAAAACATGCTTTTTACCTACTGTCTAGCTCAGAAAATTCCAAACAAATATTAAAATACCTCGAAAAATTCCAAAAAAAATCTCTAATGTGTATTTTAACCTCTTTTAGTGTCCGACAAAAAATCACTAAAAATCTCAAAAGCAAAACCTTAAAAATTCAAAAACACATAAAAACTTCAAAAAAATATATAAAATCAAAGAAAACTCCAAAAATTATAAACTCAGTTCCTGTTTCTTCTATATTTCATTATCTTTATTTGAAAATTAGTGTGAAAAATTTTGGTGGCTATCTGATATTTTTAATTCCCATTTTACCCCCAGCCAGTAGCCTTTTCACTATTTTGCTTTATTTCAGTCTTTAAAAATACCAAAAACATTTAGAAAAGTACCTAAAATTCACAAAAACAGTAGAAAATCTTAAAATTATCGAAAAGAATTTATTTATGAATTTTTTGGTTATTTTTGCTTATTTTTGTTAATATTCTATCTTCCCTTTTATTACATTGTCTTTATATTCCAAAATAAAACAAATATATAATATAAAATTATAAAAATCAGAAAATAAAAAATCAAAATACAAAATTAAAAATTAAATAAATAAAAAAATTAAAAATTAAAAACCCACAAAAATTTCTTTGCTTGCTTAGTGTAGACACTACTCACATTCACACACACATCTTTTAGAATTACCCTGTTTGCTCCCTGTGTTCGAACTCTCTGCATACTTGTCCCTATACACCATTTGTGCAGAGTTAAAAATAAATTTTAAATCCACATTTATTTCCATTTCCTTGATCTATAGTGTGGGTTGATTGTTGATTTTAGTCCAGATTTTGTGTGGTCAACACGCCGACTGTTGACTCGCCTTGTGAGTCAATACGACCGCATCGATTTTTGGCTAAATCAGTCGACACATCGACTGAGTTCTCGCCTTGTGTGGAACTTAAGACCACCGAATTCGGCTAAATCAAATGGCGCCGTTGCCGGGGAGCAACAGCGTATAGGTCATATTTTTTGTCTGATTGTGATTGTTTACATCAGTGCTTTGTTTGATCTCTCCACTTTTGATATATCTTATTGAGCTATCTGACCATTCTTCTTTCTTGTCTTCTTGCGAGGGACCGCGGATCGAGGAGGATCGCCTAGGGGATCCGGTGCATCCTTGGGAGGCGGAGTCGGCTATTCTAGCGTAGCCGGCAGGAGAGAGCAGGAGGATTAGAGAGAGAGTTAGTTAGTTAGTTTATCATTTTTTTGTGAGAGAGTGATTCATTTAATTTGTAATAATACAGGTACTTGGACACTTCAGACACTCGGGCTTAATTTCCAAGTGATTGTTCACTTGGAGGCTCACCGCGGTTTTCATCGTGTTTTCCCGCTGTCATTTTCCGGTTTTGTTTTATTTTTCCTTTCTTTTGTGGAATGAGCCCTTAGCTTTTAGGCTTGCTTGATCGAGTAAATTAGGTCCAAACACCCTAATAACCATTGCATGTACCTATAGTGCTTTTTGGACTTAGTTTAAATTAAACAGTCGCCTCATCATCTTCAAGCCTACGTGCCACGAGCCCACCTTGTCAAGCACTACTCCTGAACTCGATGTGTCGAGAAGAAGAGGGGTGAGCCTAGACCGGACTCTTGGATTGAGGATCGGTGACCGACTTGTGGTTCTTCACGCTAGCAATTGCCTGCTTAGGACGATTTCCGTGTGCATATCGGCATTTAGTATAGGTTTAAAAATTCCTGCTTTGCATCCCGCATGGAGAGAGCTGGGAGTCACTGTAAGTCTTCTATCTTAGCATCTATCATTTAGGTACTAAGGTGAGATTTCCATCTTAGTGCCAACTTGCATTGGCTTTTCCGACTCTTCTCCCTCTGTTTTTGGAACAAATAGGAATCGAAGAAAATACAAAAACGTTAGGCGCTTGTGTTGAATTGACTCAAAATAAGTGATAACACCAAAAAAATTAAAAAAGGGACTGCTAAAGAAAACTTAACCTAAATAAAATTGGTTAATTGGATTCATTGCTTGGGGTGAGTAATACCCTCACTTGTATTCAGGTTGCATGGGAAGGTCTCCTTCCAAGTGAGAGAGTGGCTTCGTAAGGATTAGAGCCCAAAACCCAGTCTGTGGCTACCTTGTGTATCGCCTGGATTTCCGAAGTATTGGCGCTTCTATCGTACGTGGATGAGTAGGGCTTGGTCACCATTGATAACTCTTTATTGTGTAGAGCATCGACCTTGTCCGAAGTATCGAGCCTAGGCCACGCCTTCACGGGGGTGTCTGTCTCATCGTCTTGCGTCCGAGTAGGTTCTTACACGCTCACAGGTGATTCCGTTGCGAGCGAGTTCTGAAGTATTGGTTTCGCCTATTGACTTTCTTTCTCTATTTCTTTGGCTGAGTAGGGATCCAGGAAGGGTTACAAGGACTTCAAAAAGTGCAGACTACAGGTTACACAGGAGGAGGACAAGTACGGGATACTCTTCCGGCAGTACTCTCTCTCCTATAGGCGTAGCGCTCTAAGGACTCGTTCAAAGATAAATGCCTGAATTCATCTAAAAACTACAAAGATAAAAGCTGAACCCTTACGGCTTCATGTGTTGAGTTGATGAACCCTTTGCATTATGTTTGATTGATTAGTTGGATCTAGGTCAAGATCAAAAATACCGCACAATTGTGCACAATTTTGCCCCCCCCCCCTCTCTTCTTCATTTCTCAACCTTTCTCCTCTCAATAATCACGATGATGGGAAGGAGGTCTCTTAGGCTGTCTCTGTCGGCACCGCTATCCAGCACTCCTCCCTATTCATCTAGGACGGTTTCAGGGAGTCAAGACCCACTCTCCGAACCTAAGTTCACTCCCACCCTGTTCCCCCTCGACCACCCTTCTTCCTCCATCAGTCCAGCAGTTTCAGAATTTAGTGCAGCACAGAGCTCAGACCATTTGACGGCACCTGAGATGGGTTATTTTGCCTTTTCAGAGAACTCAGCCATGGCAGACAGAGGAGAGCACCCAGATGAGCAGGAGCACCCTCCTTTCCTTTATGACCAAGCCGCCATCAATAATTCACTTCTAGCATCCCTGGAGACAATGCAGAGACAGATCAGAGACCAGGGAGCATTCAT
Organism: Ottelia alismoides; assembly: GCA_037367405.1. NCBI lineage: Eukaryota > Viridiplantae > Streptophyta > Magnoliopsida > Alismatales > Hydrocharitaceae > Ottelia > Ottelia alismoides. The sequence continues at coordinate 279,851 of JAZKJV010000261.1, forward strand.
GGGTGACGTCATGCGAGAGCTGACGCAGATGAGAGCCGATAGAGAGAACAGAGCTGCAGCTGGTGGAGGAGACATACCTGTTGCAGAAGGAGGAGATCCTGACGTTGAGAGACCGCCACAAACAATCACGAGGGAATTGCACAATCCCGCAGCATCCCTCACTCATCGATGGATCCGACTTCCTCCCGTTCATGGAGATTTCGAGCTTCGGCCCCACATTATTCAGCTACTGCCTAAATTCCATGGGATGGCGACCGAAGAGCCACACCTCCATCTGCAGGAATTTGAGATGATCTGCAGCACAATTCATGACGGGCTTGTGACTGAGGACACCATCAAGATGATAGCCTTCCCATTCTCTTTGGTTGATAGAGCCGCTTACTGGCTGAAACATTTGGGGAAGTTCGTCGACACTTGGGCACAACTCCGGACCGCATACCTCAACAAATATTATCCTCTCGGACGGACCAACGCAGCACGAGCCATGATCAGCAATTTCACAATGATCCCTAATGAACAATTCCATGAAGCTTGGGATCGATTCAGAGAGCTCATTGACCGGTGTCCACACCATGATATATCCAAGCCCAATCTGGTTCAGAGTTTTTTCTGTGGGCTGACACTGGAGCTGCAGGGGCTTGTAAATGCCTCTTGCGGTGGGTCCTATTTTTCCAAGAGTGAAGACGACATTTGGGCCATCTATGAAGGGATGGCAGAGAACTCGACAGTCATGGACCAAGCCCGAGTCTACACACAGCAGAAGCCCCCCCAAGGAGCAGGATCATTTCAGAGGATCGCCCGCATCGATGTCGGTCCTCATACTCCCTCGGCAGCTGCAGCTCAAGCCGAATCAGCAGCAGCCGACATGGGCGTCATTAGTGAGAAGTTGGACCGTCTCGAGATCCTCGAGAAAAAGCAGATGCAAGGACTGGCCCAAATGGACCAGAGTACCAAGACCATGAGTGACCTGAAGACGTAGATTCTTTGCATCCAGGAAGCACAAATGTCCACTCAGCAGCCTCCCATGTCACGGGCTGATCCCAGCAGTAGCAGCTCCACCCAGCCCTCTGCCCTCTACCGTCAGGTCAACCACATCCAGGCAGAGCCGGTGTTGCAGCTACAGTATCACCCATCGCAGACACCATCTCAGGATACTCAGATGGTTGTCTATTAGCCAGATTAGCCATTGGCAGTTCTTCCTCCACCATCCTTCGAGCAGGAGCCATTGATGGAAGTCAATGTGATATGGTACGACCGGTACCCATAGCCTGGAATTCGTCGCGATCACCCGGGATTCCGTTGGACCACTAGTAGAACCTCCTCCCAGCAGCAGCCTCCCACTCTAGGATAGCAGAACAGCCAGCAGCAGAACCTGCCCCAGTATGCCCAGCAGCAATACCAGCATGGTCCTCGTCCCGCCTATCAGGGACAGCAGTGGCGGCAGCGTCAGCAGCCACACCAGTCATACACCCAGCCTCGTGAGCACTTCTCCTCCCAACAGCAACCTCATTTCCAGCAAGGGAATACGTTCGGTTCTCAGGCACCTGCCTTCGAGAACCCAGCACTAGATGACCTCGCCCGATTACTCTCTGAACATCGAGCATCCATCCGGCAGGAAATGGATGAGTTCCGGCAGGAGATGAGGGATATCATCAAAGGCAAGGTCGCCATACCAGCTCAGATTGAGCTTAATCCGAATAGTCTGAAAAGAAAGTCTGAGAAAGTACAGTTTACAGAGGATGCTTCTCCTAGTGATTATTTTAGTGACATGTCTTCTTTGTATGATGTTGATTTTGTGACTACTAGGAGCGGTAGGATACCCGCCGGTGGTGCCTCGTCTGAGCGACAACAACACGAAGAATCTAGAGCGTCAGATGAGCAGAGTAGCGGTGCTGATGCCGCTGATGATGTTGATGACGGTGGTGCTGATGCCACCAAGGATAGAGATCCTGACGACTTTGCTGAGGCCGTCGTGAGACCAGATGTAGACGGTGGTGCTGATGCCACCATTTTTGATGATATGCCAGAGCGCGGTGCTGATGCCGCAAAGTCAGATGCCGTTGGTGGTACTGAAGCCGCCACTTCCACTTTTGTTGAGCTCCCACATGTAGTGTTGCCACCTTTTGTATCTCAGGACTGTGGTAACAAAAAGAACAAAAAATGAATAAAGGAAAAGTTTATGTATCTACTTCGAGTCCATATGTGTTGAATGATGATCAGTGTATGGATTCCATTCCCTCACAGGCACAGGAACCGATTCCTAGTCCTCCATCTAAGGAGGCCCCTACCATCCCCTTTCCCGAAGCACTCCGCCTGGCGAAGGGGGATAAAAAAGAAAATCCAAAAAAGATCCAACAGGTAGAGTTCAGCAACCAGATGATTGATAGATTCCAGATCTAGCTGACTCTACGGGAGGCACTTGAGCACATTCCCCTCTTCGAAAAGAGCTTGAAAGAGAATACTACAGTCCGCCGGAAGAAAAGGAACCACAGAGATCAAATCCATGTGCTCACTCATGATACTTGTTGCACCATTTAGAACCGAATGCCAGCCAAGAGACCTGATGCAGGAGCTCCCTATGTCAGATGCGAGATTCAGGAGAAGCGGTTCGATCGTACTCTATTAGACAGCGGATCTTCGATCAACCTCCTTCCGGCAGCCTTACTCGACCATTCGAGTTTGGTCCTCATCTTCGAAGCAGGACAGTCCTTCAGTTTACTGATAGGTCGACTAAGAGGCCGAAGGGGTTGTTGAGAGGCGTGGTTGTTACCATTCATGGCCTGAAATTCCCCGTGGACTTTGTTGTACTGGACATGGAGATCCCTGAGTCGGTAACAGATGCCCCTATCATACTTGGATGCCCATTCTTGGCCACAGCCAAGGCGGTGACCGATCATGATAATGGGAAGGTGTGCTTTCGCATAGAAGGCGAGAGCATACAAATAGAGACGATCGACAAGACTAGAGCGAGAGAATTAGCATGCTCAGAGCAGTCCAGTGATGCCACGCAGATGACAAAGGATGAGCTTGACATCCACCAGGAGTGTAATTTTGTGATGACAGATGATGAATCTATTTGGACAGATCTCGTAGCACAAGCCCTCGCCCTGTCCACAGAGTCACCATATTTACAGCTTATGGCAGTTGAGAGCTTGGAGAGCATACCCCTGGACGAGGATACATTTGAGGCTGACAGTTGTGGGACAAGTAGTGCAGATTTTCATTCTTGTTCATCTAGTTCAGATCCCTCGGATTCAGACATTGATTGGGATGATTTTGATGATTATTTGTCGTGTCTGATTCCTTCTGAGCCGACAGCTAGGACAGAGTGCGAGCCAGTACAGTCATAGATGATTCAGCAGGGCTCCCTTCGTCAGAGTCTCATGCGTAGCGAGAGTTCTCTCATGCAGACCTGATAGACTTTACACAGACATATCAAAAGCCAGATCTGCCACCTCCCAGTTGTCCAGAGTTGAAACCCTTGCCGCAGTCACTGCAGTATAGATTCCTTGCGGGTGAGTCAGATATGCACCCAGTCATTATCTCAGCGGGTTTGATTGGAGAACAAGAATTTCGTCTGATGGAGGTTCTTGAAAGAAACCGCAAGGCGACAGGATGGAGTATAGCTGATCTCCAGGGGATTAGTCCGGCTCTGTGCTCCCACCACATCTATCTTGAGGAAGACGCTAGGCCTTCGTGTGAGTTCCAGCGACGGTTGAACCCGAACCTTCGAGATGTGGTCATGAAAGAAATATCAAAGTGGTGGAGCGCCGATTTTATCTACCCCATCTCCGACTCCAAGTGGGTTAGTCCTTTACATGTGGTACCCAAGAAGACGGGTATCACTACAGTTGTGAACGAGTCTGGAGAGGAGATAACTACCCGAGTACCAACTTCTTGGAGGGTCTGTGTGGACTACAGACGATTGAATCAGGCCAACAAGAAGGATCATTTCCCACTGCAATTCATTGATCAGATTATCGAGAGGCTAGCTGGGAAGAGTCATTGCTGCTTTTTGACAGGTACTCCGGTTATAATCAAGTGGCCATTGCGCCCGAAGACCAGGAGAAAACGACATTCACCTGTCTGTTTGGGATTTATGCTTTCAGACAGATGCCCTTTGGTCTATATAACGCCCCCGCGACATTCCAAAGGTGCATGTTGTCCATTTTTTCGGACATGGTGGGTGATTGCTTAGAGGTCTTCATGGATGACTTCTCGGTCTATGGCGATGGGTTTGATGCTTGTCTTGACTGCCTAGACCGTGTGCTTCAGCGCTGCATTGAGGTCAATCTTATCTTGTCTTGGGAGAAGAGTCACTTCATGGTGACTCAAGGGACAGTCCTTGGTCATATCATCTCCGATAGGGGCATGGAGGTTGATCCGGCCAAGGTGGATATCATTAAAAAACTCAATCCACCGTCCAATCTGCGTCAATTGCGGTCATTTCTGGGGCATGTCGGTTTCTACCGACGGTTTATTCATGACTTCAGTCGAATTGCCCGACCGCTTACTGACTTGCTGACAAAAGACATTGAATTCATTTGTAGATGATAAGTGTCTCGCGTCCTTTGAGACTCTAAAGAGTATGGTTGTCACGGCTCCTGTCCTTCAGCCACCCGATTGGTCTCTCCCATTCGAGATCATGACGGACGCTTCTGATTTTGCCGTTGGGGCTGTGCTTGGACAGAGGAGGGATGGATTGTCGTATGCCATTCACTGCGCCAACCGGACTTTGGATGCCGCTCAGTGGAATTACACTATGATTGAGAAAGAGATGTTGGCCATAGTCTTTGCTTTGGATAAGTATCGATCTTATATTCTCGGATATAGAGTGACTATTTTTACAGATCACACCGCCATCAGGTACTTAATGACCAAGAAGGATGCCAAAGCATGCCTTACCAGATGGATCCTTCTGCTCCAAGAGTTTGATATTGAGATTAAGGATAAGCCTGGAGTTAAGAATGTGGTGGCGGATCATCTCTCCCGCTTAGAGAATCTTGAGGAATCTGAGCCCAACGCACCTATCACAGAGACATTTCCAGACGAGGCGATCTTGGCTATCGCCTCACTCCCATGGTATGCCGACCTTGTAAACTATCTTGTTGCCAAGACGGTTCCCCAGGGTTGGTCCAGGCAGAAACTTGAGACCTTCCTAGCTAAGGTCAAGTTTTACCATTGGGAGGATCCCGTCCTTTATCATGAAGGAGGGGATAACATCCGGAGGAGGTGCATTCCTCAAGAAGAGCAGCATAGCGTCCTCACCTACTGTCACAAGCTTGAGGCAGGAGGACATCATTCTGGGAGACGGACAACACAGAAGGTGCTTCAATCCGGCCTTTGGTGGCCTGTCCTCTTCAAGGATTCAGATGAGTTCGTGAAGAGGTGTACTGACTGTCAGAAGATGGGTACTTGCGGACAGAGAGACATGATGCCCATGCAGCCCATTCACTTTTGTGAGGTTTTTGATGCATGGGGGATTGATTTCATGGGCCCATTTCCTAAGATTCAGGGGTTTGAGCACATTTTGCTCGTTGTAGATTATGTTAGCCGTTGGGTTGAGGCCATCCCCGCCCGAGCCCAGATGCTAAAACCGTGTGTCGATTTTTGAAGAAAAATATCATTTCACGGTTCGGGGTACCCAGAGTTCTGATTTCAGATGGGGGGTCTCATTTCATTAATGATAAAGCTAGGGCGCTTGCATACGAGTTCGGCATTGACCATCGTGTTGCCACGCCGTACCACTCTCAAACTAATGGTCTTGTCGAAGCATCGAATAGGGAGATCAAGACGATCTTACAGAAGGTTGTCCGCCCAGACCGAAAGGATTGGTCACAGCTTTTGGATTCGGTCTTGTGGGCCTATCGAACCTCCTTCAAAAATCCATTAGGGACATCTCCCTTCCGCCTCGTCTATGGAAAGCCGTGCCATCTGCCAGTGGAAATCAAGCATAAGTCATTTTGGGCAGTCACTGAGTTACTGTTAGATACTGAGAGTATAGGAGAACAGAGGAGAGCAGAGTTGGCAGCCCTGGAGGAGTTGAGAGATACAACCTTTTCTAGCATCCTACAGTACAAGGAAAAAGTGAAGACATGACATGATTCTCATATCAACCATAAACAGTTTGAGCCTGATCAACGTGTATGGTTGTTTGATTCCAGGCTAAAGTTATTTCCAGGGAGGTTAAGAGTAAGTGGAAAGGTCCGTATGTGGTCAGGAAGGTACATGACAATGGTAGCATTGATATATCAGAACCATCATCTTCCTCTACCTTTCGTGTTAACGGTCAGCGCCTGAAGTTATATCTAGATCATGATCCGCCGACCGTTAACGTTGCCCCCATTCTTCTGGTATGAGATGTGTTCTTTGACTCCGATCATTTGCATCTCATACATGGTTATCACTTCCATCTTCCGCAGTATAGATCCATCTGTTGATATCTTTTCTTCTTTTCTTCTTTTCCTTTTCTATCTTTTGTATCTATCAGAAAGGTGTCGCCCCTTGGAGACAGTTTTCTATTCTTAGGACGTACTTTGTCCTAAGTATAGGGGGTTGTGCACCCCGAGTTGTTCTATTCTTTGATCCTCTCCATTGTCTCCTCTTCTTGTCTATACTTAGGGATATCTTACCCTAAGTATGGGGGGACAGTCGGAGTACGATCTGTTCATTCCCACCCTTGACCCTCCCTGCTTTGTGTACAGTCTGCTATACTTAGGATTATTTGATCCTAAGTATAGGGGGGACGGTCGACTTCTTATTCGTTTATTCATCTCTTATCCCTTTATTCTTTAGACTTTTATATACTCGATACGAGTTATGTCTTCTCTTTTCTCTCCGATCTATGAGGACATAGCTCAAGCTAACTATAGGGGGATCGTATATACTGTGTATATACTTTAGCCATAACTTGTACTTTCGTATTTTCTTAATAAATATGGCTATTTATACCTGTAAAATCCATTAAAAACCCTAATAACAAGATGTTTCATTCCTCAAATTCTTTTTATATTTACTGATTAATAAATCAGGTGAAAATATTTTTTGCAAAATGTTTGAAAAATAGTTTGAAAATCTTGTTGAAAAATCTTTGGAAAACTATTTGGAAAATATTCTGTTACATCTTTTCAACCTTTGTAAAAACTTTTTGATTGTAAAATTATTTTCTTTGGGTGAAATAAAATGTTTGAAAAATGATTTGCAAATGGTTTGAAAAATGGTTGCAAACATAATTGAAAAATCTATATATTGTTTGGAAAACCTTTGCAAAATGATTTTCAAATGTGTGTACATGTTTGTAAAAATTGTTTGTAAATTTTTTTTGGATTGTAGCTTTCAAAATTGTTTGAAAAACCGTTTGTCAAATAAGTTTGAGGAATATATACATCACACCAAAAATTCACTATACATATACTTATAGAATTGACCACTTACACTTGTAAATTCTTAAAATACACTTCTTGTGTATATAAGAAGCACTCCCATGTAAATATTTTAACCTAGTTTTTAGCCAAAACCTTTTGTTTTCAAAAATCCCAAAAACATTTGCAAAATTAAAATCCAAAAACATTTGAAAAATCTTTTTGAAAAATACAAAAAATTGCATATGCATCATCTTTTCAAAAACCCATAAAAAATTCAAAATCTTTGAAAATTGCATCCCAAACATATTTTCTGCATAGCATTTGCATGGCATTCGCATTTTTCGGATTGAGTTTGATAGTTGAACAAGTCTAAGTAAAATCCGAAGATTGGAGCTTGGTTGGACCTTAAAATCTACCTAATTAATAGGAACCTTATAGGAACTGGGATTGAGGTACTTCACGTCTAGTTGACTTAATTATTTGAGGATCACGGGACTTGGTTCAATGGATTCTTGACTGCCTAAGTAGAGTATTTCGGAGCACACGCACGACTCTTGTTGATAATGACCTAACTTGGACACCTGCACCTTTCACTTGGCTCAACTCAGTTGAAGTGGTAAGGAGGTTGGATTTGCCGGTATGAGACGCACATAGGTGGAAACACTTGTCCTCCTCTAGGGAGGGAAGTGCACCCCAACCCGTCCAGTAATGATGAGTTTTGAGGATAGAAGATCGTGGGTTGCAATAAAGCTTCAAAAGAGGGATAGTCTACTGGCTCAAGAGGAAAAACTCCCTATGTAAATGCTGCTGTATATAGTATTCAAAAAAATGCAAAAGCAAAAACTCCAAAAAAATAGACAGGCCTGCACAAAAATAAAAATGCCTGCCGGAGTATACATATGTTGTAAAGTCAAATAAGCAAGCTTGAGCTTCAAAGTCAAATCATGTGAGCCTATAGCTGGGTGACTTGACTACACTGGTCTTGCATCCTAGGATAGGTAGCTACACTGGCTACCGTCCATTCTTCTCTTCACCCCCTCCTCTTGAGCTGGTTGCCACTTGAACTTAGAAGGGAATACCCTGCTCCTTGAGGAATGAGTTGTTGGATTGGGGAATCATTGGGTTGTCATATTAGAGAAGTCAGTCTCTTTGTCATTTCAGTTGGGAAGAGCCACCATCACTTACACTGTACGAGTCAGATTCATAGTCGTAAGAGTTTGCGTGTGAGTTGAAGTATTTTTGACCTGGCTATTGAGGAGACTTGAGCAGAGTTTTGGGATTCTCGAAGGCTGTTGGATTTCAAATTCGGTTCTCAGTAAGGTTCCGCCTGCACTAAAATTCCAAAGGTCCGATTTGAGCTCCAAACTTTGATTTTATGAAGACAAGTTTGATAATTAAACTTAATCCATCTTTCTTCTTTTTCTTTTCTTTTTTCTCTTTCTGCACTTATTGCATAAGTGTTTGCTAGAGGACCAGCAAAGGTAAAGTATGGGGGGATGATGAAGCCACATTTCATCATCTTTATTCTATCATTTTGGCATCAAAAACCCTAGCAAATGCGTGTAAATATCCTTAATTTCCGCATCTTAGCATTCATGCATGTGCATGTAATTAGTGTATAAAACATTGTAATTAAAGCCAAAATTATAGAATAAATAAAAGAAAAGAAAAAGAATAAAATATTGTAAATATTTTATGACCCTAAACCCCGAGACCTAGACATCTCGATGAATAGGTCGACAAGAAATAAAGTAGGGGAGATAAGGGCCAAAATACAAATAAAATACCTTTTTTTTCATTCATTCCTTATTCATTTTGGGACCCATTTTTGGTTCCACTTTTTATACTCCAAATAAAGAAATTTTGAACATGAAAGTTGTAGATAATTAAACATGGAAAAATACAAAATTGATTTCACTCAAAAATAATGTACAGATAAAAAGTTATGATCTAAATAAGATTCCAGAATTCCAACTTCCCAGACTCGTATCTCTCAAATAAAAAGTTGAAATGTGCCAAACTCACATTTAATTGTATATAGTGTAAAATAAACTATTTAATGAAGGTGGTTTTGTATTTTTCGGAGTTACGGTTTGAAAGTTGAGTTTTGGACCCTACTTGTATACTTGTGCATGTTAAAATATTCAATTTATTATTTATTCATTATTTTTATAATTTTATATTTTTATAATTATGTAAATGTTACTTATAATATATTTGTATATTAAAATCAGAATAAAAATATAAAAGAAATATAAAATAAAAGGGATTTTATCACTTGTGCCCCTCCGAGATGTTGCAATATCAGTTATGCCCCTATCTTTTTGGTAATATCAGTTGTGCCCCTCAAAACTTGCTATTTTATCACTTGTGCCCCTCGGGTTAGTGACCGTCCATCTACAGTGCAAACGGACGTTAACTTTGAGGACATAAGCGGAATTATTTTTTTTTAAAAGGTTATATGGTCATTTCTTCCTCCTCTTCCCCAACCTCTTCTTCTTCCTCCTCTTCCCATCTTCTTCCTCCTCCTCCGACCTCCTCCTCCTCCCTCTCCGCCCCGAGCTCCTCGCAGCCCCTCCCCTCCCCGGCGCCGCACCTCCTCCCCCGCTCCTCCTCCCCTTGCCGGCGCCGCCCCCTGCTCCCCCTCTCCCTGAGCTGCACCCCTCCCAGCCCCGCACCCCCTGCCTCTTCCAGTCCGCGTTCCACTTTCTGATTTCGAATTTCTCTTCTTAATCCAAACTCTTTGAGCTTCACTCTGATTCGATTTTCTTCTCTTCCACTTTCTGATTTCGAATTTCTCTTCTTAATCCAAACTCTTTGAGCTTCACTCTGATTCGATTTTGATCCACATCCATTTCGCTTGATCCATTTTTCTATGTTTTCTCTCACCACTGATCAACTTAGATCTTCACGGATCTAAGATCTCTGATCCTTTCCCCCATTCGATCAGGATCACACACCCATTCATTCCATTTTTTCCTAACGTTGGTCCGAGGACTCCATCCCTCGAGCCTTTCGATTCCATCGTAGAAAAACCTGGAGTCCCATCGTTACATGCAATGAGAGACTAGATCGATTTGATCGAAGCCATAATGTCAGGAGCAGATCTGATCACTTGTAGCAACGCCGTAACCGCACGAATATCTGTAGATTTGGGCATTTGGACACAAAAAAAGCATCACTGCTTTGGCATGATCAGAGATCAACTTGAAGAGCTGAAGCTGAATACGCAGGCCTGAAACGAAACTGAAGCAGAACGCCCCGCCGCCCCGCCGCCCTTGCCCCCAGGTCGCTCCGCCGCCCCCGCCGCCTATGCCTCCCCCTTGGCCCCCTTCCGCCCTCCTCCTCCGCCTGTGCTGTGGGTGGAACTGGAGTTAGGTTTTTTTGTTAAATTTTGATAATTTTTTGACAATTTGATTCATAAAAAATCAACAAAAAATTCAATGAAATTTGCCGTTTGATCCGTAATGAATGATATATCCGTGAAAATGCAAAAATTTTAGAGATTCCATGGATGTATGAAGGTGTCACTAAGAGAGAAAAATTATGAAGAAAAAGAAAGAAGAACAAATGGAGGAAGAAGATGAAGAAGAGGACTGGACAATAATACCCCTCTTAACTGCACCAAGGTTTGAAAAAACCATGGTTAAGTCAACTCATAGACGGTCAATCTGACGGAAGGGCACAACTGATGACGGAGCAAGTTTTGAGGGGCACAATTGATATTACCAAAAAGATAGGGGCATAACTGATATTGCAACATCTCGGAGGGGCACAAGTGATAAAATCCCAAAATAAAATACATGTGTATATCTAGTGCATAGGTATAATACCTATATTTATACCTGTACAATTAATACTTATTTTATTAAGTGTATAAACTACTTAGAAAAATAAAATAAAAATATATTAAAGTGTATAAAAATACTTTATAAATTTATAAAATAATAAACAAAAATAAATAAATTAAATATACAAAATAAAAATAAAATACTTAATTATATAGATAAAAATACCTATAAGGGGTATAATAGGTAACTTGTAAATATATACCTCAAAAAAATAAATAAAAATCACTATAAAATAATTTAGAAAATAACAAATATTTTTCATTTTATAACCTAAAAATAATAAAATCATTTTCTATTTTTAAATGATTTTTCAAAATATTTTCCAGGGGATTTTCCTGGTTGGTCCACGTGGACCAACCAGGCACAAACCCTAGTTGACCCCGGTCAACTAGTCGTCTCTCACCATGTGCGCCGTGTCAGATCTCGTTCTTGACCCCATTTCTCGATTTTTTTTGAGGTCAAATCTTTCACCCATTCGCATCGATTCCTTCTGCAAAACTTCTCCTCGATCATCTCTCATCCTCGCCCAGCGACTGCCTCGAGGATTGGATCACTGTGGCGCGCCTGCCTCGTCGTTCTTTGAGCCTCCTCACCATCGGGTCAAACTCTATATAATGCACCTCCGACATTCGATTCAAATTTTGAACCCCTCATTCCATAGGTTAGCTCCCGTTCTTGCGCCCAACCGCTCGAGGAAGGTGATAGCTTCCTCTCGAGCAAGTCAGGCTGGTCGAGCGACACCTGAGGCGGCTCCGCCACCTCCGCCTTTCGCCGGCGTCGAGGTACTCCTTCCCTCCGATTTCCACCGTCGAGGCATTCTCTTCTCCCCTTTATTTCTATTGCATTTTCTTCCCCTTAGTCTTAGGATCAAATCCCCCCACAAATCTTCCATTCTCGTCCATTGAATCGCATCTCACGTCCACCTTGCCGGAGCGCATCTCCGACCGAGTCCCTTCACGCCGTTCCACGCATCATTTCCACCTCTGCGGGGTCCATGCAATTTACCCTGGACCCTTTCACCACTTTTTGTAGGTCAAAGAACTTTGACTGGAGACCTGGCTCATTTTGTGCCTCGCCGGAGTGCAGTGGAGCTTCCCAGCTCCGCCGCCCTCCCCCGCGAGCCTCGGCCACCGCCGAGGTGTTCTGGAGCCATCAGGAGATAGAGGACCACCGCAGGAGCTCCCCGGACCCATTTTGCACTCGCCACCATCACGGAGGAGGAGGAACGGAGACGGGGAAGTTCGTCGGCCGAGGCCTTCTTCCCTGTTCTTCGTGACCCCCTTTCGACCGTCAGATCTCGGGCCCGCTCCAGACGTAACAGACACCGTCCGATCTCCTCTTGCCTCAACCGTTCGATCTACCGAGGAGGATATAATCAAGGCCGTCCGAGCGAAGCGTCATCGTGCAGCGAGGGCTCGCCACGTGGCAAGTGAGGAGCCCTCAACCGTCGGATCGCGCACGAGCCCTTTAGCCCGGGTATTTTGCACTGTCAACCCTGGATATTTTTTTTATTTTTATTTAGTCCTTAAACTTTCATCTGCCGTTCAAATATTTTTGTAATATTTACAGTCAAACCCCCGCACTTGTCATTATTACGATCAGGTCCTCGGCACGTCACCTCACATGACCAGTTCACGTGAGGCGCGGGGTATTTTGCAAGGACCCCCTCGCGGGTTTGCGTATTTCATTTCAGTCCAGGATTTTTGATATCATGTGTAATATTTTTGGGTAAATTGCATAGTAGCCCTTGGGATTTGTGTATTTCACACTTAGGTCCTTCCCAAGCGCGTGTTAGTCACGCGCTGGGGTGGGTATTTTGCAGGTGCACCCTTGCGGCTTTGAATATTTGTATTTAGTCCTGGAACTTGTTTGATATGTTGTAAACTTTCGTGAAAATTGCACTTTGGCCCCTGGTGTTTGCTTATTTGCACTTGTGCCCTTGCAAGTAGTGTAGTTTCTTGATGTTGTCTCTATTTATTTCATGCGTCTATAAATTGCTAAAAATCACCAAAAAATTATCATAGGCTCCTGTTTGCTTGCTCATTCACGCCCTATTTTTGTTTTGCATTTTTATTGCATTTGCATACTTATTAAAAATCGAAAACATGCATTTTCAGCACTGTTTGCATTAGAAAATCCATAAAAATTATAAAAACATTTTGAAAAATTCCAAAAAAAAAATATATTTCGTGTATTTTATCATCCTTTAGTGTCAATCCAAAAATCATTAAAAATTTCAAAAAAAACCTTAAAAATTAGAAAACTCCTAAAAACTTCATAAAAATTTAAAAAATTCTAGAAAAATCCTAAAAATATAAACTCAGGCTCCGTAGCTTTCTTATTTAATTACCTTTATTTTAAAATTAATTTGAGGAATTTTGAGAAATGTTAGTATTTTTAACCCTGATTTTAATTTTGGCCAGTAGCTTAATTTACTATTTTCTTGTATTTTCACTTTTAAAAATACCAAAAACATTTGGAAAAATCTCCAAAAATCATAAAAACATTTTAAAAATATAAAAAGACCAAAAACATTTTATTCCCTAATTTTTTACTATTTTTACCTATTTTTATAAATACCTTACCCCTTCTTCTCTTATATTGTATTTATATATTCTATTATTGAAAAAAATATATAAAATATAAAAAGAAAATAAAAAATCGGTAAATTTAAAAATCAAAATACAAAAATATAAAATTAAAAACTAGATAAAAAATATAAAATTAAAAACCCACAAAATTTTGCATATTTGTAGACACTTAATCACATCACACTTTTGCACTTGCTTGATCTATCCTGCCTTGCTCCCTGAGTTCGACCTCTACATACTTACACCTATACATCTTTCATGTAGAGTTATAATAAATTTGACTCCACATTTATTTCTCATTGTTTAATTGAATTGATTGTGGGTTCATTATTGACTTTAGTTCGGATTTCTGAGTGGTCGACACATCGACTGAGTTCCCGCCTTGTGTGGAAATTAAGACCACCGAATTCGGCTAAATCAATAATCTATCATGGTATGGTTTTGTATTCTCATTAAGCCACAAGTCTGAAACTTTGTGAATCGAACGCTTCCTAAACATTGTCTAATTTTTACAGAAACGTGTTGTAATTTTGAATCGCAACCATTTTACATGTTTGAAGGTGATGACAAGACTAGTGCATCTATTTTAATGATGTGCCTAGTAGGCTCAAAATCGCACAATGTTGTTAGTTATCTTGCTTGTCACTAGAATTATCAAAGCAAGGGATGCAACCTATAAAAAAATAAATACATTATGACAAATATCACAATCATCTTCAGTATATGTCTTGCTTATGCATGTTTTAAAGGAGATGTATATGTGTTACATATTGGAATCTTGGAATGATGGAACTTGGATGATATACTAATGGAAGGGTCTAGTGAACTTAGAAAACTATTCTAAGTTTGTGAATTTCTCTGGTAATATAACATAGCGTTATTGTATATGACCTAGCATTATTGTATATGTGTATGATATACATGACTATAAGTAGTAGATATCTAAGCATGCTCTTTGTTAATTCTACCATTAACAATCTAAAATGCTTTCCTTGTATATGTTCTTTGTACATTTGCAAAGTGGGACGTTTTGGGTGGTGATTAGGATGCAATATGGACTTTCATCAACAAGCAAGAACATCTCTGAGCTAGAAGAAGGTTGGCTATGACCTAACTGATGGGACCTGATCAAACTTAACAAAAGGGACATGTATTTAGTATAACGAGTTATCTTCAAATGACTTTCAAGAGAAACTCCTTTGTGTATGTATTTGGTCATGATGTTAGCAACCAATAGCTTATGAGGAGCACACTGCAATATTAAAATGATGGGGAAGTGTTCGATTTCACAACATCAAAAAATATATATTGTATTTTATCCTTCATTGAAGCAATCTACCTTCAATAATTTTTGACATTGTGAAGGGCATATATATATATATATATATATATATATATATATATCCATAGATGCAAACAATGGATTGTATGAAGTTATCATAAATTTTTGCTATTAAAGTAACTTTTTTCCAGTAAAGTGAGACGACTTGGAGATTGTATTAGTGAACTTAAAAATGGTTGTGCCATCTTAAAAGATGACTTGTTATGCTTTTCAAGTTTACCCTATTCTCGTAAAACACATGAGATTGAAAAAGACACAAGAAATAGTCATTTAAATTTTGCATTAATAGCATATATCAAAAAAATCTAAATTACAAAAGCACAAGGATATTATGAAAACTCATGTAGGTAAACCCACGAATTAGAACTTCCATTCTATGATTTCCTTCTCCGCTTGTCCATCAAAGCCTTCGTCATTATTCCACACTACTTGAAGTAGATTAGTATAATGCCACTCACGATCTTCCCATCTTTAAACAAACCTTAATAATATTTTTCCTCATATAACAAATATGGAACCCCGACATTGATTACATGCTTTATAAGACTATGACAGCATGGTTATATTAAAATCAGTGGATCAAAGTTTTTTTTTACAAAAACTTCACGAGAATAGAAATGAAAGATGAGAACTTGGAAATAAATTGAGAGCTCAAGGATATTTTCTAAGTTAGCCCAGTAGCTTTTAAGGTGTCTAGTGAATTTAGAAAGTACTTCTTGAGAGTGATCTAGTGAGAAGCGAACTAAGTGAAAATGGAGGGAGGAATCCTTCCTTCTGACGTCAAAGTCTTACATCATTTTAAGAGGATTTAAAACATAGAAAAATGTACTTAAAATGAATGAATGTATTATGTTAATGTGATCAAAATTAAAATTCAAAATGGTTATAAATGTCTAGAGTTAGTCGATTAGAAATATAGTTAGTCAACTGAAATGAATATGAGTAACCAAGCTGGTCTCCAATCAGAGTAACTATTCAACTATCATCAAAACAACTAAAAACTACTAGAGAAATTAGTTAACAAAAGTATTACAATAGTTAAATGATCAAAATATTAACCAATTTACTAGTTCTTCAGTTGGTTGGAAGTGTCAAAAGTGATTACTGAGTAATGAAGTCGATAAAGAGTGGACTTTTTTCTAGATGAGTCAACTGATTGATTAATCAGTTGACTAAAATAGAAGCCTATATGGAAATTTATATATTTTTTTAAAATGATTTTGCAGAAATATTAACGAGTAGTAATGTCTTTTAAAACTTCAGCTTGCTGGAATCTTCAATAAAAATTGTCTCCTTCTCGATCAAACAAAGATATATTACGTCAATATAATCCAACAAATAGATAGTTTCATGATGTCCTCTGGTTATATTTAAGCCAGAATAGTAAAAAGAGCAGTCTTTTTGGGATATATAATAGCAACTTTGTGATGAAACATTGGACAAGATGCCATTACTAATAATATCCAAATAGTGAGCTAGACCTACAATGAGAATATGTAAAAATAGAGAAAAAATTTGGATATAAAGAGATTTATTATTAAAACTAAGTGACTTATCGATTTCGGTAACAACTACAAACCCATGAAAGAGACATAAATACATACAAAAATAACATATGGCTTGGTGTTGAGCCTCAAAGCAACACTAACTCTTTGCTTAATTAATATAGTTAATTCATGTTGGAATGCACATAACAATGCACTGGAGCTCGAATGACATAAGGGTATTTCAAGTAGCTACACAAACACATAGTGTAAAGAAGTGAGAGTGCCTTTAGTTCTTTATGCAATGAGTCTTAGTTATAAATAATTTTCACATGTTTAAAAGTTAAAGCACAGTTAATAATTTCCTTTGATGCTACTCATTTCTTACATATTCAACTTGATAGCCCGCTTTACCTTTGTTGGGATCTTTCTAACACATTTTTAACTATGCGATCTAGACGGATCAATAACTTATAAAAAAAAGTATGCAATCTACTTATAAAACGAGTTGATATATCTTCACGCAACTTAATTAAACTTCTATAAATTTTTATTCTGATATATCATTTTATATTGTCGATGTTTGTATATGGACTATTCTACACTGATACAATCAGAATGTGACTTGGGTTAGTTCGCTTATTTAGGATTTGTATGATTATTGGGATGTATGTGATCTTCCTCACAAGTAATACCATCATAATCGTTTAGATAGGATCTCCATCGACATGGATGGTGTTATAAAGTTAAATCAGTAGTTAACTTCGTGCATGAAAACATTGAGACGACATCCGAACTGGTCCAAGGTGAGGCCGTTATAATAATGGAAGAAGAATATCCGGTAAAGTGCATGTATACTAAAAGTGAGCTCAATCACATGACCCGCCAAAGATCAAAGCTAGCAGAGCCAGGTTGATACTATAACACCATTAGTGTAAGTAACATAAAACAATCATATTCATGTCTTAATGTCCTTAGATATCATCCATACATTTAAAAAATACAAGTACAACCGATCCATGACAACTGCCTAGATCTTAAAATGGGCAATTGACATACACCTCAAAAGATAAAGTATTCTTGGGAAAAATAGAACTTTCTTCTTTGAAAATATGATATATTTGGCAGGGTGAAAACAATAATAAAAAGAGTGCGAAAAGCAGCATTTGAATCTTTATTTATTGTGCAGATAAGATCGATTTGATTCACGTCTCGATTTTCCCAATCTTTGGGATGAAAATAACGAGGTTAAACCCGAAACCGAAAAGAATACAGGGCTCTTTCCACAAATATCCCATACCCCAAATCTATGCACCAACGGCCACGACCCGCCCACTCGTCCTACCATTCTCTATCATCTCGACCGTCCACATCTCCAGACAACGCATCTTTCACCGTTCATCCCACCTCGGTGACTCCGAAAGCAGGGATGTGGGCCCATCCCCAATTCCCACCAACGCCCATGTCCCGATAAAACATCACAAACGTCCGATCAAGATCCAACGCTTCACATCCACCCGAATCTCCAGGGAAGGAAAGTTTGCACTTTCCCCCCTTTTTGTTCAACATTTCCTTTATTTCCCATTTCCTTTTTCCATCTTTCTCAATATCTCTCACCGGGAAACATCTCGTTCTCGCGTAACCATACAAACCCTAACCCGTCGGCCGGCGAAGGGGGAGCGCGAAATTCTCTGAACTCGGTGGACAAGAGTCGATTTTGAGGTGAAATCTGGATCGATACTGCGATCTCCAATCCATTGGTGGGCGGAATTGAGTCGGTCTTGCCATCTGGATCCAGGTGCGTTTGTCCACCCTTCATTCTGTGTTGATCGGTTGGTTTGATTGGTGGGTGACCTGTCGGTTCGATTTTTTAGCTATTTTAGGTGCGATCTGTGAGCTGTCTTGGATCTGAAAATGTGGATTCCTGTGTGAACGTCATGTATGATGGGATATGAAATTTGTTGCTTTCGGTTTTGGTCGCGTGGATCGAGCTACGGTAGATGGAAAAGAGTGTAGGGGAGGATGGAGCTCAGGTTTTGCTCATCAAGTCGAGATCTTTGGATGTTGGCAGCTTGTGTGAGGACAAGAATACTGTCTCTGGCGAGGTAGCTAGTGTTGGAAATGGGGTGTCTGTGAAGCGCAAGCGCCGGGGGAGTGAGGAAAGAAGTGAGGTTGGTGGACAGTTGAAGAGGAGGAGGCGGATCACTAAAGATGTCTTCTTGAGGAGTCTGAAGTCTGCTTTGGTCGGTGAAAGGCAGAGGAGCTTGGGTTCTGCTGTATCAGGGGTGGAGGAGTCCGCTGACAATGATGGAAAGCTGCAACCATTGGATCTGCCAGATGATGTTAAGGACTTGAATGGTGCTGCACATGCTTCGGATGAGAAGTGGGTTGTGAAGAAGAAGGATAAATCAAGGCAGGTTACCTCCAATTCCGAACTCTCATCGCATTTAGGAAGTGGCTTCGAGATTCCGAGGCGCTCCCGTGGAGCTCCACTGCTTAAGAAGAAGAATGAATGTCCTCCCTTACGGAAGGGAGGTATAGCCATTTTGGACAAGTCGAGCCCAAAGAACCTTGCCGGTGCTCCTAGTGGTTTGCATTCTGGTGTATTGGTCGAGCCGATCAGTGTTTTATCCGTTAAGAAAGAGAAGACAGCTGAAAACGAGGAATTGGGTCCGAGCCGAGGTAAGAAAAGGGTTTCAGCCGAGCGAGTTCGAAATATCACTAGGAAGGACGTTGATGCAAGAACTATCTTGCAGACAAAGTGCGGAAAGCATATTAAGAAGAGGAACAACACACATGTGGTGCATAATATTCACATTAAAAAGGAAAGCAATGTGATAGAAGGATCCAATGGAATTTACGAATGTGCACGTGAGGATGACGATGACAACCTCGAACAGAATGCTGCTAGAATGCTCTCTTCCCGATTTGATCCTAGATGTACAGATCATTCTGGGGGTAGGAAAACTCCATCAAAAGCGACTCTCAAATCATCCTGTTCACAGTCCTTTGATCTGGGTTCTACTCATTTACTGTCGAAGGCTCCATCAATTGATGATTCAAATCAAGTGCCCAGAACAAGGAAACACAATGGTGATACTACCGTTAGGAAGCGTCGTCATTTCTATGAGGTATATGCAAAGGATGTGGACCCGAATTGGGTGTTGACGCGAAGAATCAAAGTCTTTTGGCCTTTAGATCAAAATTGGTACTTTGGACTGGTGAAGGACTATAATCCTTCTACTGGGCTCCATAATGTTAAATATGATGACCATGATGAAGAGTGGATCAACCTGCAAAATGAGAGATTCCAGTTACTTTTGTTTCCAAGTGAATTCAAATGCAAATTTGTTGCTGAAAACAAATATCCAGCTGTAAGGCACAAAAATCGTGCTGGGTACAATTCCAATGGTAATTTTAGAGGTAATATTATGGAATCAGAACCTATAATATCATGGCTTGCTCGCTCGATTGCCAGAGTAAAAAAATCCTCGTTAAGCATTTTAAGGGATAAGAAAGAATCTAAGTCAAAAAAAGGACTGTACACTATGGGTAACGTATCAGATAAGATATCAATGCTTGTGAAACCTGCAGATGTTAAAAAGAAGGCATTTGAAAAACCAATATTGGAAAGTAATTCAGGGTCCCTTGACAAGAGGTTTTCCTTTTATTATTCGAGGCGGCGCTCCCTGCAGACAAGGGGAGGGGTGGGAAATGTTTCTGTGAAATGCCTTGGTGATCCTGTTAGCTCTCCTAAATTTTCAGCAGTTGTGGACCTTCTTCTTGAATTAGAATGTTTAAGACCGAAACAGGGGATAATTCTGTTGAGCTCTGTAGCACGCAAGATTCTTAAATTTGCACATATGGCAGATAGGTATTGCGTGTATAATTCTATTTGGTGTCATCAATATGACACGTTAGTGTTTCTGTGGCCAAAAGTTCACATGGAAATACTTTTTGTTGATAATGCTAACGGCTTAAGATTTGTGTCTTTTGTGGGATGCTTAATGCATGCTGTAGCCATTATGTGCTTGATTACGAGTATATTCGACATGTCTGGTTGTTGTACAAATCCCACGGAGTTGAAGCTGCCTTTCACTTCAATAGGTTTCAAGCTTTCCGTAGCACAACATAGAAGTGCAAAGTTTGTCTTTTCTTTGCAATTCTTCCTGCAGCATGATAGATCAAAGTGGAAATGTCTAGAGAGAAGTCTCAGAGACAAGTCTGTCACGATAACAAGGATTTCTCCATCGGAGTGCACTTATTCAAATATCATCAAGTTAGTTCGAGGAAGTTATCTGCTGTCACTCGTTGCAGTATTCAAAGAGGTACGTGTTTTGAGATGCAATTAATTGTTCCACTGTGTTAATGATGTTTTTATTTACCAGTTAATGTTACCGTTAAAAAAACCCAGAGGAAAACTACTCTAGCTAGGCTGTCATCTAAATTTTATTAATGAAGCATGCATACTCCAGTTTGATTCTCTCGCATCGCTTGACGATGCATACTCCCACATCTTCCCTTGCCCACTTCCATAGGAACCGCCTCTTAATGATATCGTACTTCTCAACATTTGTTGGCAACCTCAAACTTACATGAAGAGTGGGGACAAGGATGTTGGACATGTGAGCCCACGGCGAGCCATTATGCAATAAATGTTATTGCAAATATCATTCCCTGATCTGAAATGAAGAATAAATAATTTGCATAATAGGTCCCTCTGTACAATTAGGGTTATGTACCATGGCTGTCTTAATGATCATACAGCTGTTGATTCAATTATTGAATCATAGAGGCTGGTGTTTGGATGAATATCTAAAGGGTTAGATTGATGACTCATCAAGCACCGTCAAATGATTGTTAAGATGTGATCTCCAGCCTGAGTAGGAGATGGCAATCCTTTCTCACATAGGCTGATATCTGACCGACCTCTTGATGCAGGTCCTCTGCATAGGAATAGAGATTCGGAGGTGTCAGATTAGTTAAGTCAAAGAGTTGACTTAACGAGATCGAGATAACCAAAGTCCTATGTTGAATGCTGTCACAGCATAGGCACGCATCCTCTGACCGGAGACAGATGTATTGCTATATGTCTGAGTGTGTACATTTGACAGACCAATAGGTTGATGACCTAACCAAGGTCTATACACCGGCGCGTTGGTGTGCATATAAGGGCATATGAGTAATACGATCTCTCAAAGGGATCATACAGGTTCACTACTGAACCGGAAGACATGAGCTCACTCATGAGATATTGGGAGGAATCAAATTCCGTGCACGGTCGTCTCGCTTTGGAAGCTTGACTGAATTTGTAGGTTTGATATATACTTTTGGAAAGTATATGATCAAGACCTAGGTATGATATATGCTTTTGGAAAGTATATGATCGATAACAAATCCCAATGATCAAATGAGAAACTTAGTGATCAAACCCTGAAGAAGACAGTGTAAAATAGATCTTGATCTTCGGGTTGACCATGGGTCTTCCAGTATGCAGGATGTACAGGTATTGGGAATACCTGAAGGGTGATGTGATCATAAACGATTGTATATCCATGACGCTTCCATTCCGAGGGAGTGATGAAACAGGTCTGGATTTTAGTGACTCCTTTCAGTAGAGAAGCAATCCGATCTTAGTCCAAGTGTTGGACATTGGTCTGAATGGGATTCAGATTCAATGAGAAGATTGGATTTGTGGTCTTGATTTAATCAAGCATCTATGGGAGGTTCGTTCGATCTGGATTTGAGATAATATCTCAATATCCAAGTCACTATACATGGAATAATACAATCGCCCTGTCCTTATCTCCAAGTATCTGCGGAGAAAGCACATTATTCATGAAAGGGTTCAAGAATAATTCTTTTGATGAAATATCCAAGCAAGGACTTGATGATTAAATGAGATTTAATTATCAAGCTTAAATATGAATATGATTCATATTGTGAAAATGATTATCTAAGATAATTAAATGGGATTTAATTATCAAGGATTAGAGAATGTGGATAATACTATCCATGATATATGTGTATTATAAATATGATTTATAATATATATATTGAAGAGAGAGAATCTATGTAAATAGCATTTGTTAATTAATAGTGTGGATTGGATTCACATTAATTAATTAATTGGAAATGTAATTTACAAATTAGTTTGGGTTGTGAATGTGATTCACATATCTTCGATGGCATGATTGAAATATT
Organism: Ottelia alismoides; assembly: GCA_037367405.1. Classification (NCBI taxonomy): domain Eukaryota; kingdom Viridiplantae; phylum Streptophyta; class Magnoliopsida; order Alismatales; family Hydrocharitaceae; genus Ottelia; species Ottelia alismoides. The sequence goes on from JAZKJV010000261.1 coordinate 302,687, forward strand.
CACAAATTAATTTGGAATTAATTTGGTGGATATTATTGCAATAATAGTTATTGCAATTTATTAAGAAATAATAAGATAAAATAAAAGGAGACAAAATAACCCCCTATAATTTAGGGTGGTTTGTTGACTCCCTTTTTGTTGTCACATTATCTCTTAATTAGTTAAATTAAATTATGTTGATAATGTTGCAACATATTTTAATTTAAATTAATGTTGTTGGTTTTAACCAACAACAATCATAGCCATTGATTTAGCATGGACCAAGCATAGCCTTTGGATCCATGTGTCCCATGGATTGAGATCCATTGGATCCTAAACTAATATAAATAGAGGGCTAGGGTAGCCTTCCATGGTACATCATTAAGAGTTGTACAAGGTGACAACTCTCTCTCTCTCTTTCTCATTCTCGTCCTCTCTCTCTTTCTCTTCTCCATTAAGTGGCCGTCCACTTTGTGTTGAGAAAGGAGAGACTCTCGGCTTCGACTCGAGGATCTCCTTCTTCTTTGGAGTTGCTTACTCTAAAGGAAGACGACGGATTTCGTTTGACGAAATCGGCGGAGCCATCGCTTGGATCTTCATCGAAGATTGCGGGAAGGAACGTGACTCATCATCGCGCCCGCAAGTGCGTTCTTCGTGGATCGGACTTAAGATAGGAGGATCTCTACTTTGGGATCTCGCGATCACAACCACGCTTCAAGAGGTATTCCTTGTGCTTTGTGGTTTGATGAAACGATCCGAGAAGTGTTCTCGTGATCATGTGGTTTCATCTTTAAAGTTAATTTTTTTAATTTCCGCTGCATCTAGCATCTAGTACGACTAGTTGCTCCGATTGCATACGATGCGATCGACACGCTTCCGTGATGCGCTTGAGGATTACTCAATATCCTTCAAGTGGTATCAGAGCCAGGTTGAATAAGGTTTGGATATGATCCATAGACCTTAGACGATTTGGTTCTTTAAAGGGTTGCGAAATTTTTACTGCATTTCAATTTTCGCACCTCTGTCTAATTGAATTTTTCTGTACTGTTTAAAATGTTTAAACACGAAATTTTCAATTAGATTTTGTTCCCCATTAAATAAGGAAACCATAGAACTTGAGTTTACTAAATTTGGACTTCATTTGCTCAAGATATGGCTTTTTGAATATGACTATATTCACTGTTGCGGGAACTGCGGATTTGAACGTGATTAATGAGATAATTACGGTTTTAATCCGCCTTGAAATGCGTGAATTATCCCTTGGGTTCTTTAATAAATCAAATAGGCAATCTTTGGAAACTGAGTTTGCATTTTTTGGATTTAAATTGATCAAGATAAGTTAATTTTAGTGATTGGGGGTCACTGCTGGAAATTAACAATTTCTTGATCTTGAACCTTGTGATATGTCATTCAATTATCATGATGAAAATTAATTGTTAATTTTCTGGAATAATTAGTGATAAATATTTGTGAAATATTTAAAGAGATAATTATTTCATTGAATGACACTTGCCTAAACCACAATGATGAGATATTAGATCTTGATCATTGGTTCATCAACAAACATTGCTTTCATGAAAACCATAGTTTATCCTACAATTGTTGTAGGACAACTTTTACATGAAAAACCCTTTTTTGCTTGAATAGGATTGGGGATTTGTCTAGCAAATCTCCTTATAATCAAAAATGTTTTGATTTATATTATATGGTATAATTTCGGTTGAAAAACCGATGAACATCTCAAAGTACATGATGGTCTATCTGGTATTATCCTTTCCCGAGGCGGATGTGGTGCCTAGTCGGAGAGCATTGGGGTCGCGGGTTGCAACGTATGTGGTCCGTCCCACTCTCGTCGGTACTGGCCATGACAGCGGGTAGGGATTGTATAATGCCGGAGAAAGTCAATATGTATTTTTCTAATTATTAAAATTCGAATAATACGTATTTTGAGATAATACCTACTATTCAAGTAAAAGACATGTTTGTTGATTGATGATTGGATTGATGATTAATTTAATGTGATTAAATTAATTATATCCAATAAACACTCTATTATGAATAGATGTGTATTTCCCTTGGAAGAATTAATTATGTGAATATGATTCACGATAATTAATTACAATTTGAATATGAGGTGGAGGATCACATAAGTGACATCCATGGTCTCCCGTCAAGGCGAAGGGTTCCGTCGCCAGGGATTGTATGTAGGAGACGCCTGTCCGAAGTGACAGATCCTATATGCAAGCGCATCTGGATCGAGCTCTTTGCTTCTCGAAAGAGTAAGGCCGTATGCGTAGTGACCCCAATATCGAGTCCTCATATTATTTGGGCGATATTGGATTGCGCATAGCGAGTTCTAATCCTGTTGACGGTTGGTTCAGTTAGCAACGGATCAACATCATCTTAGGGGTGGTGGGCCCGGGTGTTAAAGACCGAATTGGGAATGCAAGTTGGACTTGCAAGGCGGAATGAGTTCCCGCTTCTTTTTATTGGAGTCGTAAGTTCTCATATTATTGGGATGCGACAAAGATAGGAAAGGAGATCCCAGATCTTGCTAGAGATATAATGGTAAGAATATCTCTTACATTGAAAGTAATTAAGGGAATGAACTTTCAGTGTTGACAAGGCAAGACAACTTTGATATAAAAATTCCTAAATCAAAGTAAAACATGTATATATAATATGTATACACTTATGCAAATTTCTTATTTCAGATAATCCTTCATTAAACCCACTCAATGTTATACTCAATGATAACCAGTAAAAAATATCTTGGATTGGACTCATGATCCAGATATTGTACTTGCAATTGGACACATAATGTATGTGGTTGCAGTGTACAAGTTCCCTCAACATAATGAGGTAGGACAATTAAATAAGACAATAAGACATCACCTTAGGGTTTGTATGTCTTGATAGTCTTGATCTTTCATCGAATGTACTTTGGAAGTGACATGTCGATGGAGATCGTAATTGTCAAATAATCCTTATAAAATAAAAGAAGATATTTTGGCATACAAATGTGCTCTAGACATTTAATCATGAATGACATGGTTCTCTGCATTATGCAGAATAGTGGCTCGAAAGAGATGATGTATTCAAAATGTTTGAATACCTACCTGAACCTAAGTCTCCAAGAGTTAAGATGTATGTAGATATTATGAATGTCATCATTCTACTATCTATACTCAAGTCATTCATGAAGCTTCATAATAATCATTTTGAATGAATTTAATGAAGCATGTATAAATGTTGAAATGCTCTTGTATTGAAATCCTTTGAATTCAACATAAGAGATTCTTTGTCTTAAACAATGGTTGTTTATTGATGAAGAGAGCACAGTGGAAGCATGGGTTGGACCCATATGAGTAGGAAAGTCAAAGAGTTGATTCTACTTCTGTGACTTCCATATGACATCCAAAGAGTTGGATGAATGCCAATACTGCAATATGTTGATGTGTTGATAGTATGACTATCAAGTCTGTCTAAAATCCTTAGTGAAGGACTCAGATAGAGCATCAGAATAATCTACATATAATCGTTGACTCCGACTTTCTTATTTCATAAGATAAAGTCTGACAATTGTATCCCAATCTTCTAATGACATTTGCAATTGGTTGCAGATATATATTAAAAGATTAGAAATTTGATCTAAAGGTTTAATAGTCATCTACATGGATATTGATGTAATTGAACAATCTCTGTTGGATAGATGGACTTCATATTCTCAGTGGGAGAGCCCTTAGTCTTAGAGAATGTCTCTATGACCTAGATATTAGAATACCCTCATTGTTTGTTTCTAAACGTTAGAAATAAACATGAATTCTGAGATAGAACTATCATAAAGAGTTATGATGGATATATTTCAGATAGTAATCTAACATCTAGTGGACTCCATAAAATTAGAAAAATTAATGAATGGTTCATTAAGATTTCTAATACTGAAAATCAAACCTTATAAGATCAATAGGAGGATGAAGATCATTTGACAATGATCTGGCATCAAGCCTTGGACATTTGTCTATTGATTTGATCAATAAACTAGTAAGATATGAAACTTTAGAATGTCTAAAATTTCAAATCTTACATACTTGTGAATATTGTATTCAAAGTAAAATGTCCAATACACCCTTCTCTGGGAATGGTGTTAGATGTCGAGGTATTCAAGATCTCATACATATTGATGTATGTAGATCATCTATATCATAGTAAACATTATGGATATGTGATATCTATTGATGATTATGTATGATATGAGATTTCTTCTCTTCACCTGAGAAACCTTTGAAATGTTCAAAGATTTCACATTTTTTGGTTTAGAACCAAAGTTTGAAGAAAGATGAAATGAATTTGATCTAACCTAGGTAGCTTGTACCTATTAGATAAAATTCAAAGAATACCTTATGGAGATATAAATATCATTTCTATCTCACTCCTCCTGTTAAACCTGAACTCAATAGAGTTGTAGGGAGATACAATTGGATCATGTGTGACATGATTTGGTCAATGATAAATTTTTTAGCATAATTTCCTCTTAGTTTCCAGGTATATATATGTAGTAGAGACTACACTATGTATCCTTAATAAGGTTCCATGCATGTAAGCTGGAATCGAGCACTTGGGAGTGCTACTTCATTAGGAAAATAAAGGATGGTATTGGATACCTACTTTATGACCTTGAGATTTTTAAAAGATCTCATCTCTGAGAATGTGATTCTTAGAGGATTGAGATTCTTGAGAATCAAGATGAAAATGAAGTGAAGGAACTCATTTAATCTTGAGATGACAATGAGGCTCCTGAAATCGGAAACTAAAAGGATAATTAAAGATGAAACATTAATACCTCTTCAAATGAGTTTGAGGATGCATTCCATGTGTCAGTTAAGTCCGAGAGTGATCGGACTTCATGTAATGAAGCTTCTAAGGATCATGACATGGAAAGATGGATATTAGCAATAAAGTCTAAAGTAGACTTCATATACAAGTGTTGTATATGGACCCTCGAGGATCCACCTATAAGGGTTAGACCCATTAAGGTGTAAATGGATCTTCAAGAGAAAGGGAACCTGATGAGAAGGTAGAGACCTTCAAAGCTCGGTTCGTAGCCATAAGCTACACATCGAAAGAGAAGACATTGCTTGCAATCATCATATTGCTAACCTTAGCTACACAACTTGACTATTGCATCTTCGAGATGTAAGTCAAGATTGCATTCCTCTAAAGAATACCTCTCTGAGGATATTCACATGAAGTAGCCCCAGGGCTTCATGTTTGGGGAAAGTAAGGTATGAAAGCTGAAGAAATCCATCTATAGACTCAAATAAGCTTCTTGTAGTTGGAACATCAGATTTGATGAAATTATAAATGTTATGATTTCAAATAGAATCTTGATGTACCATATGAAGCTTAGTGGGAGTACCATTGTGTTCATCGTGCTAAATGTAGATAATATCCTAATCATTTGGAATGATATAAGGATGATAATAAGTGTTTTATAGACTGGCTGTTCCATACCTTGAGATATGATCTCAAGAATACCTCTTAGATCTTAGTTCTGAAGTTGTTCAAAAGCAAAGAAAAGAGGGTATTGGGACTGTCACATTTGTAGTACAGCTTGGACATATTCCATTCCTGGAAATTCCAAGAAAGGCTTCCTTCCTTGAGATTTGGTACTGACCTATCTAAAGGAATAGCACCTCAAAGAGTTGAGGAAGTGAATGCTAGAACTGCTTGCACTTGTGCATCAGTTATGAGAAGCTTAAGTGTATGCCAGATGTGAACAAAAGCCAGATATCTGCCATGCAGTGGGAGTGGTAAACTGTTACTAATCCTACTATGGAGAAAGAACACTTGATTGCAGTAATAACAATATCTTCAAAGATGACAAGGCTTTAGAGATAAAGACTTTATAGATAGAGATCTAAAAGGTCTTAATTGTGGATACCTTGAGAGATAGTGATCTCCCGGAATAAGGGTATTCTAATAAGGATTATGGAAATACTGGTTATAATAATTATTGAGCAATAGTGTCAAGGACACTATAACTGCTTTGACTAGATTGAGTATAGGTTGCATTAGATGCAACATTCGCATTGGATGCGAGCACTGTTACCTAGGGATATGCAAGTACCGTAAAAGGACTTGGCATGGTCTTTTGGGAACAGAGTGACTGATCAGCTTACCTAGCTATTTCTAAATGGCCTATGATTGTCACATGAGTGTGAGTTTAAATGATTAGCCCATTAATGGCTCTTTGGGCTAGTGGGAGATTGTTGGACATGTGAGCCCACGACGAGCCATTATGCAATAAATGTTATTGCAAATATCATTCCCTGATCTGAAATGAAGAATAAATAATTTGCATAATAGGTCCCTCTGTACAATTAGGGTTATGTACCATGGCTGTCTTAATGATCATACAGCTGTTGATTCAATTATTGAATCATAGAGGCTGGTGTTTGGATGAATATCTAAAGGGTTAGATTGATGACTCATCAAGCACCGTCAAATGATTGTTAAGATGTGATCTCCAGCCTGAGTAGGAGATGGCAATCCTTTCTCACATAGGCTGATATCTGACCGACCTCTTGATGCAGGTCCTCTGCATAGGAATAGAGATTCGGAGGTGTCAGATTAGTTAAGTCAAAGAGTTGACTTAACGAGATCGAGATAACCAAAGTCCTATGTTGAATGCTGTCACAGCATAGGCACGCATCCTCTGACCGGAGACAGATGTATTGCTATATGTCTGAGTGTGTACATTTGACAGACCAATAGGTTGATGACCTAACCAAGGTCTATACACCGGCGCGTTGGTGTGCATATAAGGGCATATGAGTAATACGATCTCTCAAAGGGATCATACAGGTTCACTACTGAACCGGAAGACATGAGCTCACTCATGAGATATTGGGAGGAATCAAATTCCGTGCACGGTCGTCTCGCTTTGGAAGCTTGACTGAATTTGTAGGTTTGATATATACTTTTGGAAAGTATATGATCAAGACCTAGGTATGATATATGCTTTTGGAAAGTATATGATCGATAACAAATCCCAATGATCAAATGAGAAACTTAGTGATCAAACCCTGAAGAAGACAGTGTAAAATAGATCTTGATCTTCGGGTTGACCATGGGTCTTCCAGTATGCAGGATGTACAGGTATTGGGAATACCTGAAGGGTGATGTGATCATAAACGATTGTATATCCATGACGCTTCCATTCCGAGGGAGTGATGAAACAGGTCTGGATTTTAGTGACTCCTTTCAGTAGAGAAGCAATCCGATCTTAGTCCAAGTGTTGGACATTGGTCTGAATGGGATTCAGATTCAATGAGAAGATTGAATTTGCGGTCTTGATTTAATCAAGCATCTATGGGAGGTTCGTTCGATCTGGATTTGAGATAATATCTCAATATCCAAGTCACTATACATGGAATAATACAATCGCCCTGTCCTTATCTCCAAGTATCTGCGGAGAAAGCACATTATTCATGAAAGGGTTCAAGAATAATTCTTTTGATGAAATATCCAAGCAAGGACTTGATGATTAAATGAGATTTAATTATCAAGCTTAAATATGAATATGATTCATATTGTGAAAATGATTATCTAAGATAATTAAATGGGATTTAATTATCAAGGATTAGAGAATGTGGATAATACTATCCATGATATATGTGTATTATAAATATGATTTATAATATATATATTGAAGAGAGAGAATCTATGTAAATAGCATTTGTTAATTAATAGTGTGGATTGGATTCACATTAATTAATTAATTGGAAATGTAATTTACAAATTAGTTTGGGTTGTGAATGTGATTCACATATCTTCGATGGCATGATTGAAATATTCACAAATTAATTTGGAATTAATTTGGTGGATATTTCAATCATGCCATCGAAGATATGTGAATCACATTCACAACCCAAACTAATTTGTAAATTACATTTCCAATTAATTAATTAATGTGAATCCAATCCACACTATTAATTAACAAATGCTATTTACATAGATTCTCTCTCTTCAATATATATATTATAAATCATATTTATAATACACATATATCATGGATAGTATTATCCACATTCTCTAATCCTTGTTGGTGGATATTATTGCAATAATAGTTATTGCAATTTATTAAGAAATAATAAGATAAAATAAAAGGAGACAAAATAACCCCCTATAATTTAGGGTGGTTTGTTGACTCCCTTTTTGTTGTCACATTATCTCTTAATTAGTTAAATTAAATTATGTTGATAATGTTGCAACATATTTTAATTTAAATTAATGTTGTTGGTTTTAACCAACAACAATCATAGCCATTGATTTAGCATGGACCAAGCATAGCCTTTGGATCCATGTGTCCCATGGATTGAGATCCATTGGATCCTAAACTAATATAAATAGAGGGCTAGGGTAGCCTTCCATGGTACATCATTAAGAGTTGTACAAGGTGACAACTCTCTCTCTCTCTTTCTCATTCTCGTCCTCTCTCTCTTTCTCTTCTCCATTAAGTGGCCGTCCACTTTGTGTTGAGAAAGGAGAGACTCTCGGCTTCGACTCGAGGATCTCCTTCTTCTTTGGAGTTGCTTACTCTAAAGGAAGACGACGGATTTCGTTTGACGAAATCGGCGGAGCCATCGCTTGGATCTTCATCGAAGATTGCGGGAAGGAACGTGACTCATCATCGCGCCCGCAAGTGCGTTCTTCGTGGATCGGACTTAAGATAGGAGGATCTCTACTTTGGGATCTCGCGATCACAACCACGCTTCAAGAGGTATTCCTTGTCTTTGTGGTTTGATGAAACGATCCGAGAAGTGTTCTCGTGATCATGTGGTTTCATCTTTAAAGTTAATTTTTTTAATTTCCGCTGCATCTAGCATCTAGTACGACTAGTTGCTCCGATTGCATACGATGCGATCGACACGCTTCCGTGATGCGCTTGAGGATTACTCAATATCCTTCAAAGGATGGCATGGACTTTAATAGTAACCCATTGGAGCAATATGCAGCTTTCTTTTGATTCTCGCTTACTAGTTATTGTTATTGTTAAAAGGATTACCCCAGCTAGGTTGTCGTCCAAATATCATCAATGAAGGATGGATTTTTCAGTTAGGTAGTCATCTCAGTATCATTAATATTCTTGAGCAAACTGTAGTTGCATAATAAAAAAATAGTTACGAAGCACACCTCACCCTTGATTAGGATTATGCATACCCTCATATATGCAGATCTCCGCTCGCATGTCCCTGCACACTTCCACATCTTCCCTTGCCCAATTCCATATAACCCACCTCCTAATGATGTCAAACTTCTCAACCTTTGTTAGCATACTTAATCCTATGTTAAGTACTTCAGGAATAGAATTTGCATCCATTAGGACAATATGAAGTTTTCTTTCAATTCTTTTGATGGTAGACCACTTATCCTTCCATCTACTCGTCTAGCCTTAGAAGAAGACTACAATAAACCATCAACAACTCCATTACACCAGGAAAAGATTGCGGAAGTTGTGCCTTCATCGATGAATTTCCTTTTCGAGATCACTCTTGGTTGATCTGTTAACAAAAATTGCGGGGATGGATGACTTGCTTGAACCTGCTAAGTTTAATGAAGATTTATCTGGCTATATGGAGAATATGGTATTAGGGAACCAAGTGCCACCTCATGTCGGTTCTACGGCAACATTACAGGATATGACAGTGGTTGAGAACTCACCGGCCAATCTGGACTTGGTTCACAAACCTGATGTGATTCCTATGCTCAATGGAAATCTTATCTTGGAATGTAAGAAGGGTTGGTAGATCGGAGAAGAGGAGGGCAGTTGCCACTCTTATTAGGGAATGTCGCCGGATTTTCGTATGCCGCAAGAGACTAAAATGCACTTGTGGGATGATTGGATATGGGGTTCTCTGAAATGGTCATCCATTTCAAGCTTTTATGCCATTGATTCTCTTGGAAGTGCTGGCGGTATACTTACAGACTGGAATTATGACCACTGGTCGTTGATTATCCAGATGGAGGGGCGTCATATTCTCTCAATTCTGTTCAGGAAAGTAGCAGATGTAATAAAACTCATGCCATCCAATATGTATGGTCGTGTTGAGGCCCCATTACACGCCAATATGTGGCAAGAGTTGCATCAGCTTAGGGAAGCTTTTCCTGGGGCTTCGTGGATCCTTGGATGTGACTTCAATGCGATCCTATTTGCTGATGACCGACCAGGGGAGAGGGATACCTAGTGGGAGAATTGAATCTTAAAGTGTGAGATGCTCAAAACGATCGATTCACTTGGAGGAACAGATCATCTTGGCCTATCATTGATGGTTTCTAGATATCTCATGGAAGTCTTCCATGTTATCATATGCAATGGGTTAAGGCCATGTCTTGTGCTCTTTTTTTTTGAAAGCTCAAAAAAGGGGGAGACACGCGATGGTGTTCACCCCAGTATATTTTATATTAAATGAACAAGATACTTACATCGAGAGGAGGGAAGGAGGGAAAGAAGAGGAAGGGACCAACACAAGAACAAGGAATCCAACAACCGGCCCCGAGGACAAATTAGGTAGACCAATCAGCAATTAGGGAGGTAGCCGCGGCAGTATGTCTTGTGCTCTTTCGGATCACACATTGCTCCTTTGGACACTGGAAGAAGGTTTTTGTGATATGATGGCCACCTTATGGAGATCTTGTGAGGTTCAAGGTTCAACGACTAGACGATTCTACTTAAAATTGACAGCTCTCTGCATGCGACTCGTGGATTTCAAAAGAGAATCCCATAGGTCAAGATTGGCGAGAAGAAACAACGCTTCGACTGCCTCTGATCAATTAGATAGAATTGAGGATCTAAGTAAACTTTAACACATGAAGAATTGAAGGAACACCTTTTGCATCAATCTATCATTGTGGAAGAGGACAAGAATATTGATATGGAATGGAAGCGGAGATCATGTCAGAAATGGTTCAAGGAAGACAACGTGAACACCAAATTCTTCCATACAATGGCTAGCGCTAGAAGAATGTAAACTATATTCACAATGGCATTTCCGTCACTGGTAATGAGACGATTGGTAGGGCCATTTCTAACTACTTCCTTAGTCTTAGTAGACGTGGACCTTCTAGCCCTTGGTCATGGAGAGGTAGAGATGTTGACAAGATCATACAGGTGCAGTGTGGTGAACTTACTTCCCCCATTCGTATGAAGGAGGCTCAATATGCTCAATGCATCTTATTGTACACCAGGTCCTGACGATTTTGTTGTGTTTTTTTTACATGTTATTCTTAGATGTTACTAAGGATGATATTAGGGTAGTTCTTGACGAGTATTGTAGGCGTAACAATGGTCTACAAGTAGGAATGGGGTGTTGTTGACGAGTATTTGGCTTGCTAGGAACGGGGTGTTGTTCTCGGGTCATAGGTTCTACATGGAGAATGTTTATGCTTGTGCTTTGGGTCTGTTGCGCTCTTGGCAGCACTTGTAGCGCTTTTTGTATTTCTTTTAATTTGTTCACTAATTAATGCATCGCCGGGGTGAACACCTTTGAGTGTCCCCCCCTTTTTGAGTTTCAAAAAAAACTATGGTCTACAAGTATTAAACATAACACTCATCTTCCTCTTACCCAAAGGCTAGGTGGTCACCCGCATTGAAGATTACATACCTTTCACACTATCTAATGGTATGATGAAGGTTCTTGCCAATCACCTCCGATGAGTGTTGCATGATATAATCTCTCACTACCAGTTTGTGTTCATTTCAGGCCTATGTACGATAGACAGCCTTGTCATAACCAATGAGATTCCCGCTTATTGGAAGAGACATAAAACTAGGGGCATCATATGGAAGATTGACTTCTTGAAGACATATAACACTGTTGACTAGAAATTTATGTGGTTGTGCTCATGAAAAGGAGATTTCCAGACATTTGGATCTCTTGGATGAAGCAATTTGTATTGCGACCTCCTCATTCTCTATCTCATGGAAGGACATATCGATATCGGTGTCGATATCGGTACCATGTCGATACGATATATCATCGATATATCGACGCCATATCACCGACATCGAACCGAGATTGTGAATAAAATGGCCCGTCGATACCGATATCGACCATATCGACGATATATCGGTGACCTGTCGATACCGATATATCACTGATATATCGCCGATATATCGCTGATATATCGCGATACGGCCTTCCATACTCTATCTTAGGAATGGTAAACTTGAAGGGGACATTTTCAGCCACAGAGGGGAATTCGACAGGGTCTCTTGCTTGCGGCTCTCATTTTTGTAATCATTACAGACACCCTGGTCATTCTTGCAAGGAAAATAGTTTCTGTTGGTTTCACATTCATGTTCTTTAATGGTGACATATACATTCCCCTGCTACGATATGTTGATGATATGATATTACTCATAGAGGGTGGTAGTCGCGAGACCTATGGCATGTCTGTCATGTTGGATCTTTTTGGTTCCATCTATGTCCTTAGGATTTTTTTTGAGACCATTATGCCCTAGGATTAATAGGAGCAAATCTGCATTAGCCCCCTTTGGTCTCTTTGGAAGAGATTATGGATTGCAATGTTACTCTTGATACTTCGATCTAAACCCTCCCATTGCAGTACTTGAGACTTCCACTCATGCATAAGCTTCTCACAAGGTTCCCCATGATTAAGAAGTTGGAGAAGCGTCTAGCTGGTTGGAAGTCCTCCATCTTGCTGAAGGGTGGTAGATTGATGCTTGTCAATTCAATATTATCCGCAATTCCCATTTTCTTCATCTCTCCAAGACCACTCCCAGTGGGGGCGAGACAACATTTGGAGAAAATCACAAGGCATTTTTTATGGGATGGTGCTCGCTGGGATGCTCATTATTTTCCTACTCATAATTTCGTCTGACCTCCGAATGAGACATGGGCTCAGGGAAAAACTCTCAAAAAGAGAAAACCCCTATTTTTACCTCGGTTTCATAGGATATTGTTACTAAACCTAAGCTAAGTGGAGGTCTTGGAATTAAAAGATCGAAGGAACTGAACCAAGCATCTTTGTTGAAGTAGTTGCTCAGGATTTAGGATACTGAAAATAACCTTCTTTTCAGGTTGTTGCGAGGCAATTACAATATGGCAATTGACCCGAATTCGACATTATCGCCATCGATTTTTGGCGGGGTATTATGAAATGATCCCATCAATTAGGGAGATGATGAGACCGATCTTTGCTGATGGAACTCGCTTCCATTTTTGGAAGGATGATTGGACGAGGGATGGGATATTGGTGGATCGATGCCCTTGTCTACTTGCACTTGCCAATGAATATAGATCCATAGAGTTTGAGGCATGGGAAAATAGAGCGTGGTATCACTCTTTTCATTCAGGCTTCATTGTGACGCCTCGGATTTCGGGATACCCGTTTATACATCATTCACATCATTGTATTCACAATGGATCACATTAGGTTTCCGAAATTTAGGAAAAAAATTACGCATTTCGATATTACATTACATTTAATGTAAACAACCACAGAACTAACAACAAGTGTCATCAATTCACATTTCACTAATTTCCATATATATATATATTACATGTACAAAAGGAAACTGCATCATGTACATATATCCTGATTCCCAAAATATAGAAGAGTAGAAAAAACATTATACATTATTTGAACAAAAACAAAAACATGTGTATCGTCATATATAACAGTGGATTCTCGAGATCATTAGCCAGCTACTGCGATGCAGGCGCTTTGTCTGTCACACATACAAGGAAACAAAAGAATGTCAACAATTGTTGCATACAATCTAGCATATTAAAATTAAAAGGTAATTTAGTGGTTTCAAAAGAAGACAATTAGATAGGCATTGATATTTAAAAATAAAAATCTAATTGCATGGAAAATGATTTTCAAGCTACTTTGTATGTAAATCACATGTTCACCCATCACCCATAACCTTCCATATATAATAATTTCATAATTTAATTAATGACTCCTAAGTAGGTTAGTATCCCTTATCACTTTAGAGAATATATTGATGGATCTTTGTATTGAGGATAATGAATCTTTGATATGATCTTTCATTCTGTATCATTTCTCAAGTCTAATAGACAATATGTGGTCTTGGTCTGTGACTCTAAGGCGTGAAGAATACCATAGGTTGGGGTGCCTCCGTAGGCATGCAGGGGAGTATAATACATCCAACTAAGTTCCCAACACGTCCACTAGCTTTTCCTATCACTCGTAGTTGTAGTTGTAAAATCCAATTAATTGTCAGTGATTGATTAATGATGATTAATGATTCTATAACAAGCTCAACTGTAGTCAACTCAACGGTAACCAATCTCAACTATAACAAAACTCAACTGTAACCACTCCAAGATCAACTATAACTCCTCGTCGAGACCTATTGGCGGAACGGTAACCAAAACTCAAACGGTGATGAAGTCTCTTAAGAGACTTCCATCTCGTCCTCTAAGTGGAAGTGCGGTCCAGTAGAGGACTAGGCCTATTCTCAAACTACGCGCTGAGATAGGTGGGAGAAACTCTCTAGATGAGTTACTCCAAAGACCAACCTGACTGGTACGGGCTAACGAGCTCATGAGAAAAACTAAACCCGGAGCTGAAGGTACCTAACCCAGGTATCCTAAAACAGAGGGTCAGCAGAACTAGTCAAAAGTCATGATCCCAACGAGACGTAAAAACACTGCGAGCTCGCGTAAAAATCATAAAAAGGACCGGGATTCTTGACCCGCGCACTAAGTGTCTGTTGCTAGTGTTCATGAAATCGGCCGTATGGGCCGCACATGCGGTCGCATATGCTCGCGCGGTATGCAGAACGCATCGATTACATGAATCAGTGCATTATGCGCCCTCCCGCATATGCCCCGCATACTGCTCCAACAAGTCCAACTTTTCAATCTTCTCATTCAAGTCCATAATTCCGTAACTCAGCCTCTTCTTTCATTCTATTGTAAGAATTGGACATGCATTTGTATACAATTGCAATGCATTATACCATTATGTATATGCAATGTTTTATGTTTTCCTCATGTATCGTTTTCATGAGTATATGCATTGTATCGTCGAATATTTTATATATGCCGATTGAAATTTTGCCCATGTAGTGCATGTATGTGTATTGAAGTTTTGTTGTCATGAATCATCTAATATGTGGAGTTTTTATGGTAAATATTTTTTGGATTTTTACCCGGCATACCCTGTAATCTTTTGCAATTACCGATACGACCTCTGAAACATCCTAATTCCTCCCTCGACCCCGTAAACTTGCTCCGTCTTACCCAACAAACCCTGCCGTCACTTTTAACTATATTTGAGTCAGTTACTTGGGTTAATCTTGAGTTAACCCAACTCATTTACCATTGAACGGTTAGGATTACCCAAAATTAAAAAAAATAGGAAAAAATAATCCTGCTCTGAAATCAGATCGTCATCCTCATCGACGATGTTGCCCCATGCATCCCTTGAGGTGCCGAGGCGGTGCTCTGCCCCCAGAGGGAGACGACACGGGGGGGGGGGGGTGGGGGAGGTGGCGAGGGGGCTTCCAGGTGCGGGGGTGGCCTCGAGCAGTGGGGGCAGGCGAGTCGGACGGGGAGGCGAGTCGGGCGGGGACCCGGGAGGGGGATGAAGGCACGAATCTCTGGCCTCCGATCGTATGTCCACTTATCTCTTCTGTTTCTATTGAAGTCCGAGCCTTCAAGCTCGAGATTGGTTTTCGTTTGTAGGTTTTCAGGGGCACCCGGCCTGATTTTGATCATTTGAAGGCAACGGGCATCAAGCATCTGGAATCTAATAAAAGGCTGCAATTTTCAGGAGATTCCATTACAGCCACACCATCTGAGAATATATTCAATCATGTGAGAATCACAGCATCAGAGATAGATTCATAACTATACAGACAACGTTGAAGATCGAGATTGACCTCTGCCGTAGAACACATCTAAAGCCAATCATCACCATCTGCACTTGTGTATTCAAAGTAGGACTTGCACCTGATGCTTCATCGATCATTGGTAATAAACCTATTTGCCACCTGCACGAAGTTCAGATTTCCAGAAATCCAATTGTACATGAAGCATTGTATCCTTCGGGGGGCTTTGCAGCGGGATTGGGGGGGAGGGGGCTTCCGATCGGGGGAGTCGGCGGGAGGACCCGGGGGAGGTTGCAGAGGCGGACATGGGGGTGGGGGGTTGCCGAACGGACCCAGGCGGCGGCAGGGCTGTCGAACAGAGGAGGTTGGCTGACCGGGGATGGGGACTTCGAGCAGGAGCGCCGGTGGACCGGAGGAGGGGAGGCGACGTCTTCAATTGGAGGTGGACGGTGGGAGGGAGGAGCAGCTGGAGTTGGAGGATGGGAGGGAGTGGCATTTCCAGTAAATTTGTTAAATAAATTGGGTATAGTATAAGAGAAGATAACGGAATCCGGTTTGTTTTAACGGTCAGAGGGATGGGGGTTAACCACAGGGTCTGCCGGGTAAAGATTAACAAGTTTACGAGGTCGAGGAGGAATTAGGATGTTTCAGAGGTCGTAGCGGTAATTGCAAAAGATTACATGGTCTGCTGGGTAAAAATCCCAATATTTTTTGTGATTAAATATGAGGCCATTAAAAGCATATAAACACCCATCTAACATGAACCGTTTTTCTTGAATCTTCTTTAACTCCATTTAGATATATAAATTCAGTGGTAATTTTTATTCATAGATATCTATTTTAAAATTAAAAAGTAGAAAACCGCGTAGAACCGCTTATACCCCGCATATCGCTTATTCAGTATTCGGTGACTTGTCCGAACGCATACGCATACTGCTTTTCTAAACCTTGGCTGCTGCCCTAATTGAGCTTCTATCTATTAAATTGTCAAAGAGGATATGTCAATTCCATATTCCATAAACTTTTCTACTAAATTTCTATCCAATCAAAAAGGAAATCAATGATCATTAAAATATTTATAAAAGGGAGTTATTAGCGATATTTGTAATTAAAGATATCCGAGATGTTGATATGAATCATAAGATTTGAATCGTAATTGTATGTTCTGCTGAGCCTAGTTGAGGAACAATCCGATGTCTCATTGTGCCACTAATCACCATACCCTATCAGTACGAGGGTCTCGCTGCCCGGTCAGTGAGCCTGAAGAGGCTTGGGGGGTTTGCAGGGGGCGGTGCCCCCATCCCAAAAAAATTTCTTATATGTGTATTTGAAATCGCATGCATCTTCCTATCATCTGCCCAGTTGAGGACATCCTCACATGGTCAGGTATAAGGGTCACCATGACCGGCACAATATTAATCGCTACTGATTCTTACTATCCACGTAGGTTCATTGGTTATATATTCATACCTCCATATCCTAAATGATTGGCTTTAAAGTTCTAATTAAACGCTCCACTCCATCATTGTGATAAGTCGTATTCATGTATGTGTGCTTGGTTACGTGTCCACTTGAACGGTCCACTCCATATCCTCTTGTTTACACGTGCTTGGTCTGCGAGGGTCTGGATGGACCTTGATGTTCGATGGCTGCAGTGTGAAGGGATGCATGCTTTCTGGGATTCCATCCGAAGGTTTGCTGGCAATTCCAGTGATGACTGCTCGAAACCGCTAACTGCTCTGTGGGCTATATGGATGGGGCGGCGCAACGAACTTATCTTCAAAAATCAGCGTTTTATAGTGAAAATGTAGTGGCACATTGTAATGCTTTGTATAACTTCTGGCTTTCAAGGTAGTGTAAAGCGATACATTATTAGTGGGGACTCACCCAATTTTCAGTCAAAAAAAAAGTCGTATTCATGTAGTAGGTTAAACTAAGGATCTTTGACGAGGATGATTAATATTGTAAAAATACTTAGGATTTCACATTAATTTTCATCTTAACATTATTAAATATATAACAAAGGACTGATCTGCATTTGGGATTTAATTCACACAAAAATCTCAATTGTTTAGTTCTTAAAACACAGATTTAGAGTTAATGAACAAATCTGAAACTGAGTTTAATTCACACCAAAACCCTCAAATTTTGTTTAAAATAGTTGTTAAAGCACTTCAACCACTGCTTAACCAGAGGCAAACATCAGTTACTTCACCTGCTCCTGCTCATCTTTGGTCTGAAGTTATAGCCGAATTGCACACACAATGCTGCCCCAGCTGCAAGCTGCAGGAGTAGCACTATGCAGATGTTGTAGAGCTGCGATTATCGTTTAGGATGGATATGCATGAACAAGAGGGATCGACAACAATCTATTGCCAAATCTTGACTAATTTAATAGGCAGTTATTTATGCCACTTTATGGTTATGATACAGTATTGGACTGGATTTAACTTGAATTCTATACTAAATTAGACCTAAAATACATTTTTGCAAATCTGGTTAGGAATCGATGGATGTTGACGGAGTCAACTAATAATATCCAGTCCATAAATTCTAAGTTGATATATGGTGTTCTTTAGGTCCTTTATGTTCCTTAGGAATATGAAGTTATGTCATCCTTTTAGGAACATTTCACAAGTTTATAGCTAAATATCGATGTTATTCTTCACGATTTTATTGATGGGTTCTTTATTTTATCACTTCATATTTGATCTCCACCTGGGATCACTTTTATACTAGTATACATGCTATTCACAACATATAAACTAAACATTTGCCATGGATAACCGACACAGATATTGGCCAGGAAATTTCCAATAGATATTTAGCAAGATTTCCGAACAACATAATTAAGATAATATAGAGTTTATGTAACTATAGTTACAAAAGATTAATAGAACACTACATGCAGCACCTAATTGGTGGAAGGTCAATGTCTTTTCCATTGTTTGATATGACTTAAATGAAGAAAAACTTGTAATTTGCATAACAAACCATGTATGAAATATATGAAATCCTGCATATTCTCAAGACAACACAGTATATGTAAAAAAATTAAGTTGAGTAGGAGCAGAGAAAAAAAGAGAAGCAAACAGTAACCAACCTTGTAATTCAATAAAAAAATTCAAATATTTCAATTTATAGCTTGAGCAGAGAAGAGAAGAGACAATGTCTTGAATTTTAATTTTTTCTAATTTAATTATTGGAGATTAGTATCAAAGCTCACATGCAAATTTTACCCAAATGTCAACTTTTAAGTTTAAAATTCAAGAACTTATCATAAGCTTATGAACTTCATTCAAGAACCCCCAAATTCCCATCTTTTAAGACCTAAGATCAGGAGCTAACATTCTGAAATTTTGAAATTTGGAATTAAATTGTGTGAAATCTATACACATAGTAGCAAAAGAAAGGTAATATAACACATGCATGGCAGCAAGGAGGAAAGAATTGGATTGTACCTCAATTGGGAATCAAAATTGTGTGCAAATATTGTCTGGAAAAGGAGCTCCAACACTAAACTTTTGCTGAGATTGGATCTCCTGCAGCTCCTTGAACTCCAAATGAAGCAGAAGGCTGTAGCTGCTCTTGTTTGTATGAAGCAGAACATCAGTAGGGGGAGGAGCAACAGAAATTTCTGCCGAACTGAACCAGATGAGGGGCTGCATCAGATCTTCGATTGTAGAGAGGGTTTGGGGGGGGGGGGGTTTGGCTCCCTTCGGCTGGAAATTGAAGGGGTTTTTAGGGAGAAAGTGGAAGAAAAGAAAGAAGAGAGGGTAGGCTTCTTACGTTGGATTTGGATCCCCCCTTTTTTTGAAATGACATCAGCAAGCTGATGTCAGCTTAACATTATATAACTTTTCAATTTATTCTTCTTGCAAATCTAAAAGTCTTCCATATAATCCATACTTGCATCTCGAGTATCGGTTTTTGACGAATAATAGCTCGTTTTGACCGTCTTTGAACGATGATCAATATGGGTATAATATTCATATGCTTTGGATCGAGTACCCACCTAATGGTCTAGTGGTAGTACAGTGTGTCTACCACACTAAAGACCAAGGTTCAAATCCCACTCTTGCAGTGGTTGCGTTAGGTAGTCGACGGCCAGCGTAAAAAATAGTCGAATCTTTCAACATGGATTTGAGCAAGAATCCATGTAGCCGACCCTACTTATAGTGGGAGAAGGCTTAGTACATTTTTAAATATCTAACAACCTCCAATCGACGAACAGTCGATTTCGTTGGTCTTATTTCATCGAATCGGATTTTTGGGGTGTTCTCGATTTGTTTTGCCGTTTCCAAATTTGTGTCGTGGCTTTTCCGATGGCACGTATTACGATGTGATCGACTTGTGGTCGATTGCGACCGAACTATTTGATCTGCAATCAACCGATCGATCTGGATTTATTTAATATTAATTGAACATTAATTGGTCATGAAGACCCTTAATCACGACAGAGTCAGATTAATCGGATCTAGATGTTACATTCACTGGTGAACATATGGAGGACTTCATGAAGCTAATACGAGACCTTGGTGATTCTGACGGACCCTTGCGTGGTAAAGATGAGTGCAAGTGGGACGACAAAAGATTTTTAGGGTGCAAAGCATATTGCTTCCTTACTTTGGACAACCCAATGGGGTTGCGTGCTAAAATGAACGTATATAGGCTCATTCGACGATCTTCCATATTGCCACATGAAGTTTTTTTTGGTAGATGAAGAAGGGCAAACTTGCCACTCAAATGCTCAGGGCTCGGTGGCTTGACTCAGGGGACCCTCAATGTTCAACTTCACGTTGTGCAACCTCTCTGGAGGGTGTGGATCGTCTTTTCTTCTCTTGTCCACTTTCTAGAGAGTTATGAGATCCTTGTATATGTCATGGCTTTGTCACAATACAATGGAAGGTTTTAGGGCTTTTGTCCTTTTAACTAACACCGAGTCGCGAAATGGTTGCCTATGAACTTTTGTCGCTCTTTGGGTGATTTGTCTCTCTCGCGATGAGGTTGTCTTTCGTCAAGATCGTTGTTGTGTGGAGATCATGTTGATTCACATAAGGGCTCGTTATGAGGTTTGGCCGTAGTAAATTTTTTCCTATATAATACATATTAGGGTGTGACTTATCTCGAGCTCACATCCATTTTCTTTTAAAAAACTCCAATACATCACATTCCCTTTTACAAACCATAATCATGTCCTTGTGAACGACATAACAACAAAAAGGGACTTCTGGTTATTTACTCTAAGTACGCATGTTTCAGATAAGATCTCCTCAAGGACCTTCATGTGTCATCCATACTGGAGTAAACCTTTTTTTTTAAGCGAGAACTAGGGGGAGCCCTCCCAAGATGGGAGTCACCACACCAAAAACTTCATTGATTTGCAAGAAATTACATCAAATGGATACCCAGAAGTTGTACAATGCGTTACAGTGAGCTACAACATTTTCATAGTAAAACCGCTGGCCCTTGAAAGTGGCCTCATTCCTATCAAGCCAAATAGCAAATAACACCGCAAAAGTCCTGGAGACATCACCATGTGGCGGCTAGGGCGGCGGCGGAGGATGTCGTTACGCGGCTGGACCGAATGGAAAATTCTAGGGATATGCTCTCGAAGGAGCTTATGGAGCGCGCTGCTGCGCATGATGTGGTCAAAGCAGAGGACAAGAGAAGGAACATGGATTGGCGTCAGCGCTCGCGTTTGAGGCGGATCAAGGAGGGCGATGCTAATACTACTTTCTTCACCGGGTGGCTAGTGGCAGAAGGCGATACAACTCTATCCGCTCTCTTATGGTTAATGGCTCCTTGGTTAGTGTGGATAAGGAGTTGGGAGCGGCCATGGCTGATCACTTCAAGCGTGTTTTTGGGTGCCGCTCGCAACGCAGGTGGCGCTGGTCGGGCCGCGGGCTCTGTCACTTATGCCTACGGATGCTGAGGCCCTGGTTAGGACGTTCTCCTTGGCTGAGCTCAAGGAGGCTGTTTGGGACCTTAACGCGGACGGTTCGTCGGGCCCTGACGGGTTCCCGGTGGCTTTCTACCGTGATTTTTGGGATGTGGTGGCCGATGACGTGATGGAGGTTGCACGAGAATTCTGTGAAGGGAACAGTGGGTTTGATAAAATTAATAGGGCCCTCATTGTTATGATCCCTAAGTCTGCCGCGGCTAATCGCATCGAGGATTTTAGGCCTATCTCTATCTCGAATGGGATCTATCTTATCATTGCCAAGGTCTTGGCGAGGAGGCTTGCTCCTCTTCTTGCTTCGCTGGTCTCGCCAACTCAGGCCGCCTTCATTCAGGGGCGACAGATCTCGGATTGCATCGCGGTGGCCTCCGAAATGGTTGCGGCTTGGAAGAAGTCCAATACGATGGGGATTCTTTGGAAGATTGATGTCGCCAAGGCTTATGATTATCTTGATTGGCATTTTCTGTGGTCTGTTTTGAGGCGGAGGGGCTTCCCGGAGGTTTGGATTTCGTGGGTGCGGCGTTGTGTGACCACGGCCTCCCTCTCGGTTTTGCTTAATGGTCGCCCGGTCGGGGGCTTCTTCCAGCCAAGGAGGGGGATGCGGCAGGGGTGTCCTCTCGCTCCCCTTCTCTTTGTGCTGGCGGCGGACGTGTTGCCTCGTATGGTTGGCGGCGTGATAGAGGCGGGACTGACTCGGGGATGCACTATTGGGACTTCCAGGTCCCCTTATTCAGTTTGCGGACGACACTCTTTGCTTTATCAAGGGTGGGCCCTGCTGTGGTATCCGGTATGGCAACTACTCTCGAGCTTTTCAGTGAGCTTTCGGGGCTCTTGATTAATGGGGCTAAGTTTAAGGTGATCCCTTCGGCATGGCGCAGGCGGAGGCGTTGGAGTGTGGCCGGCTGCTGGGCTCTTCTCCGTGTGGCCTCCCTTTCGACTACCTTGGCTTGCCTCTGGCTGTGGGTCGTGTTCGGCTCCGTGATTGGAAGTTGGTGGTGGAGAAGCTGGAGGCACGCCTAGCTGGGTGGCGCGCGGCTTTATTATCCAGGGGGGACGGCTGGTTCTTCTTAAGGCGGTTCTCTCCTCTATTCCACTATATTTTTTTTCGGTTCGATGTATGCCTAAGGGGATTCGGTCGCGCCTGGAGCGGTGTATGCAGGGATTCTTGTGGGGTAAGAAGGGGGAGGGGAGAAGGGGGGTACATTTGGTGGCGTGGGATGATGTTTCGCGGCCCAAGCGGGTTGGTGGATTGGGAGTACGGTGGTTGGAGGTTGTTAACGACGCCCTCTTGCTGAAATGGGCGTCTAGGGTTTGGGGTCAGGAGGACAACTTCATGCTTAATGTCCTGCGGGAGCTGCTGGGGGAGGAGATGATGGGCTTTACTCGGGGAAGTGCTTACGGGCACCTCTCTCCTTTTTGGCGTGGAGTGTTGGATGTTTTTACTCGTAATCTCTGCCTCTTTAAACCGGTGTTGGGAAAGGGGGATTCATTTCGTTTTTGGACCGACGACTGGTCGGGAAGGGGTACCCTCAAGGATTGCTTTCCACGCTTGTTTGCTTTGGTGGACGATAAGGAGGCATCGGTGGCCTCGTGCTGGGTGGAAGACTGCTGGTGTCCTCGGTTTATTGCAAATTTCTTGGATCAACGTATGGATGATTTCCTTTCGTTAATGCGCCTGCTTGCTGATGGTATCCAACCTAATAATGGCCGCGACCACTGGTCGTGGAAGGATGGTTCTTTTTCCACGCGGAAGGCGTATTTAGCTCTTCTTCCCAGCACTCAGGTGGAGGACGGTATTCTTGTGCGTGATTGCAGATTCCTCTGGGGATTGAAGCTTCCTGAGCGCATTGGTGTCTTCCTATGGCTTCTTCGCAGGGGGAGGCTCTTAACACGTGACCGTTGCGCAAGATTTTTTCCGAATGTTGGGCCTACATGCGGGCTTTGTGGCGTGGAGCAGGAAACCATCGATCACTTATTCTTCGAATGCAGATTGGTTCGTGGACTTTGGGATGATCTGGATTGGATCAACTCCGAGAGCATGATTGCTTTTTGCGAAAGCTTGATGAGCATCAGGGGCAGGGAAAGGAAGGATTTGCTGGCTCCTATTGCCAGGTTGTGGGGTATTTGGCTGGGGAGGAATGAGGCCCTCTTTGCGGGCCAACGCTTCTACATGGAAAACATTACTATCCTTGCTACGCGTCTTTTGGCAGATTGGTGTACTGGGTAGGCCTGGTTTGGTTTTTTGGGGGTGTGCTTGCCTTCGGCTACCCCCTTTGGATCTTCTTTCTTGTTCGTTTTTTGTTTTGCTGTTGTAAATTTTCTATACGTTTCCTTTTAATATATTGGGGTGAACACCGCAGAGTGTCTCCCCCTTTTTTCGAGCGTAAAAAAAAATCATCGGAGGATCCAACTCCCACCGCATGAATAGATCTCCAAAAGAGATCCGTACAGGATGACTGTACCCATTGCAACCCCAAAGCGTCCCACACGTTTGCCGCAGTCGAGCATCCGAAGATGTGGTTCGCATCTTTCACTCCATCCTCACATCTGTCGCAACTGATGTCCGCCACGCCCAGCAATCTACCCCTCACCTTGTCGCACAGACGGTCTCTCCTCAAGCACCAGAGGAACACCTTTACCCTTGTAGGGATCTTTGCCGCCCAAATCATCTTCAAATCCGCACATAGATCTCCGTCTCGTTCCCCCCCCAACACCACGCAATTTTTGGTAAGCCATCTTTACCGAGAACCTACCTTCGGTCCACTCAAAAAGGCCCGGGTCCGCTGACATCTCCTCGACCGGGGGTATCTCCGCAAGCAGCCGCAAATACTCCTGCAACCTCTGTTCCGAGAGAACCGCAATGAACCTCGGAGCCCATGCCCCCAAGTCCACAACCTCCGCCACCCGTGCCCCTTTGTCCATGGCCAGCGCCATCAACCTAGGAAAGCGGATCGCCAGCACCCCCTCCTCCGTCCAGTCATCGTGCCAAAATCTGAAAAGAAGACCATTCCCCAACCTTGGCCGAAGGAAAGGCCTCATGTCCGGAAGCACAACACGGATCCCGCTCCACAACGAAGACTCACGACGCCTTCTTGCCGCTACCAGCTCTCCAGTGACTCCATAAATCTTCCACAACAGCCGCAACACAATCAAGTCCGAAGGTCCCCAGATGCGCACCACCCATTTGGCAAGCAATGCTCTGTTCATACAATCCACATCCCTGACTCCCAGACCACCTTCTTCAACAGATACGGCAAGATCCTTCCAAGCCACCAAGTGCATCCCCTTCTCCTGCCTCCCACTAGACCAAAAGAACGTTCTCATCAAGGCCTCGACCCTCCTTCTCACCCCCACGGGCATGAGTCGGGTCGAGAAGAAGAAATATCGGAATGGCAGAAAGGACGTGCTTGAGCAAGGTAAGCTTCTCGCCCTTGGATAGAGTGACAGCCTTCCACCCCTCCAACCGTTCCTCCAATCTCCGAATAACGCAGACCAGTCGGACTTCCTCAGTCTGTCGTCAACCAAAGGCAACCCCAAGTAAGTGATGGGTAAACTCCTCAGACGGCAACCCGTCCAAGAAGCTAACCTGTTACTCTCCTCATCCTGCATCCCAAGTGTGACCGACACTGACTTCTGCCTGTTGATCTGTAAGCCAGAAAGGCACCCAAATATGTCCACCAAGATAGCCGCATTGTGATTCTGCTCCTCCGTCCCCCAGGAATATCAACGTGTCATCTGCATACTGCAACACCGGGACAGAGATGTCCCCCAATCTGAACCCCTCGCACCAGCACTCCTCAACCGCCCTCTGAAACAAGATCGCAAGACAATCCGCCACCAACACGAAAAGAAGGGGAGCAAGGGGGCAACCCTGACGAACCCCCCTCTGCGGTTGGAACCAGCCACCCTCATGTCTGTCGTTGACCGAAACAGAGCAGGAGCACGTAGTGACACATCTCTTAACCCAGTCAATCCATTGTTGAGAAAAACCCTTTTTCCGCAAAATTGTTCACAAGAATTTCCAACTTACACAATCGTAGGCCTTGGCATAGTCTATCTTCCAAATCGCACCCTTCATCTTAGTCCTCTTCCATTCCCGGCTGCATTCCGAAGCGATCACGATTCCATCTGCCATACATCGTCCAGGAATGAACGCGGACTGTGCCGGTAACACCACGTCTGATAAAACACCTCTAAGCATGCTCGCCACACCTTTGCCACAATGAGGTAGATGCCATTAGAAATCGAAATAGGCCTGTAATCCCCAATCCCCACAGGGGTGTCTTTCTTCGGTAGAAGAAAAATCAAGGCCCCTGTTCCCATCCCTGAATTCATTTAGAACCTCCAGAATATCTGCCTTTAGCAGATCCCAGAACTCCCCCGTAGAAGGTGATAGAAAAGCCGTCCGGGCCTGGAGCGCCATCCGCATTCAAATCCAAACCGCCCTGCGAACCTCCTCCTCCGAAAACTCTGTCACCAGCGAGTCCGCCTGCCGACCATTCAAATACCCCGACCCCCGACCGTCCAACCCCAGCCATCCCTCTCCCTCATTCTCCTCGAAGACCTGACAAAGTGCTCCCGCAAGGCAGCCCCAATTTTCCGCTCCCCCGAAACCATTTGGTCGCCCACCTTCACCTCATGTAAGAAACTCCTTCTCCTCCTACCAGAAGCAACAGAATGAAAGAAGTGAGTGTTGGCGTCGCCCTCCCATAACCATTTCTGCCTCGATCTCTGCCTCCAATGAACCTCATCTTTCCTATCTTCCTAATACATGGCCTCTAACCAGGCCGCCCTCTCCTCCACCTCCGCGGGGGTCAGCCCCCGATCATCATCGATCCGTCTAATCTGCCTATCCCTTCCTCCACCTCGGCTCTTGTAGCCCTGCGCCTTCTGGCGTCATCCATCCCAAACGACAGCAACACCCGCCTAAGAGCGTCCAGCTTTGCCGCAAAGGGCGACACCGCCGTACCTGTGACCAAGAAATCCCGCCAATGCTGACAAACCAAGTCTCGGAAGCCCTCCTCCAACAGCCACTTCTTCTCAAAACGGAAAGAGAACCGAGCAAATTGCTCCTCCCCGGAGAACCATAATATCGGGGTATGGTCAGATAACGTCCTCGGAAGGGCCCAAGCCCTCGCCAAAGGGAAAGCCTCCCCCGCCTCAACCGATAGCAGGAACATGTCGAGTCTGGACCTCGATCTCGTATTTCTCCAAGTGAACTTGCAACCGGCCGCGTCCACAACCGATAAACCTATAGAACGGACCACCTGCCGAATGTCAGCAGACCCAGGATCGGAACCACCTCCCCCCCCCTCCCCCGCGACCTGTCATCAGGGAACAGTGACGTTCAGGTCACTACCAATGACCCATGCTCCATTGCCCACCTCAGACGCAATTGTGTCAAGATCCGCCACCAGCCTACCCTCCTCAAGCTGACACGGGCCGTACACATTAGTGAAAAACAGAGAAAGTCCATCCGCTCTCCGCTGCAACATCACTGACAGGGTAAAGATAGAGACGAAAGACCCAAGCAGGTCAAAAGAATCTGACCGCCAGCCAGTCAGTAGCCCGCCAGAAGCACCTTGAGCCTCTTTCACTGCCACCTCAAAGATCTCCCCCCTACCCAACTCCCTTCGCAAATGATCATCCATAGACTGTAACTTTGTCTCCTGCAGGAAAAAATATCTGCCCAGCCTCTCTCACCAAATTGCGCACCCCGAGCCTTTTGTCGGGCCGACCCAAGCCCCTCACATTCAAAGATAGCAGCTTCATTTAAGTAACTGAGCAGACATCTTCCTCGAGGGAATAACCCCCAATTGGCGCTCCAAATCCCGATCCAAAGCAGCAAAGCGATTTCGCACCACCACTGGACCAGTCTCCTCGACAACTGCACCCTCAACCTCACCACCCGACACCAGCGCAGCCCTCAGCGCCGCCCTTGCCATCTTCCCTGCCCTT
Organism: Ottelia alismoides; assembly: GCA_037367405.1. Lineage (NCBI taxonomy): Eukaryota > Viridiplantae > Streptophyta > Magnoliopsida > Alismatales > Hydrocharitaceae > Ottelia > Ottelia alismoides. Next base: position 330,478 of record JAZKJV010000261.1, read on the forward strand.
CTCCTCTCACCCCTCTCCCTCTCATACGCCTGCCCGAAACGACGCAGACCCAGCTCCACCCCTCCCTGGAAAGATCGTCCAGGTCTCGGCCCCTCCCCTACGACACCAGCCCAGCGAAGGAACAACCACCGACCCCCCCACCCCAACAGACTCTTCCTCAACACGAGCCGAGCTCCCTTGCCCTTCCGCCGCACCACCCGCACCTTCCTCCCCTCTCTGCAAAACACCCCCTCCCCCTTCTCTGCCAACCCATTCCCCTGCTGACGGCTCCTCAACAGGAACCTCCCTCATCAACACAGGCGCTCCCCCTACTTCCTCCTCCAGCCCCAAGAGCACAGGCACCTTCCCGCTCGCCCTTGAACCTCCTCCTACTCCGACAATCGGACCCCCAGACAACGCTAACTGTCTCGAAGCTCTCATTGCCGAAGACGAGCCAAACTGAACCGTCAGCTATGGGGTGAAAGTCTCGCTCGGAAGCCGACCACCACAGCAAGGCTTCACCTTCTCCGGGACCGGGGCCTCCAACGGAGTCTGCATTTCACAATGTCGTTCCCCCCACCGCCTCCACATTCCGATATTGTCTCTGGCACCTGGATGTCCCTCTTTCTTTTCCTGACTCCTGCAACACCGCCCAGACCTCAGCAGCCACCAGCTCTACCAGAAACCGCCTGCCGTCTAGCCACACCTCCCACCACCAACATGTCTACGCCAACCGGCCTCACCCGAACCAGAACCTCTAGAGACTACCCCGGATGACAACCCGAGGACTCGACAGAGTCGACGGCAACAACATTCCGCAACAAGCTCGAAATACGGTCCTTCGTCCTCGCCCTCAACGGCAGACCTCTGACAACAACCTTCTCCACCCGAGCTGGAGACACCCTACATCCGAGTCTCTCAGCCTTCGCCATTTCATCTGCAACGACCCATTCGAAGACCCTTCCAGCAAGCCACACTCCTCAGGTTCCCATAGTCCTCTCGCCAACGCCCTCCACGGAGAGAGTCGTGCCACGTCTCCCCTAAACCTGGCCTTCGACACGAGTCCCACGACAGATGTTGCCAAGAAGAGGGGTCCCCTCCCCAGCCCCCTCGCCGATCAGCATAGAGTCATATCGAATCAGCAGTGGGTAGGACCGTCTAGAGTGCCCAAAACCACGACAGGAGAAGCAACGGAGGGGTCCGCTGCACGCCCTCGCCCAATGGTCCAATCCACCGCATCGAAAACAGCCCCGCCCGAAAGGGGACAACAGCGGAGGGCCACGCACGTGCACAGAAGACCTAGCAGCCCGCCGCCCACGCCGCCCTTCAACCAAGCACCACCCCTCGTCCGACCTGGCATCCACGCAGCCGGCCGGGCAGACAAACAACTCAGTCCCCCCATCTGGAACGCAGCTCCCAGAGAATGGTTGGCCTCCCAAGCACGTGCCCCAAGCCCCTGGCGAAAGCCGAGAGCGGAACCCCCCCACCGCCTGGAAGTCTCCACGCCTGACCACTAGCACCCCCACAATCTGGAAGCCCTCCCAGGCCCCCACCTCCTAAAAGTCCCACCGATTGGAAGCACCCACCGCCCCCCCCCCCCCCCCACAGCATGGGAGCCCCCCCAGACCGGAGGCCTCCCCCGGCTGGAAGCCCCCTCCAAGCGGACCCCTCTCCGCCAAGCGAACGCCCCGCCCCTGATCACGCTGTCCCGCAGAGCCACCTCCAGCACGGAGGGTCGTCGCCTTCGGGAACCTCGCCACGCGCGCCGCCATGCGCGGCCAGGCTCCAGCCCCGAAGCCTCCAGCGCGGAAGCGCGCGCCGCCACATCTCGCCCTAGGTTTACCTCGCGCGTCGCCCTGGAGTAACCTTACGTGAACATTACTATAGTATGTATTATAGGATCAATACCTACATTGGTCTTGTTTCATCCACATAGAATTCAGAAGTGCTAAAGGGTCCGCACCCACTACATTTGTGGTTAGCACAAACAACATTGTAGAAAGATAACAACCATGACGCCACCCTCTTGGGTTGAATTTACTCCCTTCAGGCTTGTCATTATCCAACATAGAGAAAGATATCATGTAGTAATTACATACTTCACCCTGGGTGTTCGGATATCTAGATATATGGAAAATATTGCCTTAGTAACGTGCCCTACATGATAAACTATGCAAAACTGTCATGAGCGTGTAAAGTAAACATTCTGGATATTCAGATATCTAGATTATGGAAAATCTTACCTTGGTAACATGCCCTACATGATAAACCATGCACGTCTGTCATGAGCTTGTAAAGTAAACATCCTACATAAAGCCATTCATATATGTTCTCTCCCAACGAGAAATTGTTTTTGATAGGAGATTTTCTAGCAACGGAGGCTTATGTCACTTGTTTAATTAGGACCCTGAGGACTCATCAAAACCTCAGTCAATAATCATGCATGCAGTATTTCAAAGAGCAATATATCCTCTAAGCTTTGATATACTCCACTTGCCCTCTTTTAAGTAGAAGAAATGCGATCATTGTGTCCAGTTTCTTGAATCCCTTTGAGGAACTCCAAAACCTCCATGAGCATATATGTGCAGCATATAGTGTAGATTAGAAATTGTATGAGAGGAAAACTTATTGAGTGCAAGAGAAAGAGAGGGAATGTGTGTCAGTAATGTGAGGTATTCATGGAGAAGCGTGAAGACACGTGTGAGAGAGAGAATGAAGAGAGATGGATAAAACTATTAATCATATAAAGATTTTTACAAAATGAGCTTGATAAACTTTGTCAATTACTCAACATCCCTGTATTCTTTGTATTTACCCTCACAAACCCCTCTAAATTTGCTAATTCATATATGGAATTCCCTTAGGTTAAGATCCATCTGGTTTTCCACTAATAGTTGCCCCTGACGGGGAAATTCCATTTTGACCTGTTAAGAGGTGACCTTTGGAACAGGAAAGTAAAGTACGTATTTATCCTTTAAGGACTACATTAAAATTAAACCAATTATCTCTATATATATGCAGAAAACAAATGGAAATGGCACATTGCTACGTACAATGGTTGAGAATATTTTATTGTTGCTACATGGAAAGTGCATCCTCTTCAATGGTCTGGTGGTAGTGCATTGTGCCTACTACCCAAAAGACCAGGGTTCAAATCCCTCCTCGTGGGGATTGTGTTGGGTAGTTGACATCTAATGTAGAAATTAAGCGGATCTTTCAACATGGATTTGAGCAAGAATCCATGTACGATCCTACTTAAAGTGGGAAAAGGCTTCGCCAATTTTACATGGTATGCTTCTTACATTGCTCAATCATATATTACATGGTATGCTTCTTACATTTCTCAATCATATATATTTTTGTGACCAAAAAAGGGGAAATACGCTAAGGTGTCCACCCAAATATATTAAATCAACAAAGAAGGGATACTTACAGAAGCCAAGACTAGAGGAGAGTCCTGGCATGGAAAACTACATTCTCTGCATAAGTTGCTCAGAAGCAAGAACTAGCCCATTCATGGCTAACCAGATAGCCCAAACAAATGGCCCAGACAACTGTTAATGGGAGGAGGAGCTCTTCGCTCTTCGCTGGTGCGATGCTTATTTACATACATGTAATCTCAAAAAGCCTGGACACTATGAGCATTCGACCACGACAATCCAGACTCTTGCCGCACTTTGGAAGTCTGTTCACTGCAGAAGAAAAGATGATCAATAGTCTTCGTCTCATTATCGCAGAGCGAACACATTTGAGAAGTGCTCGCGAGGAATCTGTCACATCGATCTGTGGTCATGATACAACCTTTCCACATTAGCCACAAGAACACACCAATGCGACTTGGCACCTTAAGATCCCATAAAAGCTTGTAGTCACGGGCCAAGTGGTCCGCTAACGGGGCTGAGGGTTTGTGGATTGCATGGTATTGTGAGAATGTAAGGGTTTTACATTGCTTAATCTAATATCAAATGGTGCCTTTTTTATACAACATCAATGCAATTAAGGGAAAAATTTTGGCAGCAAGATAGAATTGTTTCGGCCTCAAGCAAGGTGTCAAAAAGCGGTAGTCGGTACTCAGTCGATGGGATCACTGACTAAGGATTAATCAACAGTCGGGCATCTTATCAGATTTAGTTTACCATTAACCGGTTTTGATTTTTTTAATTATTTTAAATATATAAATCAATTTTTATACACATATTCTTATATATTTGCATTGATTTGTAGATTTTCTATACTATCATAATGAAATAAAGAAGTAATTGTCTTTAAATATAACATTAAGCATATTAGAATAAGTTTCCTTTTTAAATAATTGAAAAACTAAAAAATAAAAAATCTCTATATAAAAGCCGGGTTGACGGATTAATGGCCGACTAGGCCTAGTCGAGTCGCCTACCCCCCGACTAGACTAGTCGGGCCGACTAATCGGCCTACTTGGCCGACTTTTACAATAGTGGCCTCAATGGTATTTGCTTATGGTCCGTGAAATGCTCATGTCATAGTATTTCTTTTTTTAGAGCATCATAATATTGCTACTGTTAGGACCTATAAGAGGTTCGAAAATTAGGACCTACAAAGAAAGAAATGAATGGAACATTAGGGTTGCTATAAGAGATTCGAAAATCGAGTGGAGAGGTGAAGAAAGTGACATGTGAAATCGTGAATATTCGAAAGCAAAACTACAACATGTGCTTACATTGAAAGCCCTTATCATACGTGGAATTATTGTCCTTGCTCCTAAACATATTTGTAATATCTCTCCTGAATGCTAGTACATGTTTCAACCACCATCCAAGTCCTTCATGTCTGTTGAATACAAAGTCTTCAATTCCTTACTGTTATAAGCATAGCTTCAGATTGTAAGCACCTGACAGGGCTCTCAAATTGCTACCATGGAAAAAGAAAAATTGCGTACACAATATTACACAATAGGTCGGGCAATTCCCACATCACGTATCCTAACTAGCCTGCATAGAACATCAAGCATAATGCTTTTGTGCATCACATATTTACATATTAAGTTCGCACACACCATCAAGCAATATAAGCAAACGCCTAATGAAAATCTTAATGGAAATACCGCATCCATCTAGTCTATCTCATTTTGAGTAACAAGCATGTCTCGTTCCTCATCCCTAATACATCTCATTTGAATAAGATCTTTGATCTTCCTTTATCTTGCTTTGGCCAATCTGAATATATCATTCTCCTCTTTAGAGTCAATCTTTTATACAAAACATCATAAGCTTTTGTATTAGTTTCACTTACTGCCTTTTTTGCTTCATTCTTCGCTATCTTGTGCATACACCACCATACAACACCATGAGCCTAAAGTTAGTATATAACACACATCATGGTAGCCTATCCGGTCAAATGTGTTCACTACAAGAAACCTAACACCAGTATAACACCTTGCAAAAAAAACTAGTTTGAGGTACATGTATCAAATCAAAGAGCTGAAGTATTATGTGCTGACAGAAATCCACGTGAAACCAATTCAGAAGCAGCATTTGACTTGCGATAAATTAAACTCATCAAAATGATTTTTCTTAATAAGATTTGTAGATATTCAATAATAGTTCTTGGTTGGTAGTATACCTACAAAATGGTGCGTATAGATGCCTACAAAAATGGTGTGTAGATGTCACTAACTCAAAAAATTGTCTACATTGCACGTAAGTACTATGATCCAACTACATGTATGTGTTATAATTGTATATCGATCTTCAGTATCCTTTCAAAAAATTGATTTCCTCGGTATATGAAACAAATTGATATTAGTAATCAATGGCGAGTGTCTACCTCAATTAGCACAATTAAGTAATCTTCTAATATTCGTGATATTTGCAACACCTGGATTGCCTTCTTTAAACATCACAGTTGTAAGAGGCTCTGTAACACCTTCTTGGTTGCTCTTGCTAAGAAACTCCTTTACGTGGTAGTAACTCAAATCCTTGTCCCAATGATCAGTTTGGCCTCTATTCTGTCGATGTGTGTATTGAACATCTCCATTATTTTTTTCTCACTCTTTCTTTCATTGCACTTACTCCCTCATATGTGAGAGATTTTGCACTTTATTGTGATCGCACATTGTGGATCCTATGATGTGTTCAACATGTTATGATATACTGGTGATAAATCACCTCATGTATCGGTGATAAATTGCTCGATATATTAATAATAAATCGCCTGATATATCAGTATCAGCGACATAGATGTGTCGATATTTGTATGCATATCACACACTGTGGATCCTATGCAATGTCCAAAATATCTCGAGATATCAGGATATTGAGCCATATCGCTCAAATTAATGGATTTCAATATAAATTTTCCCAGATATCGATTGATATCATCGGTATTTCACCAATATCTATCTATACCAGTGAGAACCCATTTTGAAGGAGGGACCCCCTCCTCTAGCGATAGAGATGGAATAAAAAAATTTCTTTTTATGAATGATGTTCTTTATAATCTATATTTGGTATGCCCCTTTGTTTGTTTTTTAATTTATGATATAACCTTTTGTTTATATATGTATGCGATGTAATGTAGATTATATAACGCTCAAGTGCTAGATATACATTTTTTATGTTTATATAGATTATATAACACTCATGTGATAAATATACCTTTTTTATGTTTGTGAATTGTTATATACGAATTTCTTATGTCCCTTTTAATATCTCTCAGCAATTAGTAGTCAACATTCAACGTTGGCATCAATGATATGTGCGATATATTGTCCATTGAAGTATCAATTATCAAATACACCTCATTCTTGCATATAAGTGTGTATTTGTATGTTATTTATTGTTTAAGAAATATGGTGTTCCTAATTTGAGAGAAAATCACTTTCTTGAGTTATTTTCAAGATTTCCACCGACATCGTCGATATAATTCTTATCATACTAACCAATATGATATCGATATTGATATTTCGAACCTTAATCCTATGGAACCACACCTGGTATTTATTCGATGTGGTTGAACCAAGATGTTGTGTCTAGATTAACCCCAAACTTTACCTCTTTCCCTAGAAAATACTTCTCTCCCTAACACCCTTTCCTATCTTTGAAGTACCTACCATATCTTACACACATGGACAAAATGCCTTCACAAGAATTATAACCCCCCAAACCAACCTATCTTCACAACATGTAGCCTACTAGTTAGTTAGAACTGAGATATTGAAAATAAAGACCATGCAAACGACACCTCGATATCGAACAACATATTACTAAACATCAAAATAGCAAACATCCTTGCAACACAAAACCCTAAATTTTTCAGTATAAATTAAAGAACCTACCTCTGTAATCAACAAACCTTATAACATGTAAGTTTTGCAAACAGCCCGAAACCTTTGTCATTGATGAAGTTTAAGATCCAAAAAGCATCTAACTATAACCTTATATCCATTATCCGCCAACAAAGAAGATTGAAAGCTGCAACGAGAGAGGTGTGAGGAAGACGGTGATATGGACTATCGACAAGTTCTCTGATGATGAGTTTGGTGGCGACTATGGAAGTTGAAGAAGGAGAATGGGAGTGAGGAAGAGGGCAATGGCGAGAGTTGAAGAGGAAGGTATACAATAGGGATTATAGTCGAGTGTGGCCGTCATGCACCCTCGAGCAATGGGCAGCCCCGCCCTAATCCCCATCTCTCAGTCATTGATCGCCATCTGGAACGATGCACCTTACTTGGGTTAACCCCATGTCTTGCAGGTAAGTTAGAATATGCACATCGCATTAACTGAGGAGGTTGTGGTGTTAAATAGACAACCACGTGGACTGGGAGATGGTAGATGGGGGCAGTGGTGGCAAGAGAAAGGGGAAGTTGCGTTGCCTATGGTGGTGTGGAGATGAGACGACAACGACATTTGTGTTTAGGATGCGTCAACGAGGCTTCTAAGTAGGGGGATTGATTGTGATGTAGAGAAGAGGTGGTGGTGGCAATAGTGAGGGGGGAAGGGGGGAGGGTGTGGCGGTAGATCTTAGGGGGTATGGGTTAGGATTATCTCACGGGAGGGAGGAGGAGAGTAGAAAATGGAGGGAGAGGGAGGGAGATAAAGTGAGGAAAAAATATTTTTCATTCCAACAATGCCTTTTCTATCTATCACAAGTATGTCCTTTTATAAAGGCCCTTCCCCAGCAAAATATTCGAACTCAATGAAACAAACAAATGACTAGATTCGACAAACAAAAGATGAGCCTTTTTACATTGGACCTCCTACCAATATATTCATTTAAAATTCAAAAATAAAGCTAATATGATAATTATTCAAGAAACACAAGATAATGATTCATAACAAATACGACTCTAAATCATGCTCCACACCACCAGCATTCTCCAAAATGTTTTGTAAAAAACTTGTTGGTCTTTCTATGTACCCTCTCCTCTCTAGGGGAGGTCAGGAGAAGACTAAACATCCCATGTTTTAGGCCTAACTTCGCAATGCTCTTTCTGGCAGTCCATCAAAGAAGGTAGAAGAGATGGTTTTATAGGGGGTATGGTTAGGGGTTTCTTGTGAGAGGGAGTGGAGGAGTAAAAAAGGGACGCAGAGGAAGACAGATAGAGAGGCAGATAAGTGAGGAAAACTTATTTTTCATTCCAAAGATGCCTTTTCTATCACAGGTATGTCCGTTTATAAAGTCTTTCAACAAAATATCTGGACTCAGCAAAACAAACAAGTAATCAGATTCAGCAAACAAAAGATAAACCCCTTTATATTGTGCATCCTTCCAGTATATTCAAATAAAATTTCAAAAAATAAAAACAATATGTTATTGGCTCAAGAAAACACAAGATAATGGATCATAGCAAATATAAATTTAAATCTTATGCTGCATCACCACCACTCGTCGAAACTTTTTGTGAGAAACCTCTGGGTTATTTAAAGTAGAGATCAGGGTCTTTTTCGTTGATGTGGTTGTTGTGGCTGCAGAGGGATGCTGTGGTGTTTAGATCTATCGGACCTTATTTTCAAAATGTGCTTCAGTTTGTATCATACTCCTGGAGCTCCCTTTTTTTTTAATAAATATTATTGAAGCTCTTGAGACTTTATAGGAAGATTTGCAATGCATCGTTTGAAGGTTTCTTTTTTAAAAAATGGCGAAGCCTTCTTCGACTTTAACTAGGGTTGGCTACCGACTTAAAAAAAACTAGGGTTGGCTGCATGGATTTTGCTCAAATCCATGTTGAAAGATCTGACTATTTTTCACGTTGGCTGTCGATTACAAACCGCAACCCCTACAAGGAGGGATTCGAACCCTGGTCTTCTGGGTGGTAGGCACATTGTACTACCACCAGACAATTGAAGTGGGTGTTGAAGGTTTCTTTTATTTGATGAAATAAAATTTCTGGATGACAATTAACCTCTAATGGTCAACTTGTGGATTTCAAAAAGAAAAACTCCTTGTAAAAAATGTAGGTTACCCATCCTGTCCATGTAAATACTCCTGCTTCAAATTGCCCACTGCTGATTTCACGTCACGTCTGTTACTGGTTTGACCGGTCGATCCTGCTGCTTGCCAATCTGCTGCTTCATCTCCTCCCTCATTTTGGACCTCTCACTGGGAACAACCTAAAGTGACCCGTCAAAGTCCTACCTTGCCTACTTGTAATATTAGTCCATCAATTCTATCAGCCACCTTCTTCACATGCGATCATGTGAAAGAATCAGATGCTGTCTTCTCTCTGCGCTGCCAAAATTGTCTCAAACATTGCCTCAAGGCATTCTACTTCAAGTTATCTTACTTTTTTAAAAGGGTAACGGCATTGAAACTGGAGGTTTCTTTTGAAAACAAGTAAAGGTACTATCGAAGTTCTGCCCCATGATTCATTTGTAACTTGTTTTGGAACCATGTACCAACTATCTAAAATTTCTTTTTCAGGGGGCACGAAAAGGTCCATTAGCCAGCGCAATTCATCTAGAAGTTCCCCGAAAGCCTAGAAAGTCCGTGATGAATATTTTATGTCACAGCAAACATGACAGTTCCTTAAATTCCTATTTTTCGGCCAAGGATTCTTCTTTTTTCCTTAATTGGCACTTGAAGTTGCTGATGAAGAATGGAGGTAATCTTGTCGCCAGAAGATCCCTGCATAAAGCTGTAGAAAATGATGTGAAATTCAATGAAGGTGGTATCCATTGTGATAAATCTACGATTCATGAGAATATATTATCGTTGGACAATCTTTATACAGGGGGTCGGGGCTTAATGAGTGCCACAAATGTATACGTAAAAGAAAAACAAAGTATACAAGGTGGTCAAATGTCTGATGGAGAAGTGCGAGATGAATCGGTGCCTGATCAGCTCATTAATGGGAATGTTTCTACCATGCAGTTTTCCACCTCAATTGCTTCAAAGACCATAATTATTGACAATGAGCCGAACCATGTTTCACCGTCATTTGCTCATTTCTCATTAGCATCTGAAGATTTTCTTCGTGACGGTTCTTTAAACGGCTTTAGGAAGCCTCGAACTCATTTTTCATATTCATTGAATCTTGACAGGCACTGTACTGGCTCAAAACATCAAAATAATTTTCAGAGTGATCACCCATGTAAAAAACTCAGAATTGAAAGTGGTAAAAGGATGGAAACCACTTCTGGAATTCTTCAGAATCTCCCATTATTAACTTGTGAAGCAAATATCTTAATTACAGAGGCTGATAAAGGTAGGAGACTGCCAGGAGTTGAGATTGTGTTACAATATGGCGACCATGAGTGGAAAATTTTTTTAAAACATGCGGGTACTACCTTGTATGCTTACAGAGCTCATCAGTTTATGCAACCTGGAATTACGAACCGGTATACCCATGCAGTGATGTGGAAAGGGGGGAAAGATTGGACCCTTGAATTTATTCATCGTAGTCAGTGGGCAATTTTTCGAGAAATGCATGAAGAATGCTATGATCGCAATATGAAGGCCGCTAATCAAAAAATTATCCCCATCCCAGGGGTCCATCTAATTGAGGATTCCAACACCTATGATGATGAAGTGCGTTTTATCCGCAGCACCATGTATGTTCGGCAAATTGGGACTGAAGTGGATATGGCTTTGGATCCCTGTCATGTTCTGTATGATATGGATAGTGATGATGAAGAGTGGATCTCAAACTTGAGACTTGCTTATGGTAGTAATAAAAGAGAACTACCGGATGAATTGGAAGACATATTTGAAAGGGAAATTGATATACTGGAGAAATCTTCATACTCTCAGAAGTCTGGTGATTTCTCTGATGCTGAAATCGGGAGCTTCTTAACTGATGTTGGACCTTTAGATGTTATGAAATCCATCTATGAGTATTGGCGGACAAAGAGGCGAAAGAAACAGATGCCTTTAATTCGGCAATTTCAGGTGATAGACTATTATATCATGCTAAATTTTTGCGAGGATATGATGCCGTTATATCTTTTATGTAATGATCCGACCTGTTTTAGTATGCAACTATTTTTTTAAAAAAATCATGATTGTGTTACTAATGATAGTTGAATATTTTAACTGCAGAATTCAGCATGATCCCATTTCTCATTCCATTTATTGCTGGTTGCTTTTTCTGTGGTCCATCTTTTTGATAAACTGATGTGAAATTTTATCAAATTGTAAGTCCGTGAATGACTCAAAATGGATCTGAATGGATGCAAAGAATCCATGTAGCCGACCCTACTTAATGTAGAAGAAGGCTTTGTTGGTGTATTACAATATTAGGTTTTAGGCTTTTAGCGTCCTCACATAGGTTCATACAATTTAAAATCTTTTGAAAGGTAAGATTTGAAAACTCGTGTCAGCTGTCGATGTGTTTCTGACCATAATTTTGAGCATAGTGTTTGGACTTCTATTGCAATTAACCCTGGGATTTCTTCTAGGCACGATTAAATGCCTTTCTAATGTCTATGTGAGAAATCTGAAGCCTATGGGTTTTGTGTAAATTCGAAATTGGCCTGGCAGTCCTAAACAATTCATCTCAGAATGCATAAGCAAGACATCAGTATTTTACAGTAACCCTACTTAATGTAGGAAAAGGCTTTGTTATTGTTGTTGTATTGTTGTATGGTTCTACAATCATGGACTCAACTTGGACAGACACTAAACTCTAATAGTCATCCTTTGGCTTTTCAAAGAGGAAATATTATGGACTCTAATTTGCGCATTGCACTTTTTGGTCCTAGTGATTCCTTTTCCCCACTTTGCGAAGAAATTTTTGCAGGTTTGCAAGCTTTGTGTTTGTGTGCACCTAGGTCTATAATAAGAAGCCAAATGATTTTTTTCTGTAGATAACCTTTCTTGTGGGTAGCAACTTTACAGCCATCCCAAATTAATTTCCTTCTCTAAATCACCACTCAAAAGATTACAAACCTTTTAATTATAACATATAATTAACTTTGACATGCAATTTATATCATGACATCAACATACTGTGAATGGGCTTCTCTTTGTTAGTTTATGCGATGGAAATGTATTTGTTATGTTGTTGCAGTATGCAGACAATTTGATCTTTGGGTAAATTATAATTTGGGTTCCCATCTATGGGTGCGATACCAGAATGGGTCCCGATCTTTAAATTGTAACGATTCGAGTCCCAGGACCATTTAGGAAATGGAAATTTTAGGGTTCATGACGAATATGCCCTTGTTAGGAAGGAAATGGGGGTTGGGTTCCAACTTTTAAACAAGGCCATACTTGTCATTAGCCCCAAAAAGTTCCTTACATTAATGACCCTGGGACCCGAATCGTTACATTTAAGATCGGGACCCATTCTGGGATCGGACCCATAGATGGGGACCCAAATTGTAATTTACCCTTGATCTTTTTTGCGGAGGGAGATGTTCGGACAGTGAAGGTGGTTGCTACAGTGTTTGATATGTTTGACGTGGTCTCTAGTTTGCATATTAACTGTGACAAGATTTCTTTGAGAAGAGGAAGGGTGGTGTCCCAAGTTGGGACCCACCATGGTTATATATATTTCAAAAAGAAGAGGAAAAAGTACATAACGTTACATAATTCCAAGAAGCACACAACACCCTACAGTGCTCGATGACATTTTTAGAGTAGAACAAAATCCCACGGAAAAGGGCTTCATTTTTACCACACCAAATCGCCCACAAGATGGCGAAAGGATAGGAGCTATCCGCATGCCCAATGTCGCACACCGATCTGATGCAATTCTAGAAGTTGGACCCACTCTCTTCTAAAAAAACTGTGACAAGTTTGTTTTTGTTCATTTGAGATGGATGAAGCCGAAATTGAGGCATGCGCGATGCTTTTCGAATGCAATGGGGATCATTACCCATCAACTAATTAGGCTAACCCCTAGTGGGTGTACGTTTGAGGCAGTGTGGTTGGTTGCCGATGGTAGAGAAGATGGAGCAGATACTTGCAGGTCGGGGGTCTTGCCTATGGGGGGATGCCTTCTTCTTCTCAAGGTGGTGTTGTCTGTTATTCTTGTTTTCATCCTGTCGAAGGGTTTACTTCTGACAGGGAGTTAGGGCAAGTGGAGCCATTGATCTGTAGATTTTTTTGTGGGCGTATATGTTGATATGCAAGGGATGCCTTTAGTGAATCGGAAGACACTAATGTCATCCAAGGAAGGTAAGTTCTTGGAGTTTTGAGCTTAGAGATGATGAACATAGCACTGCTTACCAAGTGGCCGACTCACATTCGAGGAGGCAGCTCAGACCTGATATGCCGGATGTTGTGCGACATTTATGGAGTCACAACATACTTGTCGGTGCACGGGGTGATGATGTTCGTGCCTTTGAATTTCTGAAGAGGCAATTGTTTGATGTCGCCTGCAGTTTTATATCTCTTCAGACCTGCTCTGGGAGATAGGACTGTGATCCTCTTCTGATTGGATTATTGAAATGGTCGCAGCATGCTTTGCAATCGTTTCCCACGTCTCTTCACATTGGCTGTGGAGGTGGGATATGAATAGAGTGAGCCATTGGATGGTGGTGGGCAGTGCCCGTTGTTTCGCTCGTATCTTTTGGACCAGAGGGTAGGGGAAGGTTTTTTGGTGATGGAGTCCCTTTCCATGGCTGAGGGGCTATTTGTGGGGCTTGACTGTTGGACATAGGTGAGGGTTGGAAGGTGAACATGGCCTTATATGTGTTACATTTAATAGATTTGGAAGTTGAACATCTTGATGTGTGTTAAAGTTTTCCTTTAACCCGTGGATTGTGTCTGCAAAGTACTATCATATTTGGAATTTAAAGATCCGTTGTTATTGTGATTTTATTATTATCCGTTTTAACTTTGACATGCTACTCTCTCTTATTAGATTTTATTGTCATTCGTTCTAACTTTGACATGCTACTCTCTCGGACGATATGTATTTATACGTGCCTAATAACTCCTTTGAACATGTTGACAGCCATGACTTTGTTATTTCTATGGGGGTCTAATTGTTAATCCAGAGTCAAGACAATGGCTCGTAACAAAAGCTGCTTTTTGTTGTTCCCAACTAAAATTCTTGATACTAACGTGAATGGTTACATCTATGGTAGACACAAAATTTGCTCAAAGCAGGCAAGAGAGAGAGATAGAGGTTGGGTCCAAATACAATGATGCAAAGTGCAAGAGAGAGTGAGGACGATGCTGTGAGAGAGAGCCTAGGAGCTTTCCCCAATGGTTTGAGGTTGGAAGTGGTGAGAGGGGCTGGCGAGAGGATAAAAGGAGGGCCACCACATAAGTGGATGGTGAGGGATCTTGAAGGGTGATGAGTCATCGGAACATAGGACCACAATGTTTTCGTTATGACAACCATGTCCATTGTGTGGAGGCTTGTTTTCTGGCAGTACACTTTTTGCATATAAAGGTTGGGGTCATCGTGACCTTTGTCCGATGTTGTGAAATTGTTGGAGACCGACAAGAGCACCATCCGATTGAACCATTGGTGACTACCATTTTGGTTGCCGCAAATATGGTTGGGGATTGATCTTTTACCCAGGTTGTGTCAGGGGATACTTCCAATCCACCCGTGAAGGAAGAACCGTTGATCGGTGCACCGATGGTGGAAGGCATAAGCATCTCCGATGCTATGGCAGAGATAAGAAGAATCATACCCTCATTACGAAGAGAGGTTGTTCTTCGTCCATGGCATCTTGAGTCTAGAATGGGGAAGGATTTTGTCGAATGTTCATGAAGAGGGCATGCTTCGATGGCGAAAGGCTCAATTCACTAATGGAGAATAGAGAGAGACTTGCCGTAAAGTGGTGAGCATGTCGGTAGTTCCTTTGCTTTCACGGAATATGGAATGTTTGAAGATCACTAGAGATACATGCGAGGTGATTTCAATTCTCTCCGATTGTTGCACTCCAAGCTCCGATGTCAGTTTGATAATCCTCATTCTCGAAGGATCAAAAGAGGATACCGCCCTAGATCGATTGTTCGATGAAAATTGGTTGTGCTGCTTCTGGGATTCAGGTCTCAAAGATCTATCGTCGTTGCCCCTAGAGTCGGATTTGCTGCTTAACGAGGGTTGTCGGAGTTTGTTCGCTGGAGAAGGTGTTTAACGGGCTCACGATGGGGTGGGAACTGTGTCTGTTACCAAGATCACATATTCGGTGATGATGATTGAAGATCAAATGGTGGAAGTTTCGAAGTCGTTGGCAGAATTGACAATAGGGACGGGATATACAGCATTAGAAACGAGACTCCGAACTGAGCTGGAGGTGCCCTACTCGGTCCATCATGGCGGGTTTAGCCCCCCCTCCCCGTCGATCCTTAAAAGAGGCAATTATGTTCCAGTAAGCGAGACTCGAATAGCAAACCCAATTACGACTATTGTTTTGGTTGTTTGTTTCTCTGAACCTAGCTACTGTTGCTGTGCCCATTGGTTTTGAGCCCTGACCCGACAATGCAACGCTTGAGTTCGGTTGTTGCAGTGGATGCAGGTACTTCGGTAGTACTCATGTATAGCCCTCAAAGGTTGCTTGAGCTGAAGATCTCCTTTTGATCGGCGTTGATGGTGTTGAGCCTGGAATTGCAACGGTGCATGTATCATTGCAAGGTGGTGAAGAGTTATCCTTCGTTGTGCTTGGGGTCTCACTCTCATTCTTGCGGGACTCGTGGTGGAGTCTTTTGAGAGCTCTGAAGAGGGAAATAGATCATACGAGAAATTAAGTGGTATAAACCATGCAGAAAGGAAGCTGAAGCTGTTGATAAGGTGAATGTTAGGAAGCCAACATCTGTGGGGATTAGTGCGATGGACGTGCCTTCCTAAGTCATTGTGTTAGACATGAAAAGGTCTCTCAGTTGCTCAGGTAGCGGTGGAAGTTATCTCTCGGAATGTAATGGTGGGTTAGGCGACCTCGAGAAACGTCAGACTATTGTTTCACGTTTGAGCATGTGGTTTGGAGATGTAGTAATTCTATCAGAAACAAAATTACATGGACGGTTGGACCTGCTATGGAGGTCACTTGGTGTGCATGAACTTTCTGACTTCATATTGATTGGTGCAGTATGTAGTACATGCAGAACCATGATTGCTTGGGAGAGCAAGAAGTACTCTCTACTTCCATATAATACTGGTAGATTTGTGCAAACTGTGGTGTTACAGCTGCGGCAATTAGACTCCCCTCTGGTCATATCTTGTGTATGGGCCAACTGACAATCATCTCGACCCTTGCTGTGGTCAGAATTGCTTGCGGTCAGAGAGACTCCTGACTGCAATGTGGCTTATAGGAGGCAAGTTCAATGCGACTCTTCTCTTCTCTGACTGCCCTTGACTCCTTGGAGGACATGAATTGAGTTCTCATGAGTTTGTGGAGTTTCTTGATGATTTGCAGCTGGAAATTTTTGACGCGACATATGTTTGATATACGTCACAAAACTTGGAGTGTCGATCCAGACTAAACCGTTTCTTGGAGTCTAGTGAGCTTTTGGAGGCTTTCCCCCATGACAAATGCCTCTTTTTGGACGTGCATGAAGTCTGATCACACTCATGGGACTCGAGTTAGGAGATCATACCTTGCTCTTTTTTCAGGTTTGAGAGATCTAGGCTATTGGAGGATGACTTTAGACACCTATTTGTGGAGCAATGGAATTCTTTTGAGTACTCAGGCTTGATGACAGTTAGAGTGGTTCGAAAGTTTAACAAAGTTGTGTAGGCGACTCTGCAATCACAAAAAGAGAATTGCGAGAGACAGAGAAATCAATGTGCTATTGCTGAATTAGAGACAGGGAGATTGAACAAGGTCGAAGATATCAGAATCCTATTCGTAATGGAATTAGAGGAAGGTGTTGTGTGCCATAAGATTGTTTTGGAGGAGGATAAAAAGCATGTAGCGTAGCGGAAACTGAGATCTATGTAGAATATATCATAAAAGGGGATGCAAACACACATTTTTTCCACATTACCAGTGGAGGCACAAGCGCAATCTGATTCATGTGGCGGTTGACGACGATCAGGTGGAGGTCGAATGAGAAATGGGAATGGCAATGAGTGGTTACTTTCGCAGAACCTCCCCACAGAGAGGGGATTAAATGATGGAGATGGGTTGGAGTGGGTACCCCTCGCATTTCTGATCTTCGGAGAACTCGATTCGTGAAACCTTTAAAGCATGATGGGGTGAAGGTACGGTTTGGGGGTCTCAATGCTAATGGCATTGCATGGCCATATGGTTTTCTCGTGTCTTTCTTTCGTGAGTTTTGAGATAGGGTGGGGGATGATGTCATGGATTGTAGGGTATGCACGTGCCATTGGGGGGTTTGATAAGATCAATAAAGCACTCACTTTTTGTTGCCAAAGGAAGTTCCAGAACGAGTTGAAGATTTTCCTCCCATTGCTCTATCGAATGCCATCTATCTCATGGTTACTGAGGTGTTGACTAACATACTCAGTGATGTCCTAGATGAGCTCATCTCTCCGGTGCAATCTGCCTTCATCCCGACGAGATAGATAAGTTGGTGCAGCCTAGTTACGACTGCAGTAATCATTGCTAGGGTGGAGCACGGGCTGGGCCCAACCTAGCCCAGGCTAGGCCCATTTAGATAACCGGGCTTGCGGGCCGAGCCTAGGCCCGTTCATTTTTCTGGAATTGGGCCTGAGCCCAAGCCCAGCCCGACCCAAGATGGGTCGGGCCGGCCACGATTCCGACATTCGGGTATGGTCCGTGAGGAGGGAGGGAGTGGGCGGCTGGGTCGGGTTTGTAAAGGGGGAGGGAGTACGCGGCTGGGGGGCTGGACTTGGATGGTGAGGGAGGGAGGGAGAGGTGGTGAGGTGGCACCATTCTCTGGATGGTGAGGGTGGGAGGGAGAGGTCTGGGGCTGGGGAGGGCCGCACAACGTCGGTGGCGAGGAGTGGAGGGGTCGCAGATTAGTGGGGCGGCGGGGGTCACACAATGACGGCGACGAGGGCAAGGAGTGGAATGGGTCGCGGTTCGCGGCCACTCGCAGGGCAACGGGGGACCCTAGGGCTGGGGAGGGCTGAGGGCGGTGTCGGCAGAATCATTGGGAGGGAGGGGAGGGAGCTCGGGGAGAGAGGGGCAGCGCCGATAGGTGTGGGATCGTGGGAGGCGTGTGGGGGAATTACCAAACAGTTAGGGTTATGAAAAGAGGGGGCGGGTCGGGTCGAGCCAGGTCGGGCTCGGCTTCGGCCTTAAATCGGGCCGGCCCGTGGGCTTCGGGTTCGGGCAAGCTTAAGTCCGAGCCCGACTCGATTTGATAAATGGGCTAAAATGGCAGCCCAAGCCTGCCTATTTAGAAAGTGGGCTCGGGCTGGGTCGGGTTGGCCCTGGCCCTTGCTCCACCCTAATCATTGTCGATAAGTGGTTTACTCTGGAAATTAGATTTCTCCAAAGCATATGACAGTATGGACTGTTATAAATTTCTCCAAAGCGTACGACAGTGTGGACTGACGCTTTATGCGGCTAGTTCTAGCTAGACAGGGCTTCCCAGACACTTGGATCTCTTGGATGAAAAAGGTACATCACCACTGCATCTTTCTCTGTGTTTGTGAATGGTCACCCTGAAGGGATTTTTTCCGGTCGCAATGAGGAGTTCGTTAAGGTTGCATGTTAATGCCCATGTTTTTTGTCTTGGTGGATGGTGTCCTTTCTTGTATGATTGATCAAGTGGTGGATTACGAAGGAGTCTCTGCATGTTACTTAACTGGGGGACATCTCCATTCCCATCTTACAGTACACATACCCCTACTATCTCTAGACCCCCTACTAAGGTTGCAGAAAACGGTAGTCGGTACTCGGTCGGCAGGATCACTGACTAAGGATTAATCGGCAGTCGGGTGACTAATCGGATTTAGTCGGTCATTAGTCAATTTTGATTTTTTTTAATTATTTTAAATATATAAATCAATTTATATACACATATTCTTATATATTTACATTGATTTGTACATTTTCTATGCTATCATAATGAAATAAAAGAAGTAACTGTCTTTAAATATAACATTAAGCATATTAGAATTAATTTGCTTTTAAAAAATCGTAAAACTAAAAAAATTTAAAATTCTCTATGTAACAGTCGGCCTTGTAGTCGGTCAACTAGGCCGACTAGTCGGCCCGATTAGTTGGGTCGACCAATTAATGGCCTATTAGGCATAGTCGAGTTGGCTACCCCACATACTCGACTAGTCGGGCCGACTAATCGGCCTAGTCGACCTACTTTTACAACAGTGCTCCTTACCATCCCGTCACCTTCGATGTCGATCTCTTTCAAAAGCAAGAGGCTGATTGATAAAAAATGATAGGATCGAATCGATGCGAACGATAGGAGATTCAAGTGCATGATATTGATGCTTGATTCTTTCTTGCCTGGGACACCGAACCCTGTGTGCCTCCAATAGTGGACCCAAGGGTACTCGCGAGGTCGGTTAATTCGATGTGGCTAAGACGGCTCCGGAGTGAAGAGCGTAGGGAGGTAGCTGACGAAAGAAAGGTAGGACCAGTACCAATAGCTGTGACTGATTGCTAAAAGTACCACTATCTACATAGAGGGGGGGCAAGGAGGAGACAATGGGAATAACCGTAACGATTGACTATTTCTGGTGATTTGTCAGGGTTGAGGCTCAGTAAAAGCAAGTTGACTATGGTCCCTTTTGGACATTGAATCAGATGTAGCTATTTGTGGCGCGAAGTTAGGCATTATATGTGGTTATTTACCAATATAGTATAGGTATGCTCATGACTGTGGCATATGTGGTTGGTGGACTAGTTATTAGTTATCTTTATCTAGGTAGAAGGCGTCTATGAAATCACATGTTGGACGATTGGTGCTTGTTAAGGCTGTTTTAGCAAAGATCTTGTTTTTCTTCATTTTTTTGAGGAAAAAGAGGGCGTCACGTCAAGGGGATGCTCACTAGTAAGTTTTTATATATTCCCATTATATACAAGGAGTTACAAAGGACAAAAAGTCTTTAGATTTTTTGTTTGCTTTATTACATATTCAATATATGTTCTCTCACCATAGAAGATAATTCCCATTCTGCGCAAGCCAACAACAACAAAACCTTTTCCTACATCTACGTGGATTCTTTGCCTCCATTCAGATCTATCTTGGGTTATTCTTGGGTTTAATTCCAAATAACTTAGATCTCTTCGAATATTCTCATTCCAACACTTCTTGGGCCTTTCTTGCACTCTCTTAACCGACTCAACATCCCAAATCTTGCATCTTCTAACTTATGCATCAGTCGACCTCCTTTACAAGTGGCCAGACCATATTAAGCAATTTTTTATCATCTTATCCTCTATCAAAATCACACCAACTTTCCTTCTGATCGCTTCATTCTGAATCTGATCATTTCATGTATGACCACACATTTTTATGTATGACCACACATCTGCCTTGGTATTTTCATTTCCTCTATTGTCATTCTCTATTCCTGTCTATGGTTCACATGCCGACATTCAGATCTATAGAGTATAGCAGATCTCAGGGCTGCTTTGTAACACTTTCATTTGATTTTCAAAGGAATTTTCTTATATCATAGAACAGTAGAGGCTCCTCTCCACTTTAGCCGACCTGTATCTGTTCTATGAGTAACATCTCCATTGATTTCTCTATCATGTTGCAAAATAGATCCATATTTAAAAGAATCTTTCTTTTGAATGTTATCGTCTCCAATGAGTCCAATCTTCACCTCAATTCCTTCACCTTGCTTCCATGAAAGTGTGCGCTCTTCCATATATTCGATTTTAACTCTACTTATTCTTAATCCTTTAATCTCTAATGCATGTTTCCAAACATCAAGCTTCTCATTTACTCCTCTTGTCCCATCAATCAATACAATATCATCGATGAACAATATATGCAAGGTATCTCATCATGAACGTAACTAGTCAACTCGTTCATAATCAAAGTAAAAAGGAATGGACTCAAAGTTGAACCTTGATGCGGATCGATGTTAATGTCAAAATAGTCAGTCTTCCCAAACTAGATCGTTACACAAGATGAAGACCCATCGTATCCATTATAAGGTTAATTTATACAACTTGTACTTGTCTCTTCTCCAAAACTCTCCACAATATCCCCTGGGATTGAATCATAAGCCTTCTCAAAATCATATGGAGGTTTTTCCTTTTAGTTCTATGATCTCCGTTTTTCTCATCAACAAGTGGATAGCTTCAATAGTTGAGTGCCCTAGCATGAATCCGAATTGATTTTCTGTTACTTTAGAAACTTGCCTCAACCTTCACACGTTCCCAAATTTTCATAGAGTGACTCATCAATTTGATACCCCTGTAATTCGAACAATTCTGAATGTCTCCATTATTCTTATAAAAAGGCACCATGATGCTTCTCCTATATTCTTTAGGCTTTCTTGCTTCGCTAACATTGAATAAGTTTGTGAACCAAGTCAAACTACGAAACCTAGAACTCTCCATTCTTCTATAGGAATGTCATCGGGTCCTACACATTTCCCATGTTTCATAAACTTGAAAGCCTCTTTTACTTCCTTTGTATTCGTCCATAGCTTGCATGATTCAGGTAACTTTCAGTACGAGCTAGATCTCCCAAAGTGATCTCTTTATTATGTTCCCCAATGAAAAGATTATAGAAATATTACTTCCATCATGTCTTTATATCCTTTTGAATAACAACCACATGTCCTTCCTCATCATTAGTGCATCTCACTTGAGAAAGATCTTTGGTCTTTCCTTCTCTTGTTTTGGCCAATCTGAATATACCTTATGGCCCTTTTAAAGTCATGATTTTTTGAGTAAAACTTCATAAGTTTTTGATGTATCGTTGCTTATAATCTTCTTTGCACCCTTCTTTGATATTTTGTAGTTTGTGGCAATGT
Source organism: Ottelia alismoides (assembly GCA_037367405.1). Taxonomy (NCBI): domain Eukaryota; kingdom Viridiplantae; phylum Streptophyta; class Magnoliopsida; order Alismatales; family Hydrocharitaceae; genus Ottelia; species Ottelia alismoides. The sequence goes on from JAZKJV010000261.1 coordinate 352,727, forward strand.
TCCCTATTCTATCCTTATATACAGTTTTGAAGCAAGATCTTTCAATTTTAAGTTTCTATTGCACCCCTTCTCTTCAGCATCAAGCCTCCTTTTGGCCTGGAACTCCTCTTTTATACTTGTGTGGTGTCTCTTTAGTTATTCTTTGGATACAAGAGGATGCCGTCTCCGACATTTCATTCGCACTTCCATTACCATCTCAAGATAAGTCTTCTAAAACCTTCTGCTTGAAGCTTAATTGCATCATCATCTAGTTCTAATGATCTTGGAGCCTTCCTTCTTTATCAACCCTTTTATTTGCATATCCATGACTAGCAAATGATGTTGAGGTGACAAACTCTCTCTAGGAATTATTTACAGTCTTTGCAACACAAGCGATCTCTTCTCATTGCAAAGTAATCTATATGTGTTTTAGTCGGGTCATTCTTATAGGTAATTAAATGCTCCTCCCTCTTCTTGAAGAGAGTGTTTGCTATGAAAAGGTCATAAGGCACAAAATTCAGAATGATTTTTCCCACTTCATTTCAATCTCCCAGGCCGTGGCCTTCATGAACACTAGCATATCTTGGAGCATCCTTTCTCGTGTATCCATTAAGATCTTCATACATGCAAATCATCTCTCTTTGTGGGATTCCTTTCATAATCTTATCCAAAATCCTCCCAAAAAGCTTGTTTAATCCTTTCGTATAAATGAATTTAGCGGTGCATAAACTGAGATGATATTCGAAATTTCTTCTTCAAACACCAATTTAACATCCCCAAATTACATCTCACCACACTATCCATCAAATCCTTGTGAACAACCACTCCAAAATCACTTCGAATCTTCTCTTTGTCCGAAAGACATAATTTAAAGCCACTCTTTTAGATCTCCATTGCTTTTGCTCCAACCCACTTTGTCTCTTAGAGATATAATATTTGAATCTCTCTTCTTTCCGTTGTATCTACTATTTCCATTGTTTTGACAGTCGAAGTGCCGATATTCCAACTGTTTGTCCATAACTTCTTCTGTGGCCTCTTTTGGACTAACTTCTTTACTCGTGTACGTCCATCATGCGAGAACCCTTGTAGATTTTGGATTGCATCTGGACGATGCATCAAAACTGGCCCAGAGAACGGGATCTCTACTCTGTTGTCCCTGTGAAACCACATGAAAACCCTAACCCACATTGCATAGGAATGGGATCTCTACTTTGGAGCCCCTTATGGATCACATGAAAACTTTGAGACTGAAAACAAAAGATGGGGACCACACAGAAATGATCGCTGAAAAGGAGTCTCTCTGGAAAACTTAAAGAAATTAGGTCACTCAAATATGGAGTGCCTCGAACTTGGACTATGAACCAATCCGCAGAGTTTGAAACTGAATTGTAAAGTCTGAAAATATAGCTGGTTTGGAATCTGGAGAATATGAAAATCTGAATCTAACCTTCAACTCTACACAATACTCCCCCTTTCTCCCATACTTGTCAAAAAATAATAACATCGACCAAGTTGAGAGAAAACAAGAAAATGGGGAGGATCGAAAAAATCGCATAAGCTGTCACACATACTTTTTTCCGACTCTTTTTTTTCTTTTTTAAGCCGTTAAAAAAATAACTTTTCACATTTTTCAAGACATTTTTTTCGCAGCTATTCTGATTTTTCTATAGTCGTCTCTTGTTTTTCTTAGTTAGACCGTTCATTTTTCCTTTTTTCGGCCTCTCTTCTTTTTTTAAACGTTCCAGCCCAAACTGGGCTCCCCTTTTTTCAGAAATCACGGCTCAATTGGGCCCTTTTTTATTTAGGGTTCCCACTTGGGAAACCTTTCTCTCAAAGACTTGACACCCCCGATGGGGCACCCCATCGTTCGAAGATGGTGGCGTCACTGGGAGATCTCGTGCTACATGGAGGTGTGCAGGTGGATGTGTGATCGTTGCCCGCGTGACCTGGAGAAGATGGTGTCACCTCATCGCCTGCAACGAAGGGGGAGATGCGGCATTCGCTTGGATTTCGTCGAGGTGATGGCCGTCGCCGCCTGCTATATGGAGCATCGAGCTCCGCCTGGAAGGGAGGGCACAAGGAAGTGGATTCTGATGGTGCCAGAGACATGAGGTCTGGAATCGCACGCGGAAGCATGGCCGAGGGTGCCCTGAAGGTCTGGAGTCATGGTTGGAGCATGGGAGAGTTGCATCGCCACCTTAGAGGAGTGGGCTGCTACAAGTTGCCGCCCCATGATGGAGGAGCGGTATTGTCGCCTCCATGGAGCGTCACCGCTGCTTGATGCGCCGCCTGGAGAGGTTCCACGCAAGATCTACTGTGTACGTGATGCACCGCCGAAGGGGCTTGGTGTTGCCTCTCAATGAAAGCACCATGATGTTGTGTCTGGAGAGATGGAGATGATGGGGTTGACAACTTTCGTGTGGCTGTAAATAAATTTGATAATCGTCCGTGCTTAATCCACCACCTTTCTCACTAGTTTCCTCTTTCTGAAATCCTCCACAAGATTATGCCAATGAAATGTGCATCACACGATGTCTAAAAAAACATAGTTGCTAGAAGCCATAATCATTTCACTAGCTCTTAAGTTGTTGATGTTGTTCGTAGTTATTTTCACGGTGTTCTCTTTCCCAACTTCTTGGATGAAGTCCTTCATTAACTTCAACAGGTACTTGTGGTCTTCCACATGCACAGATGCATTGACGGATTTCATAAAAACCATCATCACATCGCAGTACAAGAGGAAGTCGATGATCTGCTTCCCTGTGTAACTTGTCCAACCATTGCACATCACGTCACCTCATACTCTTGCCATCTCCTTTTCAGCTCCATGATGTAACAGAGGAAGGCCGTCGCCTCGTACTCTTCTACTTCTTCTCGATCTCCAGTGAGATATCGCCAATACCACCATCACCCTGTGAGATCAGCGCCACGATTCGATTAGGGTTCCCAAAACCCTGATTTTCATGCTCTCGACGTGGAGCAAATTGCCACCGTGATGACGTTGAACTTTCTACAATATTAGGGTTTCAAAATAAACCTTAGAATTTTTGGAATACTTGGACGATCACAATCATGAACAAATAATTTTCACGAACAATTGTTCAAGATCAAAACTTGCATTGAGAACCGAGTCTCGAACAAATTAAAAAAAGCATAAATCCTCGAGAATCGAACCTGCTTTGATACCATGTTAGAAAATCACATGTGCATATGCTCCAACATATATATTATATAAGCTATAATTGTGATTCTTTAACAAAAGTAATACGTTTATTAGTTAAGTCACATGTGCATGTGTGCCTAATTTAGCGATCACGTATGAATACAAGTTGAACTTTTAAGCTTAAGTGTGACGAGGGAAGTGAGACAACCTTCACAGATACACATACATACATATATAACTTATATACCGAACTATATATTATATAAGCTATAATTATGATGATCCGAACAAAAATAATGCATGCAATATGCAAGTCATCTTGTATAAAATATATCTGGAAGGCCTATTGTCTCTTCTTCCCTTTCTCCATACAATAACAGGCCGACTGGACAGCCCGGCTATATAGTAGTGGAGCGTGTCCGGGCAGCATCAGCAGGAAGAAGCAAACCCGTCCTCTTGCTCTGTGAGTTTTTAATCCACCTTGCGAAAAAGAAAAGAAAGGGAGGTAAGCGGTGAACAAGAAGTGCCTTTTTCTCTTTATAATATATTCTGGGGGCTCCCGCAAGCAATGTTTTTCCGGCCCCACCCCTTTCTTCTCTACACTCCCAGCCGCCTTTCCAATCACTACACTAGGATTCATAGAACAATCAAGAAACAAAAGCTGCGTACTGATATACCGTCTATCTTCATCCTCCATCAGTCAGGTTCTTTTTCTGAACTTGTGGTAGTAGAAGAGGAGGAGTTCCGGTTGTATTCTCAGGTCTCTCATTCGTAGGAGCCTCAGCTTGTTCAGCGGAATGGAATTGCTCACGTTTGTATTTGTCTTTTGCATTCATCAAACCAGGCGGCCCTTTGGTCAGATCTCCAGTATCAGGCACGTCTAGAAGAGCCTGATAGCCCTTGATGCGAAGAAGATTCTAGGGTTTTCTCATCATGCCTAAATCGACAATGGCTGCCATCCTCTCTTTCTTCCTCTTTGGGCCCTGGCTGGGGTCGGTAAACGTGTGAAGCTTTAACGAGGCCTTTTTTCCCAGTTCCAAGCATGACAGGAGACTCATGGTGTTCCCCAGGTGGATTGGGGGACAGTCATCTGCCAATGAAAGAGTGGGGCCTAGGCATTAAGAGACTTAGTGAGATGAATGAAGCCCAGCTTTCAAAGCAAATGATTATTGTTTCCGGAAAGAATGACAACTTCCTGTTAGCAATTTTCGAGGATTTTTTCCTTGGCAGAAGAGATATCAGTTGCAGAAGCTTGGTTGGAGGGGAGCTGAACACTCACCTTTCTCTCCAGGTTTCTCAGAGAAAAGCTCTCAAACTTCCTGTGCATTTCGAATATCCTTGGTGAGGTTGATGATCCGATTGGTGGGCCGGGACTGTTAGGCGTGGGGAGCTGGAGCCTGGAAGCTTTTCGGTAAAGAAGGCCTATATGACTTTCATCTTTAATGGGAAGTCAGACCCTGGTGATGACTCTAGACACTACAAGTTGATTTCGGAGTCCAGGATTCCCATTCGGGTGATTTTCCCTTGGCCGTTTAGAAGGGACCTCTTGATGCTAAAGACATATAGAGTCAAACTTGAGCGAAACAATTATGTCAACTGTCAAAGATGCATGGACGCCCCAGAGAATGTGGATCATATCGTGCAATTCATCTCGGATGTGGAAGTTTGGATTGATGTGGTGAGTATTGGTTTTCAGATCCCTTTTCATTCTGCTTGCACATCCTCTCGGATGTGGTGCTTGCAGCTGTTGGCGGTGTTATGGGCAATCTGGTAACGGGTTGGTCTGCAATGGACTTATATTTAGGCAGGAGCATTACTGCGTGGAGGATGTTATCGAGCATGCCATGGCTCTCTTTGAGACCTGGTCCATGTAATACACTGGTTATGTTTATTTACTCAATTTGGGTATGATTCAGAGGCTACAACCTTTTTATTTTTCAAATAATAACAATAATATTTAGATATATAAGGGTAACATATAAGCTGCTACATACAATTATTGGTTTCGACTAATGTTTTTAATATATATATTCATAATCTATTTTATGATCGTTAAAATACAATTTTAAGCCTTACAACTATAGTTAATAATGTCAAAATCAGATGGTATAGTTTTAGTTGGTGCTTTGAGCTTCTCAAGAGCCCAAAAGGGTTTGAGTTGGGATGTCTATTTGAGACTGGGCAATGGGTACTTGGCCTAAACCACCGCTTCATTGTGGATATGGGTCCAAATTTTGGGATTCTCTTAATGGCTACCCAAAACAAATCCTACTCATTATTTAAAATTGCTCTAGCAATCTGCCTCTTTTTTTTTAAATAAGGAAATCGTGTAGCCCCGAGATGGGACCCACCACAATTGTTGATCGCTTAACTTAATGCATTCGTGGTGGGTCCCATCTCGGGGCTACACGATTTCCTTCTTTAAAAAAAGGAGGCAGATTGCTGGAGCAATTTTATAAGGTGTGATTATGTTACTTTACGGTCGCAGGCTTCAATCATGGGAACCATCTTTTGGAAATATCGCAAGTTTCTGTACTTTAGACCTGAAGTGATTAGATCGTTGGATCATGCGCGGGAGCTTTTTACCCTGCACTGCCTTTCGACCTTCAATACATTTTTTTCAAGAGTTTCTACCTTCAAGAGTTATGCCCTACTTATCCATATATCCAGTTTTTTTAGTTGCGTAAGTTTGTTTATATGCAAAATGCACAAACGGTTTCTCATTATTCTTAAAACAGTGATTTTTAGTGAACATGATTGAACCATGCGCACAACCGCTCTTTTTGGTAGGAATTCATTACAAATTAAATATATATTTACTTTCAGACCATTTCTATAACATTATCTTCATTCTTTGTAGCCTCCTTTATGGGAGTGGTATCAGAGACAATTGAAGGAATGGGAGGTGGCTGCAAATGGATCCCGAGAAAAAGGACCAGTGGTGGAGAAGCCTTCCATGTTTGCTTTTTGTTTAAAGCCGCGGGGACTGGGTGTCTCGAACAAGGTTCCAAGCAAGTTCTCGAAACAAAGATCTCATAAGAAAATATCGGTTTCTGTGAATTCGAGTTTACATGCAAGAGAGCATGATGGTCTTCCTACTCTTGGTACTTCCTATCTCCCATTTGTGACCGACTTATCTTGCAACGCTTCTTATCCCTTATTCTCATTTCGTCTCGGATTGCCTTTTCAGGGAGAAATTCTAATGGGTTCTTTTCTGGAAGTGAAAGGACTTATGATTCTCCAAGTCACTACCACTCATCAACTGGATTCTCTCCGAGAAATTTCACGAATGCAGCTATGTTTAACAGGGACTCTCCTAGGAGCTCAGGTTTAACAAATACTAGACTGGGAGGGATTTCTCATTTGAAAATCCCAAGAAGCAATTCAATGAGGACAGTACCCTTATCATCATCTGAAAGAGAATTCCGAATGACCCCGACATCACACAATCGCAATACAAGGAGAAGCTTGTCATGCCGGTGGAATGGCGAACCACACGAGTGGTTTGGCAACAACCAAGAGGGTCAGGCTGCTGACATTGAAGAGTTCAGGTTGCGGGATGCATCTAACGCAGCTCAGCATGCATTGAACATGGCTAAACTTAAGAGAGAAAAGGCTCGGTGGTTACTTCACAAGGCTGATCTCGCTCTTCACAAGGCTGTTGTAGCGCTAACGACTGCAGAAGCAATGAGAGATTCTGAGAAGGATTTGAGCAGTGATAGTTAAATGCTGATGGAATACTCAAGTGCACCTTGTGTTGATCTGCCCCCATCTTCTCGGTGGTGAATCAAGGGTCACAAATTCAACTTCAATTTGGAGGAAGATTGATACGTATGTGGATTTCCATCCTGGTAAATTATGTGGAGCGGTCCATCTCGACCAGCTCGATAAATCTTATTGTGCACACTTACTGCTGTGCTGGTAGCCACGGGATTGATCGATGATCGTCGTTCCCCTTCGTGATGGTGCCTGCCTTGCCTTCTTGGTTGCGCATCTCTTTGTACAGAATTTTCGCCCTTATCACAAATGTTTGCCAATGACAAGGGGATTGGCTCAAAATAATCATCCAACAAGGGGCGAATGTTGTATCACTTGAAAAAACACTAATCTAACATATTGCTGCGGTGTGTAAGGAGGCATTTGGAAGCTTCACGATGCTGTAATCCAGATTTCGGACCACCACTTGTATCTTGGGGTACACCGCAAACTCGAAGAGAGGACAGTCTATGTAGCATTGCTGTTGTACTTTTGCCCCGTGTATTCCGCAGTGCGGTTTGTATCATTTGCCTTCATATATTATCTAGCAGTGCTGCTTTACTAGCTCATCTATGGTAGATATTGCAGATTCTTCTCTGGGTTTGTCGATCTGCTTTTTTACAATTTGTAATTCCTATCTGGAATGTGTTGAGAAGTCGATTCTTTACAGATACTGTCATGTTTAGAGCAATGTAAATTAATTAGCAAAATTTTGTTAGTCTGATCAGAGTCATGTGCATTGAAACAAGTGTTGTGTTCTATATAGGAATTCAAGATTTATCTCAGAGAACTTTGACAGCTGAAGAAGCCCAGCCCCTGCTTGATCTGGAACCAGATCTTTTAAATATTAGAAACCCAAATTGAAGCTACATAGGATTGATAATATCTATATGCTTTTTTCTTCTTGGAGATGGTAGATACTGGTAATGTTGTATTTAAGACAAGGTCAGTTTAGATAATAACAGTTGTGTTTATATGTGGATGGTAGCCTGTGTTTTATGATCATTGATGGGAAACTAATTTCCCTTGGCTGTTGGAAAAAAAGGTAAGATCTAGCATTCCAGTCAAATCTCCTTTAATTAAGGTGTGCATTTTTATGTTAAATAGGGGACAAATCAGCCCTTTCATATTTTCTTTAAGCCCTAAAGCACTCATTAAATGGTCTGGTGGTAGTGCAGTGTGTCTATCATCTAAAAGATCAGGGTCCAAATCCCTCTTTGTAGGAGTTGCGTTGACAGTCAATTAGTCTTGCATATTAAAGTGACCTATCAACCTAGTTGGAGTCCTCTCACATGCTACAGATTAGTCTTGCATATCTTTTATCATGTCAATGTATAAAGCAACATGATATCTCTTTATATAATATTAGAAACCTTCTTAAATCATATGATGGTCCTTTCTTATTATCTACTCTTTTTTTAATCAAATGTCTCTAAAGGTGGCCTTAGTTGTAGACTTACCATGTCTGAAGTCAAATCAATTTCCTTTAATTGTTAAGTAACAACCCCTTTAAATTACCTTCTTTCATAACTCCATTGTATGATTTATCAATTTTTGATGCACATACAATTTGAACAATATTTTTTTGCCAAGAAAATCACATGGTTCGCCAATTTTTCATATTGCATCATTTTCATATCTCGTCATTTTCTATATCAAGCATTTCATTATTTGGATTCTTTGATATCAAGCATAATTCAGATGGGATCTATAATGCGCGAGCTCCCCGAAGGTGACCTCGATACCCATCTTGTCTCGATATCTTCATTTTGCCACCATTAGTCTTCCATATTCTTGATGATGCATCGAATTTTTGTAGGATCTTTGAATTTTTCGATCCCTAATCTAGCTCTATTGGGAACAACTCATCTATCTTTTTTTTCCAAAAAAATGAGTTTCATATTAGAAGCACCCAAGCTTTCATGTTCACTTCGCGGACTACCTTCTTCGCCCTTGTTTACCTTCTTATATTCAGACAAGTTTTCTTCTACTTTATTTAGGGATAAACGCGAGAGTTTTTTTCCATGTAAAGGATAATTTCGGGATCAGCAATGTAACTGAATATGACTTCTCCATTGAATCTCACATCTCATCATCATCTTATTTTTCATTCTTTTGTCGTCGTTTGCATATGATCTCCCTATTAGAATTGCTAATGGAACCAAAATGTTTCGAACAAATCTACGTTTGAGTTCGTTTTGATGAGATAGTTGGAAAGTTTCGAGTTTCCATATGTTCAAGTTTGGTTACCATATGTTCAAATTCGAATCATCTGAGAAACAAACTTTCGAGTTTGAATCGATAGTTCATTCACGATTTGACTCAAGTCAGATTTGTTAAGTCGAACACATTCAAAAGTAGTTAAAAATTAGTAATAACTCAAGTTGAAATTGTACAAAGTCCGCCATTAATTTCGTAATATCATCAACCCAAAACTTCTTTTTTATCCAAACAACCCAAAACTTCTTATACATATAGATGTAAGTGTGTGGCTGCGGAACTTAGATTTAAAGTTCATTTAGATATGAAATAATATTTTTGTGAACTATCATCAAACAAATTCTAATTAAATAGGAACATGTTCAACTCGATTAACAATATTTCTCCTTTAATGTGTTTTTATTTACAGTCAAAAGTAGCACACTGTGCTGGATAACATGGCAATCCCTTCTTTCGAATAACATGGCAATCTTTGCAACACAATTTTATCTTTTCTCCTCTAACCAAGAACATCTTGAAAGTGCTCAAATGTTCATCTTCTTTATCAAAAAGAGTATTGCCACAGCAAAGGGCTGTCACAAAATCTAGAAAATGTTAGTAAAAAAATAGAAGAGAAATATGGAAGCGAGCTCTTACAAGAGCTCCAGATAACAAAATCTACAGAATCTGTGTTCTTAGATGAATGTCATTAATAGGCATGTCACAAAGTTTTTTCTTCCATGACTCTTATCTTAGATGAATGGCAATGATCTTCTTTTCAAAAAAAAAATCTAGAAAACCTTAGTGTTCTTCATTCATATTATTATAATTTGGGTAAATTACGTATTGGGTCCTCATCTATGAGCCCAATCTCAATATGGATCACAATCTTTTAAATGTAATAAAATGGATCATGCCGTTAGAAGAAAGAGAGAGATGAGACTTAAAATGTCCATTCTCAGAAGTGATATTCTCGGAAGTGTACATTCTTAGAATTGGGCAATTTAGTCGATCTCTCTCTTTTTTCTAACGATGTCGTTTATAGAAAGGGAGTCAGGATCCATTATGTTATATTTGAAAGATTGGGACTCATATTGGGATTGGATCCCCCTAGATGAGGATCCACTATGTAATTTACCCATGTAACTTTGTCCATCATATACAACTAGGGATGAAAAAGAATGTGAATATATTCGTATCCGATCCACTGTCATATTTGTTTTATACATATTTTGACATTCGTATTCGTTTTAAAATGAATGCGGATATGGATCGCTTTGACATTCGTGAATATTCGTATTTGTATTCGTATATTCATTTTCATACATAAGTATATTAAGAGATTTATTTATATCTGTGCATAACATTTTATGAATGCATTCACCATTGTTGATATAATTATTATGAAATTACTATATATGGTATACCTATTTATGTGTAAACCATCCTAAACATGTATATTTTAGTTAATTAAAAATTTCCACTATTATTCATAAACAATTCGTATTCACTTTTTAGGATATGATAACATGTTTTTCACATCCGTTAATATTCATATCCGCATATTTTAAAATGGATAAGGATATGCTTTTATATATATATATATATATATATAGGAAAAAATGGGGCTGCCCCCGCCCCATTTTTCGGCGTTTTTTTATTTTTTTTTGAAAAATAAAACCATGTATATTCATCCATATATCCCTCCTACATGCCATTCGAATTTCGTCAGAAACAGAGACTCCTACGGCCTCCATCTCGATGGTATCGATTTAAAAAAATCCTGTTACCGTTAAAAAATTACTGTCCGAATGGAGGTCGTAGGAGTCTCTGTTTCTGACGAAATTCGAATGGTATATAGGAGGGATATAGGGATGAATGTAAATGGTGTTATTTTTCAAAAAAAATAAAAATTTTGCCCAAATAAGGCGGAGGCAGCCATGTTGGCTGCCCCTAGGGGGCAGCCACATATGACCCATATATATATATATGGGTAAAATGGGGCTGCCCCCAGGGAGTAGCCAACTTGGCTACTCCCACCCCTATTTTTCCCTCATTTTTTTATTTTTTTGGAAAATAAAAATTTATATATTCATCATTATATCCCTCTCACATTCTATTAAAATTTCGTCAGAAACAGAGACTCCTAAGCCCTCCATCCAGACGTCATTTTTTTAACGGTCGCAGGATTTTTTAAATCGACCATGTTTGGATGGAGGCCGTAGGAGTCTCTGTTTCTAACGAAATTTTAATAGAATGTGAGGGATATAATGATGAATTTACAAATTTTTATTTTCCAAAAAAATAAAAAAATGAGGGAAAAATAGGGGTGGGAGTAGCCAAGTTGGCTACTCCCTGGGGGCAGCCCCATTTAACCATATATATATATATATATATATATATATATATATATATATATATATATATATATATTCGTATCCGACCATTTTCATCCCCATATACAATCGAGAACTCTGAAGATTTTTACCACATCTATTTGAGCCATATCCTGTACTTGGAAACAACCGAAAGCATGTGGGTGCAGATTTTTTGGATCCGATTAGGATCCGTCTACCAATTACTCGTGGGCTAAGACATGAGTTATCAAAGAGTCTTATTCCATGAGAGCTGCTTCCTTCTAAGATTATTGTATTTGTGCTCATGTTTTCTCTCACAGTGGAACCTCTCGTTGCCCGTGATTTTTCCCACTACACCGGTGGGATTTTTTCCACGTAAAATCATGCTGTGTTCTCTCCGGTTGAATGCCTGTTTGGATCATCCTCGACATAAATCACGTGTTCCATGTGTTTGTTTGATTTCTACAATCATCAAATCCAGGTTTGGAACAGATTTCTTTTTCTACGTATAACCTTAAAAATAATTGTCGATAGCACAAATATTTCAGAAACTAAATTAAAAACAGTGATCATAATTGGACTAAAAAGTTACTGAAATGGAAAATATCCGGATGAGGCGATTCACTTCGTCTACCAAGAAGCCAACAGCGTTGGCCATAGCAGTGTTGCTCAACAGACGTTCTTACAAGAATCTCACCTTCACAGAAAAGGTTGATCCTACATTAGCAATATTACAGATATAGTGTTCTTTCACCTCGGATCATAAGAATTAGTTGCAGAGGCTGAAAACAAGAGCTCCAATATCACTCACACACATTTCTTCGACCTTCGGATGGATGGTTTTATTGGCAGCCTGAGCAGAATCTTATTTCAACCGCTGAATACATATGTATATCGAGCACACCGCAAAAGCCGCAGAAATGGATTAATAATAGGAAAAATGCCTGATGAACAAAGTCGAGATATGGATGTGTATACCATCAGGATGTCGCTTCTGCCAGAGAGAATTGGTCCACTAGAAGAACCCCCGCAATTTGCAGCAAGCAAGTAGAAACTCGAACTGCAGCAAGAACAGATCTACTTGATGGTCTTCATGCACTTGACCAAAACTTTACCCAGTTTCATGTACATGTGTTTCTTCAGGTACATTTTCTCCACTTTCTGTCTGCCATTTTTCCCTAACAGCTCCCTTGCGGACGGATTATTTAGCAAGAATTGAATATTTTGGGCGAGGGGCTGTATCCCTTCACGCCCAACAGGATGGAGAAGTGCGGTTATTTTGTCGTCTACGATTTCCTTGGTACCTCCTAAATCTGTTCCTAGTACCTGCACATGCAAGAACAATGTCACATTCAGTTCTCATGGACAAGAACTTCACGTTTTTCAATATGAACAAATCTCCAAAAGGTGCAATAATTAGTGACATCAGAATCTACCATCTAACACGGACATCAAAGAGTTACTACACTATGATTATCTATTCAAGCTCATACAAAATACATCCAATGCATCATATTGTACACAACAACAACAAAGCAAAGGCTTTGTTGTTAAGGCATCGTATTGTGCCTTAGGGTTTAGGGTTAGGCTATGAAAAGATCGGAACTGTTTTGAGACAAATTCTTAAATAGTATTCTTTAAAAAACACTATTTATGAATTTCTCTCTCTTGCGCTGGATGTTGACTACCTAATGCGCAACCCTTCTCAATTTACCCGGGCTCGAGACTGGTCATGGCTGAGTTAAGGCATCGTATTGTGCAGTACATAATAAATAACCCCACCAGCTCTGCTCGGTCAAAAAATGTTGCATATGGCGGGAATCAAACAAACAAACAAGACAATAACTCAGCACACATATGTATGCATAATAAATAACCCCACCAGCTCTGCTCGGTCAGAATATGTTGCATGTGGCGGGAATCAAGCGAACAAACAAACAAGACAATAACACAGCACACATATGTACGCATTTCACCCTTAACTGAGCAAGGTTCTCGATGATGAATCTTCTCTTGTGGGGAAAAATGATGGTGCAATGTATACTATGAGAGGCCTAATCCTAGCGGGATAATACGATGCTCCTGTAGATAAAGATCCCCTACAAGGAGGCAAATCCATAAATTTGAATAATTTTTCGGTGGGGAGCTATGATGCATCAGATCGAAAAATCAGAATAAATTCAAGGCATATCACATGAGTGCAAGTTCATCTATTCATTCCGTCACAAAATTGAAACAAAATCGATGCACACCATCTGCGCCTATCTCCTTTGTGTATTTAATATTTCCTTTAGGACACTAGTCATAAGTTTTTTAAAAGTAAAAAAGAGGGCATACATTAGTAAATATGTTACATGGTCCAAGAATCATATTGAGCCATAGAATACTCAATTACATTTTCTTCATGGAATCACTCCAGAGGAAAACAACTCCCACCACGAGCTAACCAAAAATACTAAAACAATTTCCATTGCTATAACCACTTGCCATTCAATCGAAACTGTAGAGATAGTTGTTCGTCTTTTATGTTATTTCAGTTTCTTTATGTACCTCTCATGTAATTTACCCAAGGGCTCTCTCCCTATATAAGAGACCCGAGGGCTCTATAGAATAGATCATCTGAGTATTCTAACATGGTATCAGAGCCATGATCCTAACCTAGGGTTTTTTCCACCGCCGCCCCCCCCCTCTCTAGGGTTTCGCCGCGCCTCCCCTCCCCGGGGATCCCAGCCTCACACCACCGCCGCCGGGGCCTCTCTCCTTCACCGGGCCCCTCCCACCATCGCCGCCAGCCCCTGCCGGGCCCTCACACCGCCGTCGAGCCCCTCCTCTACCCACCGCCAGCCCCTGCCGGGCCCCCACCCCAAGCCGCCGGGCCCTCACCAATCGACGTCGGGCCTCTCCACCTGCTGTCCAGCCGCCATCTTTGCCAAGTAGAGGCTCCCAAGGCCTCTACTCGGTCCCGGTGTACCGCGTTCTTCCTAGGACTCGGCGTTATGTTTGATTCAAGTGCATAATCGTCTACCTATGCACTTGGATCCTACAAGGTCTTGGTAGACAGTATTTTCTTGGTCTATCAGTAGTTGTTCTTCTCCGGCATCATGTCAGATCAGAAGCTAGATATGCCCGCCATAGGTGCCTTCAAAGGTTCGGCACCAATCGTCAAGATGGACGGGACGAACTACGAACTGTGGGCGATGCAGTTCCTCAGTCTCATGAAGTCGTGTGGTAAGAAGCATATTCTTACCGAGGAAGAACCGCCGGAGAAGACAGGAATCTATGCCTCATGGGAGGCGGATGATGCGTACGCCAAGGTGTGGCTCTCAGGTACGCTCACGACGGAGATAGCGAATGATGTCCTTCACCAGCCCACCGCTAAGGCGATGTGGGATATTTTGGCAATGACGTACTCTCAGGTCCGTAATGAGACGAAGATGCTCCAGTTGCAGCATGATATATTTACCACGAAGCAGAATGGGAAGCCTCTTCATTCCCTGTACACGTCGCTTCGTGGCATGTTCGAGAAGCTCTACAGCACCATTCCGCTTACAGCCACGGCGGAACAGCAGAAGACGTTCCGCAACGCCACTATCGTTGGCGTATTACTCGCTGCCCTAGATCCGGAGTACGAGGCAGCACGCGCTCAGATACTGGCAGATGCCACCATCCCACCAATAGAAGAGGTATACAGGAGGCTCAGTCGTGTACCCGTTCCATCCAGTACAGCGACTGCGACTCCGTCAGCAATGGCAGTTTCCAGGGGACGTGGTGGTTCGTCCTCGTTTCGTGGCAGGGGAAGTGGTGGACGTGGCCGCGGAGGCCGCATACGCTCTACGTGCTCATATTGTCGCCGCACTGGTCATTCGGAGGATACATGCTATTCCAAGCATGGTTTTCCTCCTTCTGCACGAGTAGCTGATCATGTTCAGGGTTCACCCGCATCTACTCCAGATCACAGGTTCGAAGAGTTGGTGGCACGACTTCGGGATATTATGCCACAATCTTCTTCATCAGAGGGTGCAGACGTTTCTGATGTTGCGGCTTCGACGTCAGCCAGTACATCGGCCTCAGCCAGTGCCTCAGGTAGTCCTTCAGCCTCATCTCATACTCATGACCTCACAGGATGGATTGTCGACTCTGGAGCTACCCATCATCTATGCCGTGAGAAAGATATTTTGCAGTCATACAGAGCTGTTCAGCCAGGTCGCTCTGTACTCATTGCTGATGGCACTCAGTCTCCTATCATCGGTCAGGGGGAGACAGCTTTGCTACCCTCTATGCACTTACAGAATGTGCTACATGCTCCAGCATTTTCTATGAACCTTTTATCTATTAGTCAGATTACACGTGATTTGCACTGTCGTGCTATTTTTGATCCATCGTCTGTTATTTTTCAGGACATACTGACGGGCAGGGTGATTGGTTGTGGTTCTGAGCACAACGGCCTTTATCGTCTCGTTCGTAACTCCTACGCTGGTGTCTCCTTGCATACCCAGGCCTCTGTTTCTCCGTACACCTGGCATCTTCGGTTCGGTCATCTACCGCTGCAAAAGATGCGTCACCTCCTGCCTCAGATATCTCCGAGTTCTTCTTTTCGATGTGAAGCATGTCAGTTAGGGAAGCACCATCGGTCTAGCTTCCCTAGTCGTCAGAGTCGGAGCAGTAGCTCCCCGTTTGAATTATTTCATATAGATATTTGGGGTCCAAGTCGTGTCCCGGATCACCAGGGGCACAGGTTCTATCTAGTTGTGGTTGATGATTTCTCCAGAGTGTCATGGACTTTTCTTCTCAAAAATAAATCTGAAGCAGGAAATGTTCTTCAAAATCTAATTAATGAAGTTCAGAATGTTTTTTCATCTTCTGTTAAGTATGTGCGTACTGACAATGCATTGGAGTTCTGCACTCGCTCTCTTGCTAGCTTCCTTTCATCTAAAGGCATTGTCCACCAAACCACATGTGCCTACACCTCTCAACAAAATGGGGTTGCCGAACGAAAACATCGCCATTTTCTTGACATTGCTCGCACTTTACTTATTCAGAGTTGTGCTCCATTAACCTTTTGGGGTGATGCTATACTTACTGCGTGTTATCTGGTCAATCGAATGCCTACAACTGTTCTTGGGGAAAAGTCTCCAATCTCTGTTCTCTTTCCTGACAGAGACTTGTTTACATTGACACCGCGGGTTTTTGGCACTGTCGCTTTTGTTCACCGCTTATCTCCGGGGCTTGATAAGCTATCCCCTAGGGCTATCAAGTGTGTTTTCGTGGGCTACTCCAGGACACAGAAGGTGTACCGTTGCTATGATCCTGTCAATGACAAGTACTATGTGAGTGCAGATGTTACATTTTTCGAACCTGTCTACTTCTCCCCTGCAGGTGACAGATTGGTCTCCTCCACATCATCAGACTCCCAAGTCTATGTTCCACCACCTCCAAGCCTGGGTCCGTCCTCTACTCCAGCGTCCCAAATATCACCACCACCACCACCTCCTCCGCCACCACCATCACCACCACCCCCAGTTGTTCCTTTCACTAAGTTCTACACGAGACGCACGGGCCCTGCTCAAGCTACATCTCAACCATCCAGCACGCCTCAGGTATGTTCTGATATTAATGATGGGTTAAATAATGCACATGTGCAGGAGTTTTTACCACAGGAGGAGGACCAACCGGTCAGCACTGTTTTGGATGACTTGGACCGGCCTATTGCTCATAGGAAACAGCGAAGACAGTGTGCCTCATATCCCCTAGCCTCTCATGTCTCCTTTCATCGTCTCACTGGGGATTTCCAGAAGTTTGCCGCTGTTGTATCGTCAGTTGAGATTCCACGGACATATCAGGATGCCATGAAGAATGAATGCTGGCGTTTAGCAATGGAAGAGGAGATGCGTGCATTGCAATCCAGAGGGACTTGGTCTCTAGTCCCTATTCCTCCAGGTGCGTCTGTGGTGAGCTGCAAGTGGGTTTTTACGGTCAAATATCATGCAGATGGTCGTCTCGACAGATACAAGGCCAGGCTTGTAGCACGAGGGTTTACACAGACATATGGAGTAGATTACTTGGACACTTTTTCACCGGTGGCGAGACATTCTACCCTTCGCATCCTCCTATCGGTTGCAGTGGTACGTGAGTGGCCCATATTCCAGCTTGATGTTAAAAATGCTTTCTTGTATGGTGATCTACAGGAAGAAGTCTACATGCAGCAGCCACCTGGGTTTGCTACTGAGGGGGAGACTCAGAAGGTGTGCAGACTTCATAAGGCTATCTATGGCCTTAAACAGAGTCCCCGTGCATGGTTCCAGAAGCTCTCTCAGCTTATTGAACGACAGGGGTTCAGAAGATCTAATGCGGACCACTCACTGTTCGTCCGGAAGACCCCTAGAGGTACCATTGTTGTTATGGTATATGTTGATGACATATTGGTTACGGGAGATGATGCACAGGGAGTTGAGATCACCAAGTCTATGTTGGGCAGTCAGTTCATTACAAAGGATCTAGGCACAATACGATATTTTCTGGGGATAGAATTTGCAAGAAATGCACAAGGAATGGTGATGACTCAAAGAAAATACGTTACAGATTTGCTAGTCGAAACAGGAATGACTGGATGCAGACCTTCAAGTACACCTATGGACCCGAGTATGAAGCTGTACGATGATGATACCGAGGAGGTGGACAAGAGGGGGTACAGAGAAATGGTGGGTAAGCTCCTATACATCACTATAACTCGACCGGATATTGCCCTTGCAGTAAACCGGGTGAGTCAATTCGTTGAGCAGCCGAGGCAAGTACATATGGATGCCTTATACATGATATTGAGATATCTGAAGTCTTCTCCAGGCACAGGGTTGCTATTCAAGAAAGATACAGATCTGTCTATTTCAGCTTGTGCAGATGCAGATTATGCAGGATGTCCAAGGGACCGTAAGTCTACTTCTGGATTTGTTATCTTCATAGGAAGCTCTTTAGTCTCTTGGAAAAGCAAGAAGCAAACTGTTGTGGCGAGATCCAGTGCCGAGTCCGAATATAGAGCCATGGCACAGGCAAGCGCAGAAATGATGTGGGTTAAAGCAGTCTTAGAAGATCTGAATGTTGACGTTCCCTTGCCTATGAACCTTCAATGTGATAATCAGGCAGCACTATTTATTGCCAACAATCCAGCCTTCCATGAAAGAACCAAACACATAGAGGTGGATTGTCATTACACTAGGGATATGATTCAGAAGGGCTTCATCTCCACGTCTCACGTCAGTTCAGAGGATCAGACAGCGGACATATTTACTAAGCCATTGCTCAGAGGATCCTTCTAGAGATGTTCTTCCAAGCTGAGCATGATAGATATCTATGCTCCATCTTGAGGGGGAGTGTAGAGATAGTTGTTCGTCTTTTATGTTATTTCAGTTTCTTTATGTACCTCTCATGTAATTTACCCAAGGGCTCTCTCCCTATATAAGAGACCCGAGGGCTCTATAGAATAGATCATCTGAGTATTCTAACAGAAACACATGGCACCAAGAGATATCCAGAAACCTGCTGCACAAATAAATCTGACAACCCAATCCTAACTTCATGCCACGCCTTCTAGATACCCACATCTTTAGCTACATCCGAACATCTTTAGCAAGGCGCTGTCATTTAGATGCAGATTCATGGCTCTATGTACTTTAGCCATCAAATGCCCCTTATTAGAAACCAAAACCAATATTCAAAGCCTTGCCGACAACTAATAGTGGGGACCAACAATCTCTACCACCATGTTAGGAGAGCTCTCCATGGAAAAGCCGTCCTAAACCACCAAGACAACCTCTTTAACCGAGTGGAACACCAACCATGTGAAAAACCTGACATCTAAGAGGCATGCGTCACTGGATTCAACTCACATCAACTACTGATTCAATCATTGATGCGCAAATCTTGGAGCCTTCCAGCAGTACCATGCCACCAGTGAAGCAAGAACCAAGCACCTCAAGATCATCGGCATTGCCTTTCATGTGCAACCGTCTTCGTTCAAGCCCTCCCCCACTAGCATCCCATAAGCCAAGGGCAAGGCAAAACCCCAAATCCCTCTGCCTAACCACTACCAGTACATCATCATTCCTTCATCGAGCACAAGCCATGACGGTGCTCGACCACCCTGCAACACAAGCAAATCATAGATTTGCTGCACTTGATGGAACACGGCACATCATGATAGGAATATCAAACCTCACCATTGCAGCTCCTACTTGAGAGGAGCTCCACCAGCCCACCACCTCCTCCTATGGACTTCCACCCAGTCCCCAATGTCCTCTCCTCCTCACATGTCGATGCACCGAATCCTTTGCCTATTTCTAGGACAAATAGGAAGAGGGGAGCTGGCATTGAAATTTTGACCAAGAAAATATACAAGCCATCACCTTGATTTTTTAAGAGGATAAGAAGAGTACAAAATGAATCCAATGATTTTTCCTAAATCTAGTAAAAGAAAATCAATTCGGATATGCCAAGTCGCTCAACTATTAAAGCCATCCACTTGCGGAGAACAATGTAGATTTACGGAATTAAGGAAGAACCTCCATATGATTTTTATTGATCTGCATCAAGGTTCAACTTTGAGTCAATTCCTTTTTACTTTGATTATGGATGAGTTGACAAAACACATTCAGGATGTAATACCTTGGTTTATGTTATTCGTTGATGATATTGTGTTGATTGATAGGACTAGAGATAGAGTAAATAAGAAGCTTGAGGTCTGGAGACATGTTTTGGAGACTAAATGATTTCGTATAAGTAGGGCTAAGACTGAATATATGGAGTGTACTTTAGATGGAAGCAATTGTAAAGGAATCGATGTTAAGATTGGTGATGATAACATTAAGAAGAGAGATTCTTTTAGATACTTGGGATCTATTTTGCAACATGATGGGGAAACTGATGGAGATGTTACAAATGGAATAAATGCAGGTTGGTTAAAGTGGAGAAGAGCCTCTATCGTTCTCTGTGATAAGAAAATTCTTTTGAAAATCAAAGGAAAGTTTTACAAAGCAGCTGTGAGAGCTACTATGCTCTACGGATCTGAATGTTGGTCTGTGAACCATAGACATGTGCAGAGAATGGCAGTGGCAGAAATGAAAATGTTAAGGTGGATGTGTGGACACACGTAAATATCGGATTCGGAATGATGCCATCAAAATGAAAGTTGGTGTAGCTCTGATCGAGGATAAGATGTGAAAAAATCGCTTAAGGTGGTCTGGTCGTTTGCAAAGGAGGTCAGCCGATGCATCGGTGAGGAGATGTGAGTTCAGGAATATTGAGCCGGCTAAAAGATGGTGTCGAAGTCCCAAGAAGTGTTGGAATGAGACTATAGGAAGGGATCTTAGTTTTTTGGATCTAAGTCCGATAATGACCTAAGATAGATCTGAATGGAGGCAAAGAATCCATGTAGTCGACCCTACTTAAAAGTGGGAAAAGGCTTTGTTGTTGTTGTTGTTGTTGTTGCTAGTTAATAGACAATACAATTAATTCCGCCGATGCTATTCAGAGATTTCATCAAAAAACAGCAATAAAACATAACACTCTTGCTGAATAAGCGGTGAAGCAGACAATAGAGCGCATAATCTATTTTATAACTTATTCCAGTGACGTGAATTCTTTGCCCAGTTTGCCATGATTCATGAAGAAGACACTGGAGCCAATAATCAATTTCGTATTAATTTTAAGGATGTTCATTCTACAATAGAAAGCCCTGGTATAGACCTGAAAACTATAATGCTATTAACAAAAATACAAAAAGAGTAGGAAAAAATCAAAAAAGTAGTTGCATGCTGGGAACCTTAAAAAATTCAAAGTACCATTTAAAATTGAGAAAGGATTGTCCATATATATATATATAGAGAGAGAGAGAGAGGAGTGATCCTATGAGAGAAAAAAATGTGAGAGCATGAGAGCATGCATTCTGTACCACATGATTCTGTTTTCTCTCTCCTAATCTTCTCTCTCCTGGTTGGATCATGTGGTCCAGAATGCATGCTCTCATGCTCTCACAGGTTTTGGCTCTCATAGGATCACTCCTCTCTCTCTCTCTATGTGTGTGTATATATATATAAACAATCACAAGATGCATGGGCGGAGCCTTTTGTAGTCAACTGGCGGCATCTGCCTCCACTGGCAGTCGTGTTTCCATATATATCATATATCTAGTGTACATAATGCCACCACTAAAAAAATCCCTACTTAGGAAAATAAATATATCAAATTTGCCTTCTTGGAAAATGCCCTTGCCTGAACAAACCTTGAGAACGTCAACTAGGCAATCCACTTGCAATAGTTGGGCTAACGACTTACTAACAACTTCAAACACACAAGATGAGTTTTTCCTTGTGGGAATAGATGATCTATCTCCCTACTTAGACACCCAGAAATTCAGCTTATACCATGTATATGCCCAAATTTATTGTCTCTATCCTCTGGAAATTTCATACTACTCATTTTTCCAATTCGGTTTCATGACATTACTTCTTCTGTAACATCAACAAAGAGCGCACACTCGATCAGGTACAATCTATTTGGTAACGAGTAGATTCAGTCGCTGGTTATATATACTCTCACTATAATTGGGTGACCATTAGCATCTAATGGCCATCATTGGGCTTTTCACAGAAACATATGTTTCACTATATAAAATGATTAAACTATCCTTAAAAAACCTAATTGTTTGTCCTGCATGATATTTTTTAAACCATTTTGTCCTATGAATGCTTCCTCATTCTCGTTCCATGTTAAAATCTAAATTAAATTTTACCATGCAGTTCACATTATTCTAGTATGCATTTCAAATCATGCCCCCACTACTCATTTTTCTGGCAGTGTTCCTACAACACTAGGACAAATGGATAAATGCTGCATGGATTATCTAAGAAAAACCAGGAAAAGATGGTAAGTTTAGCCATTACTATAGGTTCCAGATGCGCAGGACGTGTGTTATTTTCATCTAGGCATTTCTCCACAATAACAAGCCATTTTTCCACTTCGAGTGGGGACTTCCTCACATTTCTCCAATTTTCATTTTCCACCTTTGACATGACAATTATCTGAGATGGCATCGACTCTTTACAGGCTAAAAATATGCTACAACAACTTTCAAGTACGCTTACATGTTTTTCTTATACAGGAAAAGGGTCATGGATTGTGTTGGGAAGGTATGGAACTATTAAGCATCTTGATAAAAATAAAACTACATCAATCAGGAAAGTTTATGAGCACGTAGGGACAAGCTAAAGTAGAAGTGGAGTACCGGCAGACTAAATGCCATTGCTTCAATTGTCACTCTCCCGAAAGTTTCTCCAAACCCCTGAAAACATCAGTGAAAAAGGAATCAATAAAAAGAAAATAAAACGAGATCTTGCAGAAAAATATAACCATAGACAAAGTAGAGGATAACTATAGCCGCATCTACTATAACTTCGCAACACCTGAGAATTTATGACAAAAGCATCGGACGCGGCATAGAGTGAAGCAACTCGTGTTGTAGCTGGAGTCCATAACACAGATTTTGACAGATTTGAATGTTGAGATAAAAAGCTGAGAAGTCCTTTAACGTACGATCCACTGTTTCTCTTTGCTCCAACAGAACCAATTAAGATTTTGACATTTCTGTCCTTTCTCCTGCCTTCACTTTCACTTAACAATGCTCTTGATTTACGAGAGCCTCGGCGTCTGGATGTTTTTTTCTTTTTCTTTTTTGCTGCATCAGTACCATTTGTCCGCAGAAGATCCATTCCCAACTTATTATTGTTCAGCTGTGTCTCAACATCAGAAGTTACAGGTGCGTATCTTTCTTCCAGAAAACTTTCAATTTTGACATCAATAGGGGGTAGATTTTGTTCTGACATCATAAGGAACGATTCCAGGAGGAGTGACTGACCCTTTCCAGAATTAATATCAGTAAGAGTTGTAAGAAGGATGTCATCATTAGATAGCCCCATCTCTTTTCTGACTGTATCTCTTAGCACTGTCCTTTTCTCCTGCATTTTCTCAATGGAAAATGAGGGTGTATTTAGAGAGCAAGGTATCCCCGCTACAAATGCCAACTCGTCACTAATTGCAAGAGGAACTATAGCTGGTTCCATTTTAAGCTTGATTTTCTCTTCCTCACACCAAGCAAGCCACTGCTTTGACTGGGTTTCAGACATAAAAGCAAGCATCTTCGCTTCATTTAACACATGCTTGGATCTGTTAAAGTATATTTGCTTATTCTCCATGATCCACCAAAGGACTTGGCTTGATCCAATAGTGAAATGTTTGTAGTAATCCTCTGAAAGAAAACAATGTTTCCCGATTATAATAAAACAAATAGTTTCACAAGAAGGATGAGTATTGAAAGCAATGTCATGTATTCTTCTGGATATCCATGCCCAATATGTAACGATAAAGTAGAAAAACCAAGAAGAGCTTAGCAGTATTTTACTGTAGCCGCTTCATGAGAAAAATGCTCTTCAAGAAGAGAATAAAGATTCCGAATCTTAATTATCAAGTGACCAAAAAGATTGCAGATCACCAATTGACAATAACAATTGCATATTACAAATATATGGCCGGAACCCATTAGGCTAACACCGCACAGGGAAATTGTATCCTTCATGAAGATATGTTATTAAAGTCTCTGATTATAAAGCCAAAGCAAAACAGGAAAATTTACTAAAGCCGTTATAATTGATGTCAATAGATTTCAGCAATATTGCTTAATAAAAGAGCATAATGCATAACAGTTAACACAACAGCAGAAGCACTAAAGAAACAAACATGAAAATACAAGGTAAAACTTCTAAACGAAGGTAACATGAATTTTTATTAGAGAATAACTCTCACCAACCCATGACCAGCAGGCAGCTGATCCTGCTATGACAAGATCTGATCTCATGGCAGTCTTCGTGCTCAATTCTCCCTTTTCGAGCACTTTAATGCCTCTGCTTTTCATCTCAGCTCCAAGATCCCCTTTTGTGCTGAGAGTAATCACATGTACATATCCTCCACAGCTTAACAATTCAGTAGCTAATTCCATCATTGTAATCGGTGCTTGCGTCATATGAAGATCATGGATTACCAGCACAAATCTTCTTGACCATACCAGACGAGCAAATTCACTTCTCCTGTCACAGGTTCCTTTTCTTTTGTCAGGGCTCCACTCCAAAACGCTGTCTTCTGTCTTCCCAAATGGGCCAACAAGCAAACCATAGGAAGTGTTCCTTCGTGGCACCATATCTTCTACATAAGCAGTTTTATTTGCAACCATCACAACATTCGGTGGTGCAATCGTATCACTAGACAGTTCGCGCTTTACAACCATCCCCGGCATTTTACTGTTTTTATATCTTTTTGCATTTAACCGTGTCAAGACACGCCTTTTCCCCTTTTTTGCAAGATTAGCAACCGGCTTTTTCAAACCCGATTCTTCACCTCCTTTTAAAAGCAATGAATCTCCATCTACAGACTTCGTGCCATTTGCATCAGAGGATGCAGTTATCGAAATGAGTGGCATTTCCTGCTTATGTTCATCTTCGCTCTTGCGGATGAGCTCCTTCTGCTGGTGCTCACCGTGTGCCCACTTAGACTGCACGTAGAAACCAAGATATGCCCACATAGTAATCAAAATCAACCAGAACACAACTCTATTACCTCCAAACCACTGATAACTTCCTGAACCAATTTTCCCTTCCCTTCTCAGGATCCTACCAGAATGCAATCTCCGGACAGAGGGTGAGCTCTTGGATGCATATCTTCCAGAAGGCGAAGACTTCAAGCTCCCACTAATATGCAGGGCACTCATCATATGATCCCCATTACCCTTGGCTTCCTCCATAATAAACACCTCGCTGCCCACTCCACTGCACTCCTCTCACATCTATCACCACAAAAACAAACTGAAACCTTTGTAGGAGCTAAAAAAGCCGACACTCTTTGGGCTTAAAACTCCAAATCAAGCTCACCCGGAATTCGGAAATCTGCATTGTTGTAAAAAATACGTATATCAAACTTTACCGCAAGAATTCAGCAGTAAAAAGTAGAAACTGCAGTTTTTATTACGAACGGAGCAATAACCACTTGAGATCTAAGGAGAGAACTCACAATGCAACCACTCGAGTGATGTGACTCAGCAAAACCCCAGTAGAACCCTAAAAATCCGAACTTTCTCAAAGGAAACGCCAAATCCGACGCCTCCCAGAATCTGCATTGCCACGACAAACCAATTATAACATGATGCCACCAACAACAACCAACCGACAGCAACCTCAGCCAAAACCGCACCTCCCAAGCAGCACGATCGCGCGGTCACGCCTCTTCCCGGAGTTCCTCGAGAATAATCGCAACAATCCGAACTTCAATCCAGCTCAAACGTCTTCAGATCTAAGAACAGTGACCAAAGAGCAGGACGGATAGGACCTACCGACCGATGGATCAGCAGCTGCTCGATCGAGCTGTGAAGGGTCCGATTGCAGCAGTAGGAGGAGGACGAGTTGGATCTCGGAGCGAATTAGGGTTTGATGTGAAGGTGGAACCGAGATCTGCGAGGAGTTGAGGAGTAGGAGGTGAGGTTTTTGACGGTGATGGGTGAAAGACGGCAGGAATCGCACCCCTGTTCTTGTCCGAGAGTGGAATTTTTAAAATAACCATAAGAAAATGATAGCAATAGAATCTAAGAAATTTCCCGAAAATAGTTTTTACTGTGGGATGTCATGGTCTCTTATGTACGAAAAATGAATACAAATATATTCGAATTTATTTGTATCTGTCTTCATCAAATAGAGGATATGGATATCATTTTCTTGAATCTGGTGAATACGAATGCGAATAAAAATAGATATGTTCAACATTTATCGAATATGAATACGAATACGAATATAATATCCTCAATTTCGACGATTACGAATGTGAATGCAAATGCTCAAAAATTTGAGGATACAAATACGAATATTTTTTTTGAAGGATAACAATTATGGATACAAGTACAAATATGAATACGAATGTTCAAATTCTAGATGACACAGATACTTACATAGTACACAATGAAGTAAGTTTGGTAAGTTTTCTTTTATTATTTAGTTATTTTTTATACACATATTCATTATTAAGATATTTAATGTATTTATTATGTATTGAAAATTATTATGAACTTAAAATACTTACTGCTTTTAAGTAAATTTGCACGTATATATTATTTGTATATCAATCGTATTCATTTGTCAAATATTTATTTTACATTCGTATTTGTATTTTGAGGATATGATCTTATATTTTATACATCTGTATAATATTTGTATTCGTATTCTTGTCCGAATTTTAAAAAGATAAGATTACGGTAACACCTATATTCGTATACATATCCGATCGTTTTCTTCCCTATTGTCTATGCATGACCCTACATGATCAAGATCAATATGAATACATATATCAATGTATATTTAAATTATATCATTATATTTTTTAGAATGGATATGAATATTAAACAATGATCGCTCAGTTTGAATAGTAGAAAAATACTTTATAGATTAGTTTATATATACAATATGGCTTATATGATACAAATACATTAAATATTTTTATTTCATTATATATTAAAATGGATATAATACTTTTGAGGTGACTCTCAAATTGAGAGATCACCCTTTTTGGCATAAAAAATATTAAAATAGATATAAGATATATGTATAGATACTCGTGGATATCAAGTCATATCTATATCAATGTACATTCAAAATGAATACATATAGGAATGTTGAAATCGACATTTTGCGTCCCTATTGACAATAGTTTTTTAATCACATAACTCTAGAATGTAGTGTGATTTATACTAACAATAAACTTACATGTGATATTGTGTTGTTCATTATCGTCGAGTTTGCTTCAGTTTTGATGCAAAGTTTAGTCATTTGTGATCATCTTTATTTGGTTCAGTTTTTATCAATATTTTAATATCCATAAAAAAATCGTCTAATCAGCATGATTAAATACAAAGAAATATACATTGCTCATAATTATCTTCCATGATTAAACATTTGAAGAATGAATATTTCTTTGTATTTAATCATGCTGATTAGACGATTTTTTATGGATATTAAAATATTGATAAAAACTGAACCAAATAAAGATGATCACAAATGACTAAACTTTGCATCAAAACTGAAGCAAACTCGACGATAATGAACAACACAATATCACATGTAAGTTTATTGTTAGTATAAATCACACCACATTCTAGAGTTCTGTGATCAAAAAACTATTGTCAATAGGGACGCAAAATGTCGATTTCGACATCCCTATATGTATTCATTTTGAGAATGTAGAGGAATTTCAAAAATAATTAGAAACTTTCAACTTTCCATACTAACTTATTTTAAATTCAGTTATATAATACAATAGAAACAGAATTGTGGTGGTTTTTTAATCATACTTGCAATTAATTTCTCATAATTGATATCCATGCATGAGAGATAATGGTAATTGATGAAAGGTGCACCTTAAAAGACATCTCCACTCAATGAACACTAGATGGAGAAGACGGGGGAAATGTAAAACATGCCACACACGATTTAATAACTCAATCTCTAGTCGAGTTTCATCCATAGAAAAGGGTGTGCAACACGAAGGATGTAGAACAATAATAATGAGCGAAATTCATGTCATTGTTAGCAATCGTTGCCCCCTTCATATAGGGCACTCCTTTGTTAGTAGGAAGAGGACATCATGGTTGTGATGCGATGAGACACTACTAAAAAAACAAATAATAGACCATGATTGAGTATCGTGGCTTAATGTCATATTATCGTTGCCTAATAACATTGACCGCGGTAATATTAACGTGGTTTATACCACCATGTCTTATAGTTTACTGTGGCCAAAGAGTTTACTCTTTGGCCACGGTTATCTTACCAATCAAAATCTTTCAAGCTACGGTTAAATAGGATGACAAATCTATTTAAGTCATGGTAACTAAAATGTGGCAAAAACCACCTTACCAAAGTGCATAGACTTTGACAACGGTTTGATAGTTGTGACAATAGAGATTTTACCATGGAAGTTGTATTGTGGCAAAAAAAGCGGACTTAAAAAAATCAATGCATATGTCAATTATTCATTTAACAGAATCTCATATGATATGCATATGGTATTCGATGTTCATTTCCTGTACTGTCACAATAACATGGTGAACATGCATACACGTGATAAATCCACATACAAGCTAACAAACAAACTTATGATAAGCATAAACACACAAGTTGAAAAAGTGCATAATCCTCATGTCAACATAAGATTTTTAACAAAATAAGAGGTAATTAAGGTTTAATTAGCTAATAAATTGTTAAAAAGTATTGATCTTTGAAATCTAATAATATCGATGCAATATAAAGACCAGTCTAAAATTAAATGCTACTTATCTAAAGCAAAATCATTAAAATCTATATCATCTTCTGAATTTTCATCATCATCTCTTCTTGCACCCATGCCTTTGCTCATTCTAGATGATGAACACTCTCTTTGTGATTAATGGTTGTCCTTCGATGATGGTGTCTCTTGTGCTTTGGCAAAGACAGCAACTGATTTTGTTATCTCTCCTAGCAGGACCTCTAATCTTGTGACTCGATCATGTAAGAAACGATCTGGTTGGCCTCTACCTCCACAGTATATGGATGGATAAACCCCTCTGCCTACTCTTCTCACACGTCCTGGATGTTCAGGTCCAGTAGCTTGTAGATATGTTGCGTCTGGAGAGACAGGAGACCCATCATTAGGGTGTTGAAGTGCCAACATGTACTCCTGAGGTAATGAAATTAAAAATTTTGAATTAATACATATATTAAAATGAATTTGAAACAAAATTAAATTAACTTACATGTTGCTTTTGTAATTTCTTATCATGCCACATTCTTAAGACATCTTTTCCTTCTCTACTTTTTGAGTATATAAAAAGATTGCAACGATCAAAATCAATGCACTTTTTCACCTGAATTTAATTATATAAATAAATATACAAGGTAATGCTAAATATTACTTAAATTTAAAAAATAGTATTTACATACCAACCCGTGCTCTCATTGCTTGGTGTTTTTTCTACCCATGCGATGAGCTGCATGTGTTAACTTTGATCGATTGCATTATATTGCCTACAATAATATAATTTCCATAACTAGCACCTATTATTTTCGAAAAAGAAAACTAAACTAACGAAGACAGTTGGACTTATTTTAATAGATGAACAAAGATTTAAAACAAATATCATTTATAAACAAAGAGGGGCTTCTAATCAACAACAATGGTAAAAACAATCATTTCTCTTAAATCTAGAATGATGATCATAAAAGTTTCATAATTCATGAGAGAGTAATAGATAAATAATTGCACATCAAAAATTCCATTATTCAATCACGATTAAAAGAGGTTCAAATAGATTCTAAGTAGATCAAAGTTGAATGGAATGCTGACAATGTCTAGCAATATCATTGATAGGAAACATGGCCTAATATAAAGTATAGTTTATATGGATGGAAACTCCTTATCACAAATATAAACGTAACTTCAGGATCCATCTGCTCAAATAATTTTAAGGTCATATATTCATGAACACTACTGAACTACCCACTAAATGTTCAAATTTATACTTTATATTCCTTGGATGTCCAATAATCAACTAAAGTTCTCCAATCTTCTTCAGTTATACCTTGGTCACGGTAAATTATAAGACACGGTGGTATAAACCACGGTAATATTACCGTGGTCAATGTTATTAGGCAACAATAATATGACATTAAGTTATGATACTTGTTACATCTATACCCCCAAAGATAGTCCCATGTCTAAAACTCACAAAGTGTGAGAGTAGGTTGTAAGTGGTGATGATTACTACTTGACAATGTGGGCTTAAGCATTTTTGGGTGGTTGTCAACAGGTCCAATTGGGCCCGAACCCAACAAGTTGTTAAGGTCAGTTTTCCTCGATGACCGATCAGGGACCTAAGCCTGAGATGGTACAAATGGTATCAGAGTTGATTGCCCTCTGATACTAGAAAGGGCTACCGAGAGGTGGAGCCACCATGACAAAGAGATGGGAAGAAATAGCTACCCGGAGAGTACAACCGCCACTATCATCGGGAATAAGTTATGGGCCATGTCGCAAAGAGGATGTTGCAAATATAAGTAAGGGAGATTGTAACATTCGTACCCCTAAAAATAGTCGCACATTAAAAACTCGCAAAGTGTGAGAGTGGGTTACAAATAGGAAGGATTACTATATGACAACTTGAGCTTAAGTATTTTGGGTAATTGTCAACGGAAACAATTGGGTTTGAATCCAACAAGTTATCAAACCCGGACATTATAAATTGTAACCTCACGGAACTAGGTCCCCCGTCCCTGGTCCGTTGTCAAGGAAAACTGGTCCTGACAACATGTTGGGTACGGACCCAGATGGCCCCGTCGGCAACCACCCAAAATGCTTAAGTCCAAGTTGTCAAGTAGTAATGCTCACCACTTATAACCCACTCTCACACTTTGTGAGTTTTATATGTCGGACTATCTTTGGGGTATGGGTGTTACAATACTCAATTATGGCATGTTCTTTGTTTTTTAGTAATGGTATACGGCTATGACGACCATACAATTGGTATGATCAATGTAATTAGTTATAACCTTAGCAAACGTTCATCATCAAAATAAGTTAATTACATAACTATAGTGAGATCTTTTACAAGTAAATCCTAAGTGGTTAAACGAAAAATCTCGATAGATGATCTGAATGTTAATTGGATAGGGAATAAAATTCAGTAACTAAGTGAAAGCCTTTATCAATGTTAGATCTATTCCAATTTGAATACTTTGAATCTCTACGACATCTGGTAAATATTTGGAAAATAAAATATATTAAAAACACAATTTTCACTATTCAACGGACTAGTCCAACTGACTATTGGCTAACTAACCATTATTCAGTTGATTACTGACCATTCCCCCCTCTTCCCCTCCTCCCCAACCCAGTCGGACAGTCATCCCGGTTAATTGGCTTAATCTCCTGACTATTAGAACAAAACCTGTGCATAGATGCATCCATGTAGTTGTTGGAGTGATAGCGAACCTAATTCCATGGCGACACAGAGTAAAATCTGAAGTAATGCTCACAAAGACACTAATGACCATTAATAGCCTAATTAAATGACCATTGGTGGTTATAGACTCTAATTCTTTTATATATATATATGTCTTTCTATCTTCTAAATCACAAATCCGTTGTAGTCTAGTTGGTCAGGATACACGGCTCTCACCCGAGAGACCCGGGTTCAAGTTCAGGCAACGGAAATTTTTATTTACTTACGTCGTCGTTAGCAATTGCACCATCTTGCGTACCTTTTCGCAAAAGCCGGCCAGAGATTTTTCTTTTTGCTATAATGTCCCTATAAAACTCCTGATTATATCCGTTCTATTTACAAAATGCCGTCCAGAAGTTTTCGTCTTTTACGAAATTACCCTTCTCATCAGGAGGAAAACATGGCAAGTGCTCCGCACTTCGCTTGCTGAGCAGTGAAAACTGAATAAGGCAGCTAAACAGCCTTGACATAATAGAATAATCCATGATGGAGTTTGTAAATTATCCTCAATATTAGGGTATAGGCCGAAAAAAATGATATTTTCATGCCAAAAAAAATATCTTTTAATGGCCAAACTTGAGTAAAATAGATATTGAATACTAGGGATGCAAACGGATGCGGTTATATTCGTATTCGTTCGTATTTGTATTCGTTTATAAGAGGATATGGTTCTTATTTTTCTAAAACAGGCGAATACGAATACGAATACGAATATTCTAAACGAATTTTACATGGATACGAATACGAATACGAATATTGGATTAACGAATGCGAATACGAATACGGACACGAAAAAACAAACGAATCCGGTTATGAATACGAAGATTCGTTATCTATATCTATATTTTAAAATATACATTTAGGGTTTATTCCCCCTCCCCCCAAGTTTTTTCCCCTGCCGCCCACTCCCACCACTCACGCCCCCGACTCCCGCCCCCTTCGGCCCCAGCCTATCTCCCTCCTCCCCCCTTGCGGCTAGCCTACGACCCTCTCGACCTTCGCCCCTTGTTGCCAGCCTGTGCCCACCCTCCACCCCCCGGCTGCCTACCGCCCCCCTTACGGCCAGCCTATCACCTTCTCAACCTCCGCCCCCTTGCGCCCAGCTTGCACCCACCGCCCACCGCCTCGCCGCCTATCGCCCCCTTGCGGTCATCCTGCTGCCTCCCGACCTCTGCCCTCTTGCACCCAGCTTGCCTCCCTCCTGACCTCCGTGCCCCTTGCGCCCCACCTCCCACCGGCGGCCGCTCTCCCTCGCCCTTCCTCGCAGCCGCTGTCACAGCCGTCCTCCCTCACCTCCCTCATCCTCCCTCATAGCCAGAGGCAAGCGTCTCCCTCGCCCTGCCTCGCAACAGCAACCGATATAGTATAGCATCTTATTCTTCTAATGTCCATTCAATTCTATCATTTCTTATGTGAATGCAAAAGAGGATCTCTTATATTATGGCATATAATGTAGATTTTATACAGCATATGTTGCTTGCTTGAATCATGGGACGTGACTAAACAAAAGATGGAAGTTATGCGGAAGTTGTCACCAGATCTAGGTACATTTTTGTTTATATTTTTATATTCATGTTAAAGTTAACATTCGTTTGTATATTCGTATTCGTTCGTAAACGATTCGTTTCGTATTCGTATTCGTATTTTGAGGATATGGATCTTGATTTTTTACATTCGTGTAACATTCGTATTCGTATTCGTATTCGTAAAATAATATGGATATGGTTATGGTATGACATGAATTCGCATTCGTATTCGTTCGTTTGCATCCCTGCTGAATACGGCAGCTAAACAGTCTTGACATAATAGAATAATCCATGATGAATTTTGTAAATTATCCTCAATATTAGGCAGTGTTCACGAAATCGGTTTGTGCGGTCGCATATATGCGCGTGCGGACCCTCGAGCGCGCCGATTTCCTGATGCCCGTCGTTATGCGCCTCTTCCGCATATGCGGCTTACTCGGCCGCATATACGGACCGTGAGTCCGCATCGAGATACTATTGGGTATATGGATCTGTATCGAAATCCCTAATTTGCTTCGATAGGGTTTCGGGCCTTTCGACAAAATCAAATATCTGCGAGACTGCGCCCCGATAGGGTTTGGCAAACTCGCGACCTCCTTCTCCATACTCTAGTGGCTCCCAACACCTCCACGGCTCCACCTGCCCTTCAGCTACGCCTCCATCGCCGCCCTCAAGCCTTCTGCCTCCGTGCGCGAGTTCTCGCCCTCCAGATCCTCCTCTATTCGAGGCTTCGGCATCTCGAGCTTCTCCGTACGAGGCTCCTCGGCCACCATCTCCTCTCAGAGTTCCTCCGCCTCCTACTCGTGTCGTGACCATTCAAAGGTAACCCTATGTCCTTTTTCTATAATTTTAAGGATTTCTCGATTGTTGACCATCGACAACAAGTTTTTCTTGACTATTTTTAATGTAGCAGTGTAGCACTATGGTTACCATACAAATGATTGAATGCTTTTTTTCTTAGCAGTGAATGCTTTTTTTCTTAAAAATATTTTAGGATGGGATTTTGAGACCGAGGTTTATGGCACATTTTGATGCCATGATGGATGAGTTCTCACTGCTCGTCACTTTTGCTGGATGATGTAGTGCCAGATCAAAAGGGGACACTTGGGAGTGGTTGGGAGATGACTGGTTACCATGTGGTTATATGAAGTTCATATACCCATTTTACAATGATACAAACTCTATATACATTACTTTATTGTGTTTTAGATTTACATTATCATACATTTATGACCCAAACAAAGGTATAGCTCGAGAAAAGACTCTCGTTTACCCTCTTAAGCGACTAGCTATTTCTCTTGTCGATGCAATCCCCCATCTCTTAGGTGTATAACTCTTTTGGGTTGATAATTTTTATTTATTGAGCATACAAAAAGGTAGTTGAATATGAATAATTAGATAGAGAGGAGAAAATTGAGTTAGATTTTATATATACAACTCGACACCTATTAGATAATAAGTGGATTCCATAAATTTGACTAAAATGCAACACACATATCTATATTTATATTTTTTATCTATTCGGGTTTGGAGCGGGTTCAGATACCCACAAAATCATTCCAAACACATACCCGCATGGTTAGTAAATTCAAGACCTAAATCAATCCAAAAATAAATGAACGGGTTTCGGGTCCTTAAATGGAGCGGGTTTGGATCATGTGCCAGATTGACATCTCTAATCACAACTACGCTTCTTTAATTGATGCATCTTTGCAATTCAAGAGGAAGAGTAAGAGGGCTTCATGTTTGGTTATTGATTGGATTGGATTGGATCACGGGTAGGGTTGGGCATTAGGCTGGACCGGCCCAACCCGGCTCAAAATCTAACTCGTATAACCTGATCCAAACCCAAACTCGAAATTTAGTAGGTGGACCGTGGACCTCAAAATGAGCCCGTATTGATTATCGGGTCAGGTTTGGCTTAGAAAAGGTCCAAACCCACAAGCTCGATAGCCCGACTTATACGATATAATTATATCCAGTATATTCATGTTTGCTCCAAGTACCATGTTCTAACTTTCGTATATCTATTTCGAGTTTAGAATAAATATTTAGACCCGTTAATAATCATGTCCATTAGTGTGAATTGAAGACATTGTTAGATTAATATGCAAGATTATTACATTAATATGCAAGAATGTGATATGTATCCTCAAGTGTTAAAGAACGTACAACTGTAAGTACCAAGCTGTATTGAGTCATAGTGTCTGAATCACAATATAATATGTAATGGTGGACTGAATGGTGGCTCAAGTCGCTATATTTTTTATAACATTTCTATTTCCAACATACAACTAATGTCAGAATCACGAATTAGTTAGCGTACTTAAAGTATTAAACATGCACGCATGTATAAGAAACAACCAAATAAATGCAAGAAGAACGTAACACATGGTATTGGTGTACATAGGTGTTAAATTTGGATAGCCCAATCCGAACCCGACCCATTTTGTTTGGTTCGTATTTGGGCTTGGGTCTGGAATTTGAAAATAAAATGGGCATAAACCCGGCCTATTAGCCCTATACTTAAATGGACTTCGGTCGGACCAACTCAAACCCAACCCAACCCGATCTGATGCTTAAACCTGGCCAAAATACGGGCTGGATTAGCCCATGGGTCGGACCGAACGGGTCGAGATTCAAAAATCTATGTCCAAAGCCCGCCCATGGGTCAGCCCACGATCCATTTCGCTCTTTATCCATTGACTTTTTTAATAGTATTTAATATTTACAAATGATTTTATTAACACCATTTATACTTTATCTAACTAATATAAGTAGTTTACATATTACTTCACATATAAGCTATTAATTTTTCTTTAAAAATATGGTTATATATGAAAATTTTGAAGTGTATCATATTATTACATGTATTATTCAAGTTATATTTATATATTTTTTATATTTTACGGGCCAGATCGGACCGACCTATTCTCAAATCTCCTAACCTAAGCTCGGCCCATAAACAGGCTGGACGGGCCCCAACCCGTTGACTAGGTCTACCGATGCTCAACCCTAATCACGAGGTGTTTGAGTCGCTAATAGGTTTAGAATGTTAAGACGTGATATTATTTATATATTATATCAGAATTTGGGAAAGCAATTAATTTTTTTGTTTATTACTTACGGAACAAAAAATACATACTGCAAACCCTCGTCTAAACAAAAATGGATCCTTCTTGTGGAAGCTGCAACCCTAATCACGAGGTGTTTGAGTCGCTGATAGGTTTAGAAAATTACAGTAACCCTCGTCTTTACTGGTCCGCTTGCACTCTCATCCAACGTGGCACAATCCGGATCATTGATATGCTATGCGCGAGCTTCTTGTGGAAGTGGAAGCTGCATGATATTTCCTGGAACACGTTATGTCTTCCCAAAAAGGAGGGGGGGGCTTGGTCTCCGGTCATTACATACTCTCCAGGGGCGATGATTATGTCCTGAACTTGGCGGCTGCTATCATCTGAGAGTTCAATCTGGATGACTTACATGAGGCTGAAATATCTTCACTCATGCTCCTTCTGGGATGTCCAACCATCCTCTTCGCATAGTTGCATCTGGAAGGCCATCCTGCGCAGTCGGGATACCTTCGCTAGCGCATATCAATCAACTTCTACCCCCCTGCGGTGGTCCCTCTCTCCAAAAGGGTTCTCTTTCTCAAGTGTGGTTGATCTCATTCGCCATAAAGACTCGCCCAAAGCTTGGGCCTCTTGGATTTGGGGAAAGTCCATTCCCCCTAGGTTCTCGCTCTCTTTGTACAAGGAGAGATTGCCAACTACGGACAGACTTGCTAGATTCAGTATCTGCCCTTCCTCTACCTGCTACCTCTGCCTTCTCCATTCGGAATCTCACAGCCATTTGTTCTTTGATTGTATAAGGCAGAACTCTTGCTTCGCTCTCAATTTGGCATCTCCTCCTGCGGTGCACCTGTTGGACATCTTGGATTGGTTTGCTGCTTTGCAGGTGAAGGATTTGAGCGAGAGGTTTTGCCTTACTCTTGCTTGTGTGGTTAGCTGCCTCTGGGAGGAGCGTAACGTCCGTTGGACTTCTGGTACTCAAAGGTCTGTTGAGGAGTTGGTTGACAAGGTCGTTCAGACCTGTCGCTTGCTGCTGTGAATATTTTCTGGCCGAGTTTTGTTCTGTTCGGCCTAATTGTCCATAAGGGGACGCATTTTTGTGGGGAGTTTTTCTGCCTTTGTTGTATTCATGGTCGATAGTGCCTAATGTAACTTGTTTTTACATTAATACATACTTACTCTTAAAAAAAGGAAAATGTCGAAGTTGACTTTTGGATTATCATTTGAGTTTAGATTGATGGATGGAAATCAGGTATCATTTTCAAATCACGTGGGTCTCCATTTGTTTTGGTATGAATGGAATCGCGATGGAATAAAATCAAGTAAAACATGAGATTAAAAAAACATAAAGGAATGAATGCTTCTATTAGGAGTTTTATGGGGCTGACCCTCTATTAGGAGTTTTATGGGGTTGGGATGTCCCCGCGTCGTTTTCGGTATTTTTTTATTTTTTTTTTTGAAAAATATCATCATGTATATTCATCCCTATATCCTTCCTATATGCCATTCGAATTTCATCAGAAACAGAGACTCATACGGCCTCCATCCAGACAGTCATTTTTTAACGGTAACATGATTTTTTAAATCGACACCATCTTGATGGAGGTCATAGGAGTCTCTGTTTCTGACGAAATTCGAATGCATATAGGGAGATATATGGATGAATATACATGACGATATTTTTCAGAAAAAATAAAAAGATGTTGAAAACGGTGCGAGGGCAGCCCCGATAAACTCTTCTATTAGACCCCGACAATATGTATTTTTTATACGTGTATCTGCATCTATTTTAAAATAAATATTTTTCTTTGATATCTATTTAGTATCTCTACTAGGGTGCATACCCGCGCTTCGCGGCAGGGACGATTATTGCAAAGGAAATATCATGAATTCATTGAGGTATTAAAATGAAACTGAAATGTTAAATCTAGAAACATTTGTAATTAGTATACTATACAAATCAAATTATTTCTTTCATTTATGAATAATATGGTCATAGGTAAAAAATTAATTACAATCATATAATAATTTAAATAAATTATAGAAAGATATTGTAAGCATGTTGGAAGATGGTAAATATTATCATTTTGGACACTTACATTTAAAAGAATTATATAAAAGATTAGGAATAAAATTTATCAATTACATTAATTGACTAAGAAGATATGTAATATAATGTTGGAGAAATATTAAGCACTTTGCAAATATATTTATATTTGCAAGTTGTTAATTCTTAAATTTTAAATCTATGTTTATGTATATTGACAGAAATTTTAATTTATGATTTTAAAATATATCGTGTATTTAGAAATCCAATGATAGACAATATTTTATATTACATGTAACAAATGATAGTAGTCATTATATATTCAAAATTCGAATGACATAAAAAAAGGTTCAAAATAGTTTTATTTGGTAGATGTTATTAACGTAAACCCAACAAATATTATATTAAAAAAATTATCTATGGTCAGGTATTTTGGTATTATTGCATAGTACATATATATAAGTGTCTGGGGTAAAATATTATTAAAAAGTCTACTCTTGATTAAAAATACGTACATAATACCAATATAATTTAAACATTATTTTCTAAAAAATGAATTCTATATAAATTAGGAAAAAAAGAACTTTTTCTTTCATTACGTAAGTCCTTTTTGACACCAGGTTGCCTACCTGCAGTAGTAGGGAAACTTTGACTTCAATGAACATATATAATAAATGTATAAATAATTAGAATCGGTACACTATACAAAAGAAATTGTTTCTTTCATTCATGAATAATATGATTGTAGAGAAAAAGTACTTGTAATAATATATTAATTTCAATAGGTTATAGGGAAAAAACTCCATACATGTTGCAAGATGGTAGACAATATCATTTAAATTACTTATACTTATCAGAATGAAGTGTGCTAGTGACCCAGTCCATATTATTACCATTAATCATATTTTAATTACTTATAATTGTCAGAATAAATATAGTACTGGATATGTATTGGTATATGGGAAAATATTTGTAGTTAATTTTTAATTTAATAATTATATCAGAGGAAAGGGAGGAAAGGGAGAAAGAATGACATAAATATTAATATAGTAAATATAAAGAAAAAATATGAGATGTATACTTTTTAATTTAATAAATATATTAAAAGAGAGAGAATAATAACTATAATAGGGGAAAGGGAAAAAGAATGATATAAATATTAATAATAAATATAAAAGGAAAATATGGTATGTATAATTTTTAATTTAATAAATATATTAAAAGAGAGAGAAAAAAAAGAAGAGAAAGAGAGATGGGTGAATTAGAAAGAGAAACAGAGGAGAGAGGGAGAGAGAGGTGAATTAGAGAGAGAAATAAAGGAGAAATGGAGAGGAGAGAGGGAGAGAGATGGGGGGAGAAAGTGACTGGAGAGAGATAGAAAGACCGAGAGAGGAGAGAAAGAGGGGGAGAGGAGAGGGAGAGATCCTGAAGAGGGGGGGAGAGAGAGAAAGGAGGCGGGAGTTGAAGAGAATGGAGAGAGAGAACGGCGGGAGTGGGGAAATGAGAGGGCACGTGTCAAGGACATGGGGAAATACCCAGTAATAGTAATAGTATAGACTAGGGTGCACCCATGCTTCGCGACGGGATCAGATGGTAATAGAGAACTTTAATAAATATTACAAAGTTTAATGGTAAATAAGTTTAATAATGCAATTAGTAAGAATGAAAGTGTAGATGATGATTTTAAAATTGAACTGTATTGAACTCATATATATAGTTTAAGTAAAATTTTTGGGAAGCAAATAATGGGTGCAAGAAAGTGTGAATATGCATCAAGTCAAAAGTGAAGCTAACAACTTACACAGGAATTATCCGAGAGGGAAATAATAAAACAACAGAAAAAGTAACAAAATAATTAAATTTTTTATAAGAAAAAAATCATATAACTTTTATATTTATAAACTATTATGTTAGCGTATTGTATATTTGATTAAAAAATTTTAAATAGATTTTTCTAAAAAATTAATGGATTAAATTATTATTGAATTTTTACTTTTATTGAAATTATTATGATAAAATATTCATTCTTTCTTGATATATTTTATATATTATATATTATTTTTAATTAAGTTATTATTTATACAGTAATTAATCATATGATAAAAATATTCATTCATTTTTTATATATTTTATATACTCAATAATAATTTTAATCAAGTTATTATTTATATAGTAATTAATTGATCTACGATTACTAAAATATACTTTAGTAAACCATAAAATGTCTAAGAAATAATGTGAAAAGATTTCAAATCCATTTGATTGATGGATATAATTAAAATGAAATCTAATATTTATATGTCACACTAATTTCAAAGAGATGAGGAAAAAAAGTTATGTACGTATTACATTTCAAAAAAAATACTATTATATAATTTTCGATTATTCTTTAAAATTTTTATTAATAAACTATTGATATAAGTATAATTCTATTATTATCATATTCATATGTTTATGTTTATTTTTATTATTTATTGAATTATTTGTACTACGTAATAATGTAAGCATCAATTTGAAATTATTTTCAAATTATATTTTCTATTGCTTTATTATAAGATTTATATCTGTAAATTTAAGTTTGTTTTAAATTATTTTTTAATTACTATTGTATTTCACAATTAAGTTTGTTTTAAATTAATTTTTAATTAGTATTGTATTTCACAATTTTAACATCACATATAAATATAAT
This sequence comes from Ottelia alismoides, assembly GCA_037367405.1. Lineage (NCBI taxonomy): Eukaryota > Viridiplantae > Streptophyta > Magnoliopsida > Alismatales > Hydrocharitaceae > Ottelia > Ottelia alismoides. The sequence continues at coordinate 393,627 of JAZKJV010000261.1, forward strand.
TTTATTTTAGTACAGTAATAATATATCTACATGAGTTTTTACCCACGTTGATTACAAAATTTGAAGTTGAATAAATTATTAAATTTAGAAAACAATTGTAACTTTGAAATAGCGGAGAGATATATAGGGGAGAGTGGGTGAAAAGAGATATAGAAAGTGACGTATTTATTTTAGAACAATAATAAAATATCTACATGAGATTTTACTTATATTGATTACAAAATTCGAATTTGAGTAAACTGTTAAGTTTGGAAACTAAAATAATGGATAGAGAAAGAAGAGGGAGTTATCATATCATTTTATATTTTCAATATTTATTAGCAATAAATTATTAATATAAATAAAATTATATCGTTATCATATCATTTTCACGAAAGTTCATAAACCTGGCGTAGAAATAAATGACACAAACAAATTTGTATATATAAATATTAATATAATAAATATAAAGGAAAAATATGATATTATAATTTTTAATTTAATAAATATAATAGATAAGTCTATAAAATTAATATAATACATATAAGAGAAAATATAATATTTGTAATTTTAATTTAACACATTAGAGGAGAGAAAAAAAGAGAGAATGAGAGAGATGGTGTGTCATTTAAGAAATAGAGAGAAGAAATATGAGGAGAGAGAGAGAAGGGAGAGAGTGAGTGGAAGGGGAGAGAAAAGGGAGAGTTTGAGAGAGAGAGAGAGAGAGAGACCGAGAAGAGTAGTGGAGAGCAAGGTTTTAAAAACCGGACCGGACGTTGAACCGGTTTCTTCTCGGTTCGGTCAGACCGGGTCGGACCGTTGGTTCGAACCGGTCGGACCGGCGATGACGTCAGCATGACATCATCTTTCTTATCGACCCGGAAAAAATCGGACCGGGCTTTATTTACTGGTCCGACCGGTCGGACCGGCTTTGTGAATCGTAAAAACTGGATATTATATCTATTAAATAATCGTAATATTGCCATGCTATGTCACTTTTTTGCCTGACATATATGATTACATCTTCTGACCCGTCTTCAACAACAATATTTGGTAAATCTGAATGCACATTTTGATCATCTTCCATCTAAAAAATATTCTTTAAGTTACAATCAATAAAATATGCATACGAACATAGAAACTTCTATATAACACAACCAAAAAAATATATAATGATGGAAACGGGTGAGTTTAGCAACCCATCTAGATTTAGCTCCTCTACGGATAGAGCAACCCACATAATGACATCTTATCTCAACCATAAAAGATTACATCATATAATATAGGGGGACAAGGGTGAAAAATATTGGATCCACTACAACAAAACTTAACAAGTTGTTTGGAGTCTGGACTACTTTTTATTAATAACAGATCGAGCCTAAACTCGGGATGTAGTGAAGGATATTAGAGCTAAGATCAATAGGAGGAAAAAGGACTACCCAAGCACATTAATCCATCACAGTTACCAGAAGCATTATTGAATTATTACAACGAACATTTTGTAGATTTAAATAGAGATCAGTCCAATGGTAGATCACCATGGAAAACTGACATTATGTGAGGAATGTCAAAGCTGGGGACTTATCAATTGACAATTTGAACTAAATTATTTTGGTGGTTTCACAAAATCCAAGATACGTAATATATACCAAGATATACGAGGCAACGGCAGCAAGATCTATACCTTGGAAGTGGCCGGTGGTAGTGATGGAGGGGAGGCGGCAACAGATGGGTCGGCGGCGAGGGACGCAGCAAAGGCGGCGGCGGCGGCGAGGGACGAAGTGGTTGGCGGAAGTGGACGACTCGGCGATGAGGAACGCAACTGGACGAGGCGACGGCAGCTACGGACTGGCGGGTGGTGTTGATGGAGGAGCGGCGGCTACGGAGGAGTCGCCGGCGAGGGATGCAGCAAGGGATGAGGCGGCGGCGAGGGATGAGAGGGGCTAGGGATTTCGTTCGGAGTCGAGAGGGGCAGGTCGAGAGGGGCAGGGGGGTTTTGGGGTCAAATTGGGATTATTTGGGATTTTCAATTCAACTTGAGCCAGCCATCAAACGGTTTGACCCGGGCCGAACCGGTCCGGTTGAGCCGGTTCGGACCGGCGGTCGAACCCGGTTTTTTGTTTTTTTGTTTTTTTAAAAATATATTCGAAGAATCGGTGGAACCGACCGGCCCAGGACCGGTTCCCGATCGGACCGGTCCGACCGGCCGGTCCGGTCCGGTTTTTTGTACCCTGGTGGAGAGGAGAGATATCGTAGTGGAGAGGGGAGAGAATGAGTGGGAAGAGAGAAAGAGGGAGAGAGTGAGTGGGAACTGGGAAGAGAGAAATAGGGAGAGAGTGTGAGTACATGTAAGATGAAATGGAGAGAGAGGGAGGAGTAAAGGGATGGAGAGAGATCTGTGCACGGGAGTCGGAGAGGGAGAGAATGGAAGGGGAAGGTGAGAGACACGTGGAAGGAGAGGAAGGGGAGAAGGAAAAACTCGGCATTAGTATATGTTATAGATATCGTAGTATTAATAACTACGTATCCATTTGTAATTGTAATTCCGTTATGAAATAACTATTTTTAATATATTTAATATATTTGTTTGATCTTGATATCCTTTACACTAACTTTGATATGAAAATATATATGGATGCATTTACTATCCAATCATCTGTCATATCCATGTTATACATATTTTGCACATATATTTTAATCCATTTCAAACGAATACGGATACAATATCACTTTTACGGATACAATATCACTTTGATATCCATAAATATCTATATATTCATTTTAAATATAGGTTTAAATTCATTTTTAATCACGCTCAATATATTTTTTTGGAAGTAAACTCATTCAATATACTTCTATCATGAGTAAAACATAGAATACATGCTTGTTCACTAAAAATAATTGAGTCACAGTGATATTTTTTCAAAATCTGTCACTAAATGAGTCGTTGTTAAATATATAATGACGATATTATTCTTTACGAAATGAGTTTTCGTACTTGAAATTAATAACGAATAGTATATTTGTTGCTATACATTACAAACAAAACAGGTTGTGATTACAGAACTATGCTCACGGATGTGGGGCTTGTGATCAAAGAATTGAGCTCTGACCACAATACGTCGTGGCATATAGCCATAGCTACATGTCTCGTTTCGAGAGTTCTCTAAACATGAGTATGTCATGGAGACTACAAATAACCACAGAAGTTGTCGTGGCTATAGTTCTTGCATGAGTGTCCTTACATCTATGAAGACTTTGGCCACGAAATTATAGCTACAGGAAACTAGTGGCCACGCAATTATCACGACCACAAGTTTTCGTAGCCACATTATATGACCACAGCTCATTTTTCTCGTAGTGATATCATTAGCAATTGCCTATATATCAACGTTTATCTATGGTTGTTTTTCAAAATATCAATTAATAGTCGCTATTTTTATTCAAAATTTAATGATCATTAATTAGAGGATAGCAACAGATAAATGTCGCTACGTGGATTGTTGCTAATGATATTACGACAGATATGCTATTCATCGATAATTTTAAGTACAAAAAATTATTCCACAATGAATAATATCGTTGTTATATATTTAACAACGGCTAATTTAATGATAGATTTTGAAAAAAAACATCATTATACCTCGATTTTATTGTAGTGATTTAAGCAATTATATAAAGTATTTTTTGCTACTGATTGTATTTATCAACATCCTTTCCGTATATATATGCCTTAAGAATAACTGTCAGTATTTATATTCATAAATGATTATTCGTAAATAACTGTCAGTATTTATATTCATAAATGATTATTCGTATTTTAAAATAGAAAAATATATTATATCCGACTATTTGCAATCCATTCGAGGATATGTGTATAGCAATGGACGAATTAACAATTGCCAATGAAGTGTAATTTAGGACATTCATCTCTCCCCCCCAACTGTGACATCATCGATGATGTCCAGTGGTCAGACATAAATGATTGTATTTAACAGCCAATCTTTTAATATAAAAATGACTATCTAATTTATATCATTTATGTCATTTTATTTTGAGTATTCCCTATTAATCTATTGCTCTTTGCCCCTGATTTTCTTGGAAATTTATAACACAAAGCAAAGTTTGTAAACTCTGAAGCCCATAAATCCATCGAGAGACAAGCGACCATGCATATGTTGCGAATAATGACTACGACACACACATACAAGGAAAGAGATCATACTTCATGGAGTAGGTAACTTACCTACTTCACTTTTTTATTTTTTTGAAAAATATTTCAACGGATTTTAATAACTATATCCCTCTAATATGTCATTCAAATTTCGTCAAAAATAGAAACTGCAATGTCCTCCGTCCAAAACATGTATAGAGAGAGAGAGGGGAAGAGATCCTACTCCAAAGAGTGGATAACTTACCTGCTCCATTTTCTCTTTTTTTTTTCTTTAGAGAGAGAGAGCGAGAAGGAGAGGGAGAGGACTTATCCAATGGAACATGTGCCCATTAAAGATGAGATGAGTCCCTAATCCCAGTTGTTTGATCTTAATCCGATGATCACTAACTCCGATAACTTTTGTATTGTCATTAGTAACTGAACTCAGTAATACTAAACGCACCAGTAACCTTCGTAGTGTCAGCAGTAACTTTGAATCAAATGTAGGTAAAGAAAGAAATTTAATCAGTAACTTTGGTTCACACGTGTACTTTTATATAAGTTATTAGAGTTATGATAACACTTACTGAAGTTTCGATATATATATATTTTACTGAAGCATGGATATTTATATTAGTTACTGGAGCTTGTATTTCTATTACTGAAGATGGAGTAGGCTCTTACTGAAGCTTGTATTTTTACTACAAGAGTTGTTGGAGATGAAGCAGGCTCATTTCATCTCTAATGGACACATATTTCATTGGATAAAAATCATATATACATATATATGATGCCAGATAAAGGCTTTAGTTTTTCATTCTAACAAATAGAGTTTTAAAATTTTAAACCCTGAGATGACTAACTATTACTCAATGGATTACACATTCACGAAAGAAAAATGGTGAAGTTTTCTCTCACTTTAAGTAAGATCGGCTACATTGATTCTTGCCCACCGACTATTTTTTAAGATGGTTGACGACTTCCTAAGGGGAGGAAGTCATACATATGAATGACCATAAAAGTGCTCAAAAAAATTAACACATATGAATGACCATCGTATTTTCTAATGTGACATAAAAAGGGTAAGAGTGTTGGACATGTGAGCCCACGGCGAGCCATTATGCAATAAATGTTATTGCAAATATCATTCCCTGATCTGAAATGAAGAATAAATAATTTGCATAATAGGTCCCTCTGTACAATTAGGGTTATGTACCATGGCTGTCTTAATGATCATACAGTTGTTGATTCAATTATTGAATCATAGAGGCTGGTGCTTGGATGAATATCTAAAGAGTTAGATTGAGGACTCATCAAGCACCGTCAAATGATTGTTAAGATGTGATCTCCATCCTGAGTAGGAGATGGCAATCCTTTCTCACATAGGCTGATATCTGACCGACCTCTTGATGCAGGTCCTCTGCATAGGAATAGAGATTCAGAGGTGTCAGATTAGTTAGGTCAATGGGTTGACTTAACGAGATCGAGATAACCTAAGTCCTATGTTGAATGCTGTCACAGCATAGGCACGCATCCTCTGACCGGAGACAGATGTATTGCTATATGTCTAAGTATGTACATTAGACAGACCAATAGGTTGATGAGCTAACCAAGGTCTATACACCGGCGCGTTGGTGTGCATATAAGGGCATATGAGTAATACGATCTCTCAAAGGGATCATACAGGTTCACTACTGAACCGGAAGACATGAGCTCACTCATGAGATATTGGGAGGAATCAAATTCCGTGCACGGTCGTCTCGCTTTGGAAGCTTGACTGAATTTGTAGGTTTGATATATACTTTTGGAAAGTATATGATCAAGACCTAGGTATGATATATGCTTTTGGAAAGTATATGATCGATACCAAATCCCAATGATCAAATGAGAAACTTGGTGATCAAACCCTGAAGAAGACAGTGAAAAATAGATCTTGATCTTCGGGTTGACCATGGGTCTTCCAGTATGCAGGATGTACAGGTATTGGGAATACCTGAGGGTGATGTGATCATAAACGATTGTATATCCATGACGCTTCCATTCCGAGGGAGTGATGAAACAGGTCTGGATTTTAGTGACTCCTTCCAGTAGAGAAGCAATCTGATCTTAGTCCAAGTGTTGGACATTGGTCTGAATGAGATTCAGATGTAATGAGAAGATTAGATTTGCGGTCTTGATTTAATCAAGCATCTATGGGAGGTTCGAAAGATCTGGATTTGAGATAATATCTCAATATCCAAGTCACTATACGTGGAATAATACAATCGCCCTGTCCTTATCTCCAAGTATCCGCGGAGAAAGCACATTATTCATGAAAGGGTTCAAGAATAATTCTTTTGATGAAATATCCAAGCAAGGACTTGATGATTAAATGAGATTTAATTATCAAGCTTAAGTATGAATATGATTCATATTATGAAAATGATTATCTAAGATAATTAAATGGGATTTAATTATCAAGGATTAAGAGAATGTGGATAATACTATCCATGATATATGTGTATTATAAATGTGATTTATAATATGTATATATAAGAGAGAGAATTTATGTAAATAGCATTTGTTAATTAATAGTGTGAATTGGATTCACATTTGTTAATTAATTGGAAATGCAATTTACAAATTAGTTTGGGTTGTGAATATAATTCACATAATGTTCAATGGCATGATTGAAATATTCACAAATTAATTTGGAATTAATTTGGTGGATATTTTTGCAATAATTGAGAGATAAAATAACATAATAAAAGGAGAAATAAAGCCACCAAATTTAGAGGTGGCGTCACCCATGAAAGAGTCATGGGTGACGCCCCTTAATTTTAGGAGGTATATTGACTCCATTTTATTATGATGATTAATCTCTCAACTAATTTATTTATGTTGAATTAAAAATGTGTTGATAATGTTGCAACATATATTTAATTTAATCATAAATAAATGTTGTTGGTTTTAACCAACAACAATCATAACCATTGATCTTACATAGACCAAGCCTAGCCGTTGGATCTATGAGTCCATGGATTGAGATCCAATGGATCCTAAACTAATATAAATAGAGGGCTAGGACAGCCTTCCATGGCACATGATTAAGAGTTGTGCAAGGTTACAACTCCCTCTCTCTTTCTCATTCTCGCCCTCTCTCTCTTTCTCTTCTCCATTAAGTGGTCGTCCACTTTGTATTGAGAAAGGAGAGACTCTCGGCTTCTTCTTCTTCGACTCATGGATCTCCATCTTCTTTGGAGTTTCTTACTCTAAAGGAAGACGGCGGATTTCGTTTGACGAAATCGGGGGAGCCATCGCTTGGATCTTCATCGAGGATTGCGGGAAGGAACGTGACTCATCATCGCGCCCGCAAGTGCGTTCTTCGTGGATCGGACTTAAGATAGGAGGATCTCTACTTTGGGATCTCGCGATCACAACCGCGCTTCAAGAGGTATTCCTTGTACTTTGTGGTTTGATGAAACGATCCGAGAAGTGTTCTCGTGATCATGTGGTTTCATCTTTAAAGTTAAAAATTTTAATTTCCGCTGCATCTAGCGACTAGTGCGACTAGTTGCCCCGATTGCATACGATGCGATCGACACGCTTCCGTGATGCGCTTGAGGATTCTCAATATCCTAAAGTGGTATCAGAGCCATAGGTCGAATAAGGTTTTGGATATGATCCATAGACCTTAGACGATTTGGTTCTTGAAAGGGTTGCGAAATTTTTACTGCATTTCAATTTTCGCACCTCTGTATAATTGAATTTTTCGGCAATGTTTAAACTGTTTAAACACGAAATTTTCAATTGGATTTTGTTCCCCATTAAACAAGGAAATCATAGGGCTTGAGTTTACTAAATTTGGACTTTATTTGCTCAAGATATGGTCTTTTGAATATGCCTATATTCACTGTTGCGGGAACTGCAGATTTGAACGTTATTAATGAGATAATTACGATTTTAATCCGCCTTGAAATGCGTGAATTATCACTTGGGTTCTTTAATAAATCAAATAGGCAATCTTTGGAAACTGAGTTTGTATTTTTTGGATTTAAATTGATCAAGATAAGTTAATTTTAGTGATTGGGGATCACTGCTGGAAATTAACAATTTTGATCTTGAACCTTGTGATATGTCATTCAATTATCATGATGAAAATTAATTGTTAATTTTCTGGAATAATTAGTGATAAATATTTGTGAAATATTTAAAGAGATAATTATTTCATTGAATGACACTTGTCTAAACCACAATGATGAGATATTAGATCTTGATCATTGGTTCATCAACAAACATTGCTTTCATGAAAACCATAGTTTATCCTACAATTGTTGTAGGACAACTTTTACATGAAAAACCCTTTTGTTTGAATAGTATTGGGGATTTGTCTAGCAAATCTCCTTATAATCAAAAATGTTTTGATTTATATTATATGGTATAATTTCGGTTGAAAAACCGATGAGCATCTCAAAGTACATGATGGTCTATCTGGTATTATCCTTTCCCGAGGCGGATGTGGTGCCTAGTCGGAGAGCATTGGGGTAGCGTGTTGCAACGTATGTGGTCCGTCCCACTCTCGTCGGTACTGTCCATGACAGCGGGTAGGGACTGTATAATGCCGGAGACAGACAATGTGTATTTTTCTAATTATTAAAATTCGAATAATACGTACTTTGAGTATATACCTATTATTCAAGTAAAAGACATGTTTGTTGATTGATGTTTGGATTGATGATTAATTTAATGTGATTAAATTAATTATGTCCAATAAACACTCTATTATGAATAGATGTGTATTTCCCTTGGAAGAATTAATTATGTGAATATGATTCACGATAATTAATTACAATTTGAATATGAGATGGAGGATCACATAAGTGACATTCATGGTCTCCCGTCAAGGCAAAGGATTCCGTCGCCAGTTGTTGTGTATAGGATACGCCTGTCCGAAGTGATAGATCCTATATATGATTTAATTGGATCGGGTTCTTTGCTTCTCGAAAGAGTAAGGCCGTATACGTAGTGACCCCAATATCGGGTCCTCATATTATTGGGGCGATATTGGATTGTGTATAGCGAGTATTAAGCCTGTTGACGGTTGGTTCAATTAATGACGGGTCAACATTGCCTTAGGGGTGGTGGGCCCGGGTGTTAAAGACCGAATTGGGAGATGCAAGTTGGACTTGCAAGGCGGAATGTGTTCCTGCTTCTTTTTATCTGAGTTGTAGGTTCTCATATTATTGGGATGCAACAAAGATAGGAAGGGAGATCCCAGATCTTGCTAGAGATATAATGGTAAGAATATCTCTTACATTGAAAGTGATTAAGGGAATGAACTTTCAGTGTTGACAAGGCAAGACAACTTTGATATAAAATTCCTAAATCAAAGTAAAATATGTATATAATATATATACACTTACGCAAATTTCTTATTTCAGATAATCCTTCATTAAACCCACTCAATATTATACTCAATAATAACCAGTAAAATATCATGGATTGACTCTTGATCCAGATATTGTACTTACAATTGGACACATAATGTATGTGGTTGTAATGTGCAAGTTTCCTCAACATAATGAGGAATGAAAATTAAATAAGACAATAAGACATCACCTTAGGGTTTGTATGTCTTTATAGTCTTGACCTTTCATCGAGTGTACTTTAGAAGTGACATGTCGATGGTGATCTTAATTGTCGAATAATCCTTATAAAATAAAAGAAGATATTTTGGCATACATATGTGCTCTAGACATTTAATCATGAATGACATGGTTCTCTGCATTATGCAGAATGGTGGCTCGAAAGAGATGATGTATTCAAAATGTTTGAATACCTACCTGAACCTAAATCCCATTAAGAGTTAAGATGCATGTAGATATGATGAGTGTCATCATTCTGCTGTCTATACTCTAGTCATTCATGAAGCTTCATAATGTTTATATTGTATGAATTTAATGAAGCATGTATAAATGTTGAAGTTCTCTTATATTGAAATCTTTTGAGTTCAACATAAGAGATTCTTTGTCTTGAACAATGGTTGTTTATAGATGGAGAGAGCGCAGTGGAAGCATGGGTCGGACCCGAGTAAGAAGGAAAGTCAAAGAGTTGACCTACTTCTGTGACTTCCATATCACATCCAAAGAGTTGGATGAATGCCAATACTGCAATAAGTTAATGTGTTGATAGTATGACTATCAAGTCTGTCTAAAATCCTTAGTGAAGGACTCAGATAGAGCATCAGAATAATCTACATATAATCATTGACTCTGACTTTATTATTTCATAAGATAAAGTCTGACAATTGTATCCCAATCTTCTAATGACATTTGCAATTGGTTGCATGTATATATTAGAAGATTAGAAATTTGATCTTAAGGTTTAAAAATCATCTACATGGATATTGATGTAGTTGTGACAACAATCTCTATTGGATAGATGGACTTCATATTCTCAGTGGGAGAGCCCTTAGTCTTAGAGGATGTCTCTATGACCTAGATATTAGAATACCCTCATTGTTTGTTTCTAAATGTTGGAAATAAACATGAATTCTGAGATAGAACTATCATAAAGAGTTATGATGGAAATATTTCAGATAGTAATCTAACATCTAGTGGACTCCACGAAATTAGAAAAATTAATGAATGGTTCATTAAGATTTCTAACACTGAAAATCAAACCTTATAAGATCAATAGGAGGATGAAAGATCATTTGACAATGATCTGGCATCAAGCCTTGGACATTTGTTTGTTGATTTGATCAATAGACTAGTAAGATATGAAACTTTAGAATGTCTAAAATTTCAAATCTTACATACTTGTGAATATTGTATTCAAAGTAAAATGTTCAATACACCCTTCTCTGGGAATGGTGTTAGATGTCAAGGTATTCAGGATCTCATACATATTGATGTATGTGGATCATCTATATCATAGTGAACATTATGGATATGAGATATCTATTGATGATTATGTATGATATGAGATTTCTTCTCTTCACCTGAGAAACCTTTGAAATGTTCAAAGATTTCACAATTTTGGTTTAGAACCAAAGTTCGAAGAAAGATAAAATGAATTTGATCTAACCTAGGTAGCTTGTACCTATTAGATAAAATTCAAAGAATACCTTATGGAGATATGAATATCATTTCTATCTCACTCCTCCTGATAAACCTGAACTCAATAGAGTTGTAGGGAGATACAATTGGATCATGTGTGACATGATTTGATCAATGATGAATTTTAGCATAATTATCCTCTTAGTTTCCTGGTATATGTGTCTTTAATAAGGTTCCATGGATGTAAGCTGGAATCTAGCACTTGAGAGTGCTACTTCATTAGGAAAATAAAGTATGGTATTAGATACCTACTTTATGACCTTGAGATTCTTAAAAGATCTCATCTCTGAGAATGTGATTCTTAGAGGATTGAGATTCTTGAGAATCAAGATGAAAATGAAGTGAAGGAACTCATTTAATCTTGAGAAGATAATGAGGCTCCTGAAATCGGAAACTAAAAGGATAATTAAAGATGAAACATTACTACCTCTTCAAATTAGTTTGGGGATGTAATCCATGTGTCAGTTAAGTCTGAGAGTGATCGGACTTCATGTGATGAAGCTCCTAAGGATCATGACATGGAATGATGGATATTAGCAATAAAGTCTAAAGTAGACCTCATATACAAGTGTTGTATATGGACCCTCAAGGATCCACCTATAAGGGTTTGACCCATTAAGGTGTAAATGGATCTTCAAGAGAAAGGGAACCTGATGAGAAGGTAGAGACCTTCAAAGCTCGGTTCGTAGCCATAAGCTACACACCGGAAGAGAAGACATTGCTTGCAATGAGACTTGCTCTTCGGTAACCATTCTTAAAATCATCAGAATATTGCTAACCTTAGCTACACAACTTGACTATTGCATCTTCGGGATGTAATTCAAGATTGCATTCCTCTAAGAATACCTCTCTGGGGATATTCACATGAAGTAGCCCCGGGGCTTCATGATCAGGGAAAGTAAGGTGTGAAAGCTAAAGAAATCCATCTCTGGACTCAAATAAGCTTCTTGTTGTTGGAACATAAGATTTGATGAAATTATAAATGTTATGATTTCAAATAGAATCTTGATGAACCATGTGAAGCTTAGTGGGAGTGCCATTGTGTTCATCGAGCTAAATGTAGATAATATCGTAATCATTTGGAATGATATAAGGATGATAATAAGTGTTTTATAGACTGGCTATTCCATACCTTGATATATGATCTCAAGAATACCTCTTAGATCTTAGTTCTGAAGTTGTTTAGAAGCAAAGAAAAGAGGGTATTGGGACTGTCACATTTGTAGTACACCTTGGACATAATCCATTCTTGGAAATTCCAAGAAAGGCTTCCTTCCCTTAAGATTTGGTACTGACCTATCAAAAGGGATAGCACCTCAAAGAGTTGAGGAAATATGCTAAAACTGCTTGCACTTGTGCATCAGTTACGAGAAGCTAAGTGTATGCTAGATGTGTACAAAAGCCAGATATCTGCCATGCAGTGGGAGTAGTAAACTGTTACTAATCCTACTATTGAGAAAGAACACTTGATTGCAGTAAATAACAAAATCTTCATAGATGACAAGTTTTTTTTTGAGATAGTGATCTCAAAGTCATATCTTCAAAAGCTTAAGACTTTATAGATAGAGATCTAAAAGGTCTTAACTGTGGATACCTTAAGAGATAGTGATCTCCAGGAATAAAGGTATTCTGATAAGGATTATGGAAATACTGGTTATAACAATTACTGAGCAATAGTGTCAAGGACACTATAATTTTCTTTGTCTAGATTGAGTATTGGTTGCATTAGATGCAACATTCGCATTGGATGCGAGCACTGTTACCTAGGGATATGCAAGTGCCGTAAAAGGACTTGGCATAGTCTTTTGGGAACAGAGTGACTGATCAGCTTACCTAGCTATTTCTAAATAGCCTATGATTGTCACATGAGTGTGGGTTTAAATGATTAGCCCATTAATGGCTCTTTGGGCTAGTGGGAGATTGTTGGACATGTGAGCCCACGGCGAGCCATTATGCAATAAATGTTATTGCAAATATCATTCCCTGATCTGAAATGAAGAATAAATAATTTGCATAATAGGTCCCTCTGTACAATTAGGGTTATGTACCATGGCTGTCTTAATGATCATACAGTTGTTGATTCAATTATTGAATCATAGAGGCTGGTGCTTGGATGAATATCTAAAGAGTTAGATTGAGGACTCATCAAGCACCGTCAAATGATTGTTAAGATGTGATCTCCAGCCTGAGTAGGAGATGGCAATCCTTTCTCACATAGGCTGATATCTGACCGACCTCTTGATGCAGGTCCTCTGCATAGGAATAGAGATTCAGAGGTGTCAGATTAGTTAAGTCAATGGGTTGACTTAACGAGATCGAGATAACCTAAGTCCTATGTTGAATGCTGTCACAGCATAGGCACGCATCCTCTGACCGGAGACAGATGTATTGCTATATGTCTAAGTATGTACATTAGACAGACCAATAGGTTGATGACCTAACCAAGGTCTATACACCGGCGCGTTGGTGTGCATATAAGGGCATATAAGTAATACGATCTCTCAGAGGGATCATACAGGTTCACTACTGAACCGGAAGACATGAGCTCACTCATGAGATATTGGGAGGAATCAAATTCCGTGCACGGTCGTCTCGCTTTGGAAGCTTGACTGAATTTGTAGGTTTGATATATACTTTTGGAAAGTATATGATCAAGACCTAGGTATGATATATGCTTTTGGAAAGTATATGATCGATACCAAATCCCAATGATCAAATGAGAAACTTGGTGATCAAACCCTGAAGAAGACAGTGAAAAATAGATCTTGATCTTCGGGTTGACCATGGGTCTTCCAGTATGCAGGATGTACAGGTATTGGGAATACCTGAGGGTGATGTGATCATAAACGATTGTATATCCATGACGCTTCCATTCCGAGGGAGTGATGAAACAGGTCTGGATTTTAGTGACTCCTTCCAGTAGAGAAGCAATCTGATCTTAGTCCAAGTGTTGGACATTGGTCTGAATGAGATTCAGATGTAATGAGAAGATTAGATTTGCGGTCTTGATTTAATCAAGCATCTATGGGAGGTTTGTAAGATCTGGATTTGAGATAATATCTCAATATCCAAGTCACTATACGTGGAATAATACAATCGCCCTGTCCTTATCTCCAAGTATCCACGGAGAAAGCACATTATTCATGAAAGGGTTCAAGAATAATTCTTTTGATGAAATATCCAAGCAAGGACTTGATGATTAAATGAGATTTAATTATCAAGCTTAAGTATGAATATGATTCATATTATGAAAATGATTATCTAAGATAATTAAATGGGATTTAATTATCAAGGATTAAGAGAATGTGGATAATACTATCCATGATATATGTGTATTATAAATGTGATTTATAATATGTATATATAAGAGAGAGAATTTATGTAAATAGCATTTGTTAATTAATAGTGTGAATTGGATTCACATTTGTTAATTAATTGGAAATGCAATTTACAAATTAGTTTGGGTTGTGAATATGATTCACATAATGTTCAATGGCATGATTGAAATATTCACAAATTAATTTGGAATTAATTTGGTGGATATTTTTGCAATAATTGAGAGATAAAATAACATAATAAAAGGAGAAATAAAGCCACCAAATTTAGAGGTGGCGTCACCCATGAAAGAGTCGTGGGTGACGCCCCTTAATTTTAGGAGGCTATATTGACTCCATTTTATTATGATGATTAATCTCTCAACTAATTTATTTATGTTGAATTAAAAATGTGTTGATAATGTTGCAACATATATTTAATTTAATCATAAATAAATGTTGTTGGTTTTAACCAACAACAATCATAACCATTGATCTTACATAGACCAAGCCTAGCCGTTGGATCTATGAGTCCATGGATTGAGATCCAATGGATCCTAAACTAATATAAATAGAGGGCTAGGGCAGCCTTCCATGGCACATGATTAAGAGTTGTGCAAGGTTACAACTCCCTCTCTCTTTCTCATTCTCGCCCTCTCTCTCTTTCTCTTCTCCATTAAGTGGCCGTCCACTTTGTATTGAGAAAGGAGAGATTCTCGGCTTCTTCTTCTTCGACTCATGGATCTCCATCTTCTTTGGAGTTTCTTACTCTAAAGGAAGACGACGGATTTCGTTTGACGAAATCGGGGGAGCCATCGCTTGGATCTTCATCGAGGATTGCGGGAAGGAACGTGACTCATCAACGCGCCCGCAAGTGCGTTCTTCGTGGATCGGACTTAAGATAGGAGGATCTCTACTTTGGGATCTCGCGATCACAACCACGCTTCAAGAGGTATTCCTTGTACTTTGTGGTTTGATGAAACGATCCGAGAAGTGTTCTCGTGATCATGTGGTTTCATCTTTAAAGTTAAAAATTTTAATTTCCGCTGCATCTAGCGACTAGTGCGACTAGTTGCCCCGATTGCATACGATGCGATCGACACGCTTCCGTGATGCGCTTGAGGATTCTCAATATCCTTCAAAGAGAATATCAAGATGAGGGAAGTTTTTAACATTTTGATATATTTTTATGCCATATGGAGTGGAGCTATTGATTTGTGCTATAAATTTATGGCACGATGGAAGAAGCTTTTGGCATGTTGCTTATAATTTTAATGTAGGACGAGAAAAAAATTTTTGTTGGGTTGGACTGGGTTGGATTGGGGTACACCGGTGCACCCTTCCTTCCAACTCTCTCAATCCTCCTCGCAGTTTACTATTTACAAGGGTACATTTTACTATTCACAAAGGTATCCCAATCCAACCCAACCCAGTCCAACCCAGCAACCAAACAAGCCCTTAAAGAAGTATTATGACAGTGTAATAGAAGCTTTTAGAAAAGTAATAAGTATACGACAAGACGTGATAAGCTTTTAGTGCGATGCTATAATCTATGACATGGTTAAAAAATATTTCAACGTGATGCTGAAAGTTTTA
This sequence comes from Ottelia alismoides, assembly GCA_037367405.1. Taxonomy (NCBI): domain Eukaryota; kingdom Viridiplantae; phylum Streptophyta; class Magnoliopsida; order Alismatales; family Hydrocharitaceae; genus Ottelia; species Ottelia alismoides. The sequence continues at coordinate 409,769 of JAZKJV010000261.1, forward strand.
TTGGAACTGTTAATATTTTGCTAAAAGTTTCTGAATAATGGTCATATCTAAATGTGATTTACTTGAATTATCTAAGGGTTCAATGGGATGTCCTCGACTTATTTTCTAGAATTTTTTCAAAAAAAATGTATTTTCATCACTGTATCGCTCTAATATATCATTTTAATTTCGTCTGAAACATAGTTTCATATACTTTTCATCTAGAACATGTCGATTACAACATACCTAAGATCTTTAAAATTATATGGTCTAGATGGAAAGCATATGAGTATCTATTTCTAATGAAATTGGAATGACATATTATAGAGATGTAGTCATGAAAATACATGACTTTATTTTTTGAAAATAAAAAGAATAAATAAACACCGATGATGCGGAGGCCAGCCCCATTTTTTCCTATTTGGGTAATATTTTAGATTTAAAAATCAAGTTTGCATAATGTCAAAGAACAAAAGCATCTGTCCTTTTAGGGAGACAAGTCCTTTTAGGGAGACAATTGTATAATTTTTCACATGGAAGTGAAGATTTCCAAAGGCTAACAAAGATGCGGCTTTATCTCCATTCAAGCATTATTATTTTGAGTGATTTTTACACTTAGTGATTTTCGAGATTTTGCAATTACACTTGTGTCTTTTTTTTCAATCATTTATACCATATGTTCTTGTACTATTAACAATTTTGTCCTTACATTAGTTGACAGTGTATAAAACAAAACAAACCAGGATTTGTTCATAGCAAAGTCTGGTTAAAGTAAATTTTATGGGATTTTTACACTAGTAATCATATATACTTCCATAATTGCACATTGAACCTTTCATAATTTCAAATAACACGTAGAACCATGAATAGTTAAGTATTACATGACATAACCACGCGTTAACTTCCATCCATTTTTATCCATTAGCTTTGATGAGAAACACTATTTTTTGACATTTTCATTGTCCAAAATCTATCTAATCGCAAGCATTGCTTCGTGGGAAGGAGGTTGAGGAGGCAAGCATATATGCATGCATATCGTTGTTGCTAGTTCACCTGCCCCCCTTCTTCATCCATTCTTCTTCCCCGCACTGCTTCCCTCAATGGCCATCTTCGTGTTGGGCATGTAAGCTCATGTCCAACCATTATGCAATAAATGTTATTGCAACTACTTCTTTATCTCAAACATAATATAACTATGTGTGTGTGAGAGAGAGATAATGAGTAAAATGTGGCTACCCCAAGAGGGTAGCCAAGTAGGAGAGCCAACTTGGCTACCTCCACCTCGAATTTTCAAATTTTATGGGGTATTTTCTAATACACATGGGGGATTTTAGATCATCGTGTGTCAACATATTCTCATTCAAATTGCAACTTAATTCGAGACTCGTATCATATCCATCAAACTTCTCAATTTTAATGGTCTCAAAATTATGAAAATGTCCCCTTCTTGATGGACAGGTTAAGTCTTTTTGTTTTATATGAGATTTGAATGAGAATATGTTATCATCTAGTGAATTAAATCTCCTATTGTTTAATCAAAAAATACCTTAAAAATAAAAATGATGATGGGGATAGCCAAGTCATCTCCCCTCAGGGGTAGCCCCATTAAACATTATAAATAGGACATTTTGTACAATCATGTTATGTACGATGATTATCTTGGTATCATACATGTTGATATAAACGTTGGATCATAGAGGATGATGCAAGATTGTTGATCTAAAGAGTTAGATTGAGACAAATATGGCATCCTCAAGTGATTAACAAGAAATCATTCCATTATAAGAATGAGATGACAATCTTTATCTAAAGAATTATCTCTTACTTACCCCTCAATGCAAATCTAGTGCATAAGAATAGAGATTCGAAGGTCATGGAGTAATCAAGTCAAATGTTGACTTTTGGATCAAAATATTGACTTGATGAGATCGAGATAAGTTAATACATATGTGTTGTACATTGTCAAGAAACAAACATGCATCCTCTGTCTGGAGACATATATATCTATATGCTTGGGTATGTACATTTGACGGAGTAATAGGTTGACTACCTAGCCAATGTCTACTTACTGTCGAGTTGATGTACATATGAGGATATATTAGATGTATAATCTCTCGAAAGAATCATATAAGTTCACTAAACTACAAGACATGAGCTCACTCATGAGATAGCGGGAATAAATCAAACTCCATCAGTGGTCGTTTTGTTAGGATACAGAATAACAATTTGAAAGTATGATGCATGCTTTTGGAAAGCATAATATGGATATTATCTTCCAATGGTCAATTGAGATACTTACTGTTAAACCTCAAAGAAGATAGTCAAGTAAGGATTTGCACTTTGCATTTAGTTATGATCTTTCAATATGTAGGATGTGCAGGTGTTGGGAATACTCGAGGATGATGTGATCTTAATGTTGTATACAACAACACTTCCATTCCTATGGAGTGACGAAACCATATGGATTTAGTGATAATTGGATTAAAACTCATACAATAGATCTTATTTTTAATGTCCATTGCTAGGTCCAAATGTTGAAAATGGAAAAGCAAATATACTCACTTCCATAACCCATTTTCGAGCTTCAAATAATTTGGACAAATAATTAAAAATGGAAATATATATCATTTACGTGATCTATTTCGGAGCTCATATAGAGTGCGAAGCGATTGGAAAAGGAAACATAAACGGAACTAATTAGAAATGGATCCAAATGGACATGCCATGAATGGTTTAAATCTTGAAATTGGATGGATATTCAAATTCCAAGTCACTATAAATGGTATATACAATCTCCA